>CAWUFW010004558.1:1200000-1513965 GCA_963921515.1 Calotriton arnoldi | reverse complement strand
CAACAAGGCCAAAAAAACCCGATCTAAGATGGCGCCCATTTTTGCTGTCCCCTCACGTGACCGGATAGCCTCTCGGAAGTTCAAATACGAGGCACCCGGCCGGGAGAAGTAAACGGTTGAGAGGAAGCGCTCCGTGAGGCCCCCGGCAGTAAGGCTGGTTTGGATGCAGGATAAGGGTAACATGAGACAGTGAGAGCAAGTGGTTGCATTTTAAAAGCATGCAGGAAACATGGAAACTTTTGGAGATTAACGGACCGTGACAGTGTTTGAAGAGGTTCACTGCGTACCGTTATATCGGGAACATATACATAGATGGGTCCTTGTTCACAATATCGCACAAGAGAGAGTTTTGTGCGAAAGGAGTATGTTGTAAACTTTTTTGGTGTACATATGACTAATAACATTCCTATCACTTTGTAGATTGACATTACAGCTGAATGTTAATCCACTGAGAGGACTCACAGATGGAGTCCCTTGTGTGACCTAAAAGGACAGAGCTGGTACGAAGAACGGTGGCTCATTTAGGGTAATATAAACTCTATAGTTGAGATGAGAACATTATAGAGTTCTAGTAAGAAAGGACGATTCGAGAGTAATGGGATGTGTATTTGTTTTGTTTTTACATTTGGCAGTCCCCGAGAAAGTTATGTAAGTGTCCAGTACTGGTGCCAGGCGACTCTGTTTGCCCTGAAGAAATTGCCCTACAAATTATTGTGGCAATGAAACATGTTGGCGCAGTATAAAGCGGTATGCATGATAGGCAACCGATTTTTAATTTGAATAAGTGCACAGTGAATAATAAAATTGACATCGAGTAAAGTGCACCTTATTTCAATTTTAGCTTCACATGGTCGCATCGTGGGATGTGATTTATTCACTTCACTTCCTTCACAGCACTTATTGTTTTTGTTTTGGACACTATATTTATTATTTATAATTTTTAAGGCAAGATGGCTACCAATGATGATAAAAGTGGGCACAGCTGGTGAGTACCAACCAGCGAGCCCGATTGGTGGTGCGCACGTGAGGGGTCATTTTGCCTTTTTCACAATTTATTGTTTTGTTTTTGATTGTGATGCTCAAAATGTTATGCACCTTTCACATTAACTCTCCTGTACGTTGGTCAGGGGCAACAAAGCGTGGTGACTGCCATCTGTTAAAACGGTTTTTATTTTAAATTGAAGGCAAAAAAGCGGTAGGTTACTACCTCGTTACGGAAAAGAGAGGCGTATATGGGAATTAAATTTGTGAATCCCTACCTCCGCTTTATATCTTTTTGGCCTTAAGAGAGGTGCCTTACTGACCAGGTCTGTTTGTATTTTCTATTGATTATTGAGTGGAGGGCGACCTGGCTGGTTCTTTTCCCTCTATAGCTCCTTGTTGTGTGCATACTTAGGACGGCGGACCAGCCGTGAGAGCGTTACTACGTGTTTTAGGTACACACCCAACTCTCTCTCTTCTTCCTTTCTTTGGTTTTATCTTGAATTATCATTCGAATAGCCATCCCTGGTGAGGATCATCTGGGCAAATGGATAGAAATTGTTTGGCTTTTTCGGATGATCAAATTGCAGCAATTTTGGCAGGTCCCTCGTTGTTCCCTGATGCCCCTCTATTGAGTGTTACATCAGCAAGGGAGGAATGGGAGAAGCTAAGTACTACTAAGAAGAGACAGGTCAGAATAGCGCTTAATGGGGCGCTTATGACAGAATATTTGAGAGCAGGAGCAGCCCCTGCGAGTCTTTTGGTCAGGATTGAACCAAGGATTTTCTTGGAAGATAGAAAATTTAGATTGGACTGGAGCTACATAGCCAATAAATGTAGACGTGATTGGTTAATTCTTATAATTAATACCGCTAAGCGGTTGAGTGAAGAATTACTTAAGGAAATTTTGGAATTAGAAGAGAGTATTAAACGAGATACTACTCTCACGGACACCAAAGAACAACTTTTAAGAATCCAGGAGGACCTTAGTGATTATAAGAACTATATGATTAATCAAAAAATAAAAGGCTTAAAACGCAACCTTGAAAGATTTTCCCACGAATGGGCTTTCCCCTACGTGGAGGATAAGCATTACCAACCAGGCCCAGAACAACAGCATTCGGTGGGGCGAGCAAGGGGTGGGAGACAGCAAACTAGACGCACACCCAACAACTGGACTTTCGATAATACCTCAAGTGAAGAGGAAGAAGGGGGTCAGCAAATCAATCCTAACAGAGTGAGGTTTAACCAACAAGAGAAGAGTAATGAAGATTTAGGTGCATTACTCCGATCTTTTTTAGGACAAGGACAAAGGGGAAACAGAGTGGGTGGTCAGACGGGCAGAGGCCGCGGACGTGACAATCAGAGCCAGTCGTGGCAAACATATTCCCCCAGGATAACACGCAGTCGCGGGCGGAATCAGATATGAATAACATAGTGGTAAATATGTCAGACCATACCCTCACCATGAGTGTAGAGAGGGTATTAAATAAAGGACTGGGGTTTGTTCCTACACCTACTCATGATGCCTTTAAATGTAGAGTTGAATTTCATGAGACGATGCGAAAGGTGAAATTAAAGAAGTTCTTTGCTAACAAACCGCAGGACCCTCCATCATTGTTTAACACTACATTAAAGAAACCATCTCAGTTCTGCCCTCCAACCACGATGACAGGACCAGAAGTTGTGGTTTTGGAAAATAGGGTGTTACAGGATATCATTACATTTGAACAAAGTAGTATATCTCAGAAATTTAGTAATATGAGCCGTGAAGATTGGAATGCAGTTAACAGTCTGCAGAACAACCATCGCTCACTATAAAATCCGCCGACAAGGGTGGGCGGTGGTTGTTATGAACTCTACTGACTATGATGCTGAAGTGATTAGATTATTGGGGATGCGTAATAATTACCATCCACTCAATCGTGACCCTGTTAATGAGCTACAGGAGATCATTAGAGATATGGTAGGAACTACTAAAGAAAATAAATGGATAACAGTAAAGGAAGCGGAGTTCCTGATTAATAATAAGCCCAGAACTCCCGCTTTCTATATCCTACCAAAAATACATAAGCCACAACGCCCCCCTCCTGGCCGACCAATTGTGTTGGGGATTCAATCAGTTTTGGAACCCCTATCACAATTTGCCGACTTTTTTCTTAGAGAATCGGTAATAAAACAACAGTCTTTTATTAAAGACACGACGGAGGTTTTAAACATTCTGGAAGGTTTGCATTTTGATCCTTGCTGTGAACTTCTCGTCCCAATTGATATTGAATCACTGTATACTTGTGTACCCCAGGACGCCACGCTGGTGGCAGCAGCACGGGCCCTGGCGATCAAGAGTGGTTCTATGATGCACCACAGTCTTTTGTACTGCAGTGCATTGAACTCGCATTGACCCGTAACTACTTCAGCTATAAAGATAAGCTGTATCTACAAACCACAGGAACATCAATGGGCGCAACTATGGCACCAAGTCTTGCCTGTATCTATGTAGGCCAGTTCGAAGAGAACATCATTTAACATCAGTCTAATCCCTTCCAGAGGAATTTGCGCCTCTGGAAGCGGTATATAGACGATGTGTTCTGTACTTGGTCTGGTGGAGAGAACACCCTATTGGAGTTTTTCAATTGGCTGAATCAGCAAGATGCCAGTTTAAGATTTACATGGACATATAGCAGCCAAAAGGCAGTATATTTGGATCTGGATATCGAGGTGGAGGGTAATTCCCTGTGCACTCGAGTCCATCAGAAATCTACTGATAGGAATTCACTCCTATTGTATCAATCATATCACCCGAGGGCATTAAGAGACAATCTGCCAGTGGGACAGTTCCTGCGTTATCGCAGGAACTGTTCCACCACTGCAACATACCTCGAACAGTCAGAGGAGTTGTGTGAAAAATTAAAGCAGAGGCATTATCCTCAAAAGATGATCAGACAAGCTAAGAAAAGGGCTCTAAATACTCCACGAAGTGTCCTATTGGAGAAAAATGAAAGAACTAAAGATGAGTGTGTCCCTGTGGTGATGACTTTTGACCCATTGGCTACCCGGATTCGACAATCAATACGTAAACACTGGTCACTGTTGTCTACTAATGAATTCAAAATGCCCCCTCCGAGATTTGCATTCAAAAGGTCTAGTAACCTAAAGGATAAACTAGTACATACTCGGACGAGACCACTACAGAAATCAAAAGATACAACTGTTCCACCAGGACACTATCCCTGTGGGACCTGTTCTGTATGTGGCTTACTAAGAAGACCCTAAGTATAACCCTGAACTCTGGCAGAACGTGGCATTGACACAATTTAATAATTGCAACACCATAAACGTGGTCTATAGGTTGACATGCCAATGTGGTCTTCACTATATAGGACTTACCACTAGAAAGATCAAGGTCAGAGTGCAGGAACATCTGAGCATGATTAGGACAGGAAAGTTAACCACGAAACTAGTACAACACTGTCATGAGCAAAAACATACATTTACTTGGGTAGTACTAGAGAAAGTAGTGGGAGACCCGCAGAATATTGAGGGTTTGCTGGCCTCTAAAGAGCCTCGCTGGATTTTTCAAGAGAAAAGTGATCAGGTTCGGCTTAATGATTTTATAGAATGGAATAAGGTCAAGTAATAAGCTCCATTTTAGAACACTGTGGGCAGAATGACTAGGCTTTGGTGTCCCTGAGTGTAGAATGGGAAGTGTCTCTTGACGATACGGTACCATGTTATGATAATGAGCTGCGTATATGCATTATGTGTGGTAAGAGACCTCTGGTATCAACCTTGTTATAATGAGAAAAACAATGAAATTGTCGAATATGAGAAAGGAGAGCGAGGATCGCGATCCTGTTTTTAATCAAAATAGAATATGAGAGTTAGCCTGCTGGTTGGCCCCGTGTTTACATTTGATATGCACTATTGATGTTTATATTATTAAGAGACCCCAGTGGAAGGAGTAGAGGTGAGGAATTTGTAATTTATGAGTGCTGACTATAAGAGATCCCATAAGTTGTTTAATAAAGTTTTTAATTTTGAAGAAAAGATAAAGAATATAGAAAAATATATGCACCTAAAAAGTGTGAACAAGTATGATCACGTATTGTTTGTACAGGAGGATTATACATGAAAATATCCACAGTTTGCATCCCCGCTATAGAGTATAATAACTCGGGTTTGTGGCCAAAAAAACCCGTTCTAAGATGGCGCCCATTTTTGCTGTCCCCTCACGTGACCGGATAGCCTCTCGGAAGTTCAAATACGAGGCACCCGGCCGGGAGAAGTAAACGGTTGAGAGGAAGCGCTCCGTGAGGCCCCGGGCGGTAAGGCTGGTTTGGATGCAGGATAAGGGTAACATGTTGAGAGCAAGTAGTTGCATTTTAAAAGCATGCTGGAAACATGGAAATTTTGGGAGATTAACGGACCGTGACAGTGTTTGAAGAGGTTCACTGCGTACCGTTATATCGGGAACATATACATAGATGGGTCCTTGTTCACAATATCGCACATGAGAGAGAGTTTTGTGCGAAAGGAGTATGTTGTAAACTTTTTTGGTGTACATATGACTAATAACATTCCTATCACTTTGTAGATTGACATTGCAGCTGAATGTTAATCCACTGAGAGGACTCACAGATGGAGTCCCTTGTGTGACCTAAAAGGACAGAGCTGGTACGAAGAATGGTGGCTCATTTAGGGTAATATAAACTCTATAGTTGAGATGAGAACATTATAGAGTTCTAGTAAGAAAGGACGATTCGAGAGTAATGGGATGTGTATTTGTTTTGTTTTTACATTTGGCAGTCCCCGAGAAAGTTATTTAAGTGTCCAGTACTGGTGCCAGGCGACTCTGTTTGCCCTGAAGAAATTGCCCTAAAAATTATTGTGGCAATGAAACATGTCGGCGCAGTATAAAGCGGTATGCATGATAGGCAACCGATTTTTAATTTGAATAAGTGCACAGTGAATAATAAAATTGACATCGAGTAAAGTGCACCTTATTTCAATTTTAGCTTCACATGGTCGCATCGTGGGATGTGATTTATTCACTTCACTTCCTTCACAGCACTTATTGTTTTTGTTTTGGACACTATATGTATTATTTATAATTTTTAAGGCAAGATGGCTACCAATGATGATAAAAGTGGGCACAGCTGGTGAGTACCAACCAGCGAGCCCGATTGGTGGTGCGCACGTGAGGGGTCATTTTGCCGTTTTCACAATTTTTTGTTTTGTTTTTGATTGTGATGCTCAAAATTTTATGCACCTTTCACATTAACTCTCCTGTACGTTGGTCAGGGGCAACAAAGCGTGGTGACTGCCATCTGTTAAAACGGTTTTTATTTTAAATTGAAGGCAAAAAAGCGGTAGGTTACTACCTCGTTACGGAAAAGAGAGGCGTATATGGGGATTAAATTTGTGAATCCCGACCTCCGCTTTATATCTTTTTGGCCTTAAGAGAGGTGCCTTACTGACCAGGTCTGTTTGTAGTTTCTATTGGGAATACAGTGGAAACAACAGAGGGGATACTGGATGTATTTCATGCATTTTATAAAGAGCTGTATACGCAGAGTAATTGTGATGATCAAGCTACTAAATTCTATTTACAAAACGTAGATATGGTGTGTCTAGGACAGGAAGAACAGACAATGCTGGATACCCCGATCACTATGGAGGAGCTGGAAGAGGCAATACGTTCGTTTGACAGGGGTAAGGCCGCGGGACCAGATAAACTTCCGCTCGAGGTCTATAGTGCTCTGTTTCAGGAGCTTAAGGGGGATATGCTTGCTACATTTCAAGATGCACAGCGTGAGAAGGCTCCACCATCTTGGGACAAAGCCAACATTGTAGTCTTTAAAAAAAAAGACAAGCCCCCGGCCTTACCAGGGTCCTATACACCGATATCTCTTTTAAATTGCGACTGCAAAATTTATGCTAAAATTTTAGCAACACGACTGGCTCGAGTAATTACGCCCCTGGTCTCTATTCATCAACATGGTTTCATTCCAGGCAGGGGAACAGTTAACCACATAAATAGAGTAGTGACTCTGATTGATCTAGCTAGTGCACAACATACCAGGCTGGGTCTGATACTTCTTGATGCCGAAAAGGCATTCGACCGCGTCTCCTGGAGTTTCTTATGGGCGGTTTTGCGTAAGGTGGGGTTCGGCCCAGGCTTTATTAAGGCTATTCAAGCTATGTATAAGTCTCCGATTGCCGGAATATGTGTAATGGGCAAAGAATCTAATCCAGTTTGTATAACCAGGGGGACAAGGCAGGGCTGCCCGTGTTCCCCGCTGCTATTTGCCCTGTACATTAACCCTTTTCTGACAATGTTGGAAGGAAGTAGTAAGATTAGCTCGATACCCTGTGGGCAGTATCGGTTTCGGTATTAGCTTACGCGGATGATATTGCGCTGGTGACCTCAGATCCGGAGGCAGCCATCCCGGAGATAGAACAAATTGCCCATGTGTTTGGGGTGGTGTCAGGGTATAAGCTCAATCCAACTAAAACACAAATTATATGTACAAAGGCGGCCTGTCCAGGGGATGCCCGGGTAACTGAGGAAGCTACATACTTGGGGATAAAAATCAGGATGTGCCTGCAGGAATTAGTTGAGATTAACTGGGGGTGGCATCCTTGCCGGGATCAAGCATGAACTAGACCGTCTGGAGTGTTTGCATCTTTCATTGGTGGGGAGGTGCAATGTTCTCAAAATGAACGTCCTACCCAAAGTTATATATTACTTCAGAGCAGTACCACTCGAGTTGGCACGGCCGCAGTTGCAAAAATTACAATCTTTATGTGATAGGTTCTTGTGGGGGCAAGGTAAATCCCGCAGAGCATTTAGATATATGATGTTACCTCGCAAACACGGGGGTTGGGCAGTCCCCAACTTCACATTCTATTACTACGCTTGTATCCTGCAAAATATGAGGATTTTGTTAACAGAGGAGGAAGTGGGGAGTGATACGGAAATGTCATCAATATATCAGATGCTGCTGGGCCCAGCAGCCAAGAATTGTTTATTCAGGATTCTGGAGCCAAGTTATTTAAAAAAAAAAAACTCGTTTCAAGGTTGTGGTGGCAGCACACAAGGTTTGGAAGGCTGTACGGAGCATATTTCAGATCAAGGGGATATGTTTCTATACTCCTATGAATGCTATGTCACTGTTGCCCTCTGTTTTTTGGGATGTGAGAATGGAGAGATGGAAGGTCAAGGGCATAAGGCAAATAGGGGATCTGTTTGATGAAGAAGGACTCTACTCTTTCTCAGGCCTGTCGGATAGATATACACTCCAAAAACCGGATTTCTTTAAATATCTGCAAGTTCGTGACTTCTTATATAAAAACCAGAAACAGAGTGGGATAAAATCTAACCCTCTGGTCGAGGCTGTAAAGCGGGCAGCTAAAATAGGTGTACTATACAATAGCCTGTTGGATACACAGATGGATGATTTGGATGCCCAAAATCGTAAAAGGAGTATGCGGTTAGGGCGGGAAGGGGAATATATGGAGCACGCTATAGACATGGCAGAGAAAATCCTGGTATCAGCCAAATTGAAAGCTCAGCACTATAAGTCAATATTCAGCTTGTATCATACACCTGCGAGGATGTTGAAATGGGGTGGCTCGAACAATGGGAAATGTTTTCGGTGTGGGGTGGAGAACGCGGATATTGTACATATTTTTTATGAGTGCACCTATCTAACACAAATGCTGAGACACATCGAAGGGTTTCTGTCCGACATTACGGGCGTAGGCATTCACATATCAACTGAAGTAATGTTATTAGGTGTTGGGTACACCTTGACGCAGGGACAACCGGGGCATACATTCCGCTATCTAATTTTTATGGCTACGGCTGTTGCTAGGCTATGTATTGCATCAGTATGGTTACAGGAGGAGACTCCCTCCTTTGAGATGTGGAGGGCCACATTTTATAATATCTATAATTTGGAATTTAGTCTCTGTTCTCTTAAAACAACAAAAAGACAAAAATTGGGCAGACAGATATGGGGTCCTATGATTGAGCACACAAACTGACAAAATGAATTTGTAAGCTGTACTGTACCCCGGTGTGATTTTGTCTCCTTTCTCCCCGTATTGTCTGTCTTTTGTACCTTCTTCTTTTACATGCCTATCCTGCAGTGTCATATTGATAACTGATGGTTATTGTTTGTTTGTTTTCTTTGCTTTATGGAAAAGCATGTTTATGAGCGATATATACTGATACTTGTTATGGATTGAAAATTTTAAATAAAACAAACAAAAAAAAGAATGGACTTAGATATTATTGGGGTCTATCTGCTCATGCCGATAGATCCTCACAAGAGGTATAGTGCACCCTGCCTTAAGGGTGACTTACCTATGCATCATGCAATGACTGGTAGGCATGGCACACAGGGATGTGTGCCATGTCGACTTTTAGCTGCACCAAAACATGCAGGCTGCAATGGCAGTAGTGCATATTTGTGGTGGTGAGAGGTCTCTGAGGGTCGCATACTACATGCTGCAGCCCTCAGAGGCCTTTCTCTGGCTACCAGGCCTATGCAGCATAGGTACCGCTTACAAGGGACTTACAGGTAGGCCAGAGGTGTGCCAATTGTGGGAACAATGGTACAGGTTAGGGAAAGAACACAGGCCCTGGGAGTCTGATTGGCAGGTACCCAGGGCACACTCAGTCAAAGTACATCATAAATTTGGCAAAAAGTGGGGGGTTACTGCAACAGAAACCACTTTCCTACAGCCAGTGAATTTCCAGCAACATGTATTCCAACACGTTGGTGACTCAATGTATGAATTACACGAGCCAGTGGCAAACATTCTCTTAAATGTGCCACCTTTCCCCAAGGCGAATTATGTTTCATAGTATTCCATTTTAAGTCATTTAAATCTATTCAGGAGCCAATAGTGCAAGGGCTCATTGAAAGACTGGACACAGTAATATGAATTGCACACTATAAGTGTGGGGAATTGAGGATCGGTATTTTCTAGTGCCAGAATTAGAGTTTTGAGTTTAGCCAGCTGTGCAGTACAATCACCTAGAGATTGTGTAAAAGTTTTTTGAAGTTGGAATACTCCATCCCTCATCACTCCACGTACTGCTGCGCAAGCGACCGAGTATCATTGTTTAGTTCACCTGCGGGATGGGCTGAACCATCAGTTTAGACACTGAAGTCATACTGGTCAAGAGGTAAATCGTCATTGGGCACAGGGTATTCTTGTTCATATTGTAGGAATTCCTGTGCTTGTAGTGTAGGGTCAAAGACATATTCTATCTCAGTAGCTGTTAAGGATGTGCCCCACTGTATCCATCTGGGATGTAAGGCTTTTGCATTAGGAACGCTGGCATTTGCAACAGCCTCTAAGGCTTAATTGGGAGTAACCACAATTATGCGTTTTCCCTAAGCCAATGATCTTTCCATTATAACAGCCATCTAAGAGAGGTACGCCCTACCATAGACAATGGGAGTGAGATCCACCTCGTGACGCAGCTATTAATATTTTCCAGAGCTCTGCCATAATTTAAATGCATCAGTTCAGCGCGGTCATTAGTAATATATATCCCCAAGTATTTCACCTCTGTGTCGCACCATTCTATTGGGAAGTCAGGAGTGAATTGTGTCACCGAAGCAGTAAGTGGGAAGATCTGAGATTTCGTCCAATTTATATGTATTCCAGAGAGTTCCCCAAAATGGACGAACTCTCTCAATACGGGATTGAGGTTCTGTAAGGGATTTCTAAGATAAAGTGTAATATCATCTGCGTATAATGAGATGAGAATGGGGCGCAGTTGGCAACGCGGTGCTTTATCGTGGTGATACTGTCTTATTTTGTCCGCAAGAGGCTCAATTGCTAACGCAAATAATAGAGGGGAAAGCGGACAACCCTGTCGAGTGCCACGCGTAATAGAAAAGGGTAGTGAGGCTTGGCCATTAATGAGGACCTTGGCCATTGGAGAAGTGTATAAAAGGCGTATCCATGATAAGAAACCTATAGGTATCCCCATGTTTTGCAGTATAGTAAATAAGTAATCCCATTCAACCGAATCAAAGGCCTTTGTGGCGTCTAGAAAGACCGCCACAAGGGCCAGTTGAGGATCTACATTTTGTAATATGGAGAATAGTGTACGAAGATTGGGAGATGTCGCTCTTCCAGGGATAAATCCGGCCTGATCAGGCAACACCAACTTCTCCATCAGAAGACTTAACCTGTTAGCCAATATTTTGGCGATAATGTTTACGTCATTGTTGATTAGTGATAGCGTACGGTAGGAATCGCAGGTGTCCGCGGATTTACCAGGCTTCAGAAGCGATGTGATCAGCGCTTCTCTTATGCTTCCCGGTAAAATGCCTGTCCCTTGGGCTTCCTCATGGACCTCCTTCAATATGGGGATTAGTTGGTCAATGTAAGTTTTGTAGAAGTCTATAGGAAGACCATCTGACCTCGGGGCTTTCCCTGACTTCATCTGCATGATTGCAGTACGTATCTTGTCGCTCTCAAGGGGAGCAGCGAGGAACTCTCTCTGTGTGTCTCCCAGCCAACCAAGGGCTATGTCTTTCAAGTATGTCGACAGGTCGAGTGGCTGTCGTCTGCGAGTGCTGTATAAATTGGTGTAGAACGCAGTAAAGATATTGAGGATGTCCTGACTGTCCCTGTATCTTGTCCCTTTATCATCTAGGATTTCTATCACGTGATTAGAGAATCTAGGTTTGCGGACTTCCTCCGCCAAGGCCTTTCCTGGTCTTTCTCCCTCACTATAGTGACGTGCCTCAAAATATTTCCCCCTAAAACGTATTTCTCTCTCGGCAGTATCTTTGTACTCTGTGAGTTTATCCCTGAACGTCACCTGGAGCATACCACTTCTATCCTGTCCCATCTCACCCTCCAGCTTCTTCAGCTCTCCCTCCAGCTTTCACAAGTTGCGTCTGTCTCGCAAGACCCCAAAACATTTGGCTATACAGGAACCGCGCATTGTGACCTTAAAGGCCTCCCAAACTGTTCCCACATGTGTGACTGAACCTATATTTCTCTGAAAGAAATCTATGATTTCTTGGCCCAACTCCGATTGGAAAGCAGTATCCAATAGTGCTTTTGGTATCAGCTTCCAATTCCTCAAATTATTGGACATAGCTGGGGGGGATATCGCTAGTCGTACCGGGGCATGGTCGGAATATGATTTGGCTAGATGCTCCGTATTAGTTATCCAGGGGCCCACTCCATGGGTTACGACCCAGTAATCCAGCCTAGCCCATGTTGCGCGCATTGCCGTATAATGTGTGCCCTGCCGCCTAGCTGGGTGAATGTATCTCCACGCATCTAGAAGGCCATTATCTGTGAACATGCCGGACAATATTCCGTGCGTTTTGGTATTGTGATGTGGGAGAGGGTTAGATCTGTCATTGGTCGGATTGAGCATTGTGTTAAAATCCCCCCCCCCTATCACGTGTGTGGAGCCTACTTCAAGGATTTTCCCCCATAATGTGGTGTAAAAGTCCGGATCATCTGTATTTGGCCCATAACAGCATACTAGTGTAACCGAGTGTAATCCTAGTCTGCCCCACATCGTGCAGTATCTTCCTTTGGAATCATGACTCACTCCGCCTGGAATGTACGGAGTGTTCCTTTTAATGAGGATCACCGTGCCTCTAGAGTATGTCGAATAGGAGGAAAAAACTCTATACGCAGCCCATTTACTAGCGAATTGGGGAGTATGTCGCAGGTCAAAATGTGTTTCCTGGAGCATGGCTATGTGGATTTGGTGTCTGTCTAAATATGCCAATACTTGTCTCCGTTTACGAGGATCCCCCAAATCTCTAACGTTCCATGTTAAAAGGTGAATTTGCAATGTGTCATTTACCTGAGCCATAGTCCACGTATGTTTGTGCATTTTGTTGTATGCAATACCTAATGTCGCCGATAGTTTCCTGTATATGTATTAGTAGATCTACCCATCTCAAAACAGAACCTGTTTGGATATGTGACCATAGTCCCCGTCCCACCCCCTCCCACAACAGCACCCCAATCATGCCGGCATCACATTGCCCTCCCACCACCCAGATTTCCCAACTCATTACAAACAATGTAAGTCTTCTAAACTGTTGGGGGGAACGCCCTTAGGGGAGCACTAGAGGGCACACGAGATTCTCCCTTCTCCAGCAGGCGTTGGCATAGCCTCCAGTATTCTGGGGGGGAGAAGGAGTGCTCGGCATAGTTCATGTTGAGGTCCCACTTTTCTTTTTTTTTGTCCATCCCCCTCAACCCCTTCCGCCTCTTTGTACTAGGTCCAGCCCTCTGGTGTCAGCATTATACTCACATTCACTTCAGACAACACGGACTGAATCTCACCCGTAGGGAGATATACCCCAAGTATTGCCGCATCGTCCTAGTCTAAACGGAAGAGAGAGGGCAATCTTACGGTCCAGTATGTGCTTGACTGTTTCAAAGTGCGATTTACTTCTCGCCTCTCCTTAAATCACAGTCCGACATAGGGGATGTAGATCTGGATGGGTGTTCCGTCGCTTCACAGCCTGATGTCTGGAGTTTGATACGCTTGAGGTAATCATCCACCTGTTGCACGTTTGTAAAGAAATGTTGCCTGCCCTGGTGTGTAACACGTAAGCGTGCCGGGTACATGAGAGCATAGTCGATTTGTGCCTTATGGAGTTTCTGCTTGGCTGGGATGAATTTACGTCTCGCCTCTTGTACTGCCGCTGTAAAATCGGGGTAAATGGTAAAGTCATTGCCTTCGAAGTGCAAGTGTCTCTTTTCACTTGCCAGACGCAGGGCGGTATCTCGATCGCGAAAATTGAGTAGGCGAGCTATGATCGGCCTGGGATTGCTTCCTGGAGGAGGTCTTGGACCCAACGATTGGTGCGCTCTCTCTATTATCAGCTGAGATGAAAAGACTTATGCACCGAATGTGTCCCGTAGGAGACGCTCCACAAAATCTTCCATTCGCCCTGTGTTTGTGCTCTCCGGAATACCAATTATGCGAATGTTATTACGTCTGCTGCATGCTTCCAAATCTTCATTTTTCGCAGCGATTATCTTAAGCAGCTTGTCCATCTGGGCGACCTGTTTTTGCATTTGTGCCGTGGTGTCTTCGTTATCTGAAATTCATCTCTCCGTCTCTTTGATGCGCTCGTCATGCTTGTCAAGTTTTAGAACTATAGAGTCCATGCGAGCCGTCATAGAGTCCATTTTACTTTCTATGGAGGTAAGACTATGTCGCATTTCAAGCAGCAGATTTTTGACATCGTTTTCCTGGGAAGTCATAGGCTCTTGCGTGTGTTCTACGCTGCTATGTTCCTGTTCTTCAGAAGTGGAGCGTGTGACATTTTTTTTTGCTGCTTCGAAGGGCAATTTAGATTGCTTGCCATCCGGTTTACCCATGACTGGACAAATGTGATGAGGCTTTGGTGGTTGAGACCTAAAATATTTGAAAAAGGGCACGTTGCTGCCATGTGGGACGCACCTGTGGTCAACAATTTAAAGTAAAAACTGGCGCTGTGACCCCAGGGTCTGTTATTAATATGCTTCGTTGTGCCTGGCCACCTCCACAGTAGCGTTGTTTAGGGAGGCGAATTCACAGTGTTTCAAATTATGGTATCCTACAATGGGTTTGTTTGCCTGTATCAAACGTGGCCGTCAGGACAGTTCACCCGAAATGTGCCTGTATCACAAGCGAAGAACCAAACTCAATCATGTAATGGAATACAAATGAATACGATATCCCCTCGTCCCAATCGCAATGTTCTCCAGTGTCATCTACTGGGCATCCTCATGGATAGAGGCTATGGGCCGCGTCACAACTCCGATAACACTTCCGTTGCCTCCGGCTTTGTGAGAGTGTCAGCGCGGGCCCTGCCTGGTTAATGCTGGCTTCGTGTGCTCCCGTTCCTTGCTCCGGAGTATCAGGGCAGCCGTATCAGGCAGAAGCGGTGGCGAATTTAATTCACCTGCGAAGACAGGGCGAGTCTCAAATATAGTGCGGGACGGCCGAAGGGGCGTTGTCGGGTCGTGCAAGGACACCCGTCTCGTGAGCCTGCGTGCACGGCCAGTGTGTGCTTATTGTAGTCCTTCGCCATGTTGGTTTCTCACCTTGACATCAGGGAGCGAGGGTATGCCGCGCAGGAGTTTTTCCGCTCTTTCTTCCGTGGCTGTTGCATCTACACCGCCTGCAGTGTGCCCAGTGTGGCCCCGCCGCCACGTGGCATCCCCGGGGCTCGCGTAGCTCTGGGAGCCGACTCCGCCTCCAGCAGTGTTCACTGTGATCCCAGCGTCAGACCGGCAGCAAGGCGCAATCTCGCCAGATATTCTTCTTCTGCCCCAAAAATTTTAGCGATGGGCAGCGGATGGTTAATGGGCAATTACCCACTATTTCCAGCAAATTTCATTGTCTGTGGGCAGGATAATTGGTCGGATCAGGCCGCTGAGCAGCAAGAGCCTCACAACTGTGCGGCCATTTTGATCGTGCGCCACCTAGCGCCCCCTTGTCGAGTGTTATGGCTTTAGATGGATCTTGCCATACATGAATATTAAATAAAATATCACAAAACGTAATTATAAAAAAAGAAGGGGAAGTGAAAAACCTGGTCCAGTGCAAGACAGTCTTTTATAATAGATTTGGTAAAACTTGTTTCTTCTCTGAACCAGATAGAATACCATAATAGTAAGGGTTTTAATAAGAGCTGGTCTTCCAGAAAACACAGGCCAACCTCTATATGAGCAATCATGGATGAGGCTGAGGCTAGTAGGCATAACATACATTTCAGGAAAGTATTCTCTTCAATATGAAGTGGTTTACTGGGGGTGAAACCCCACAGCACCCCCCATAAGTGACGGTAGACACTCCTCGTGCTTTGTAGGTGTCGTCCATTTTTTTTATTGGGCAAACCTAAAAATCCCATGGCAATTCCTGCTCATCTTACATCTTGCATTCACGACTTGCTGTGACCATGTGCCATTGCTAGAGAAAAGGACCCCAAGCCAGCAAAAGGAGCTAACTTTAATTATTGGGGTGTTCCCAATAAATAAAAGGCTCTACACTTGGGGGCATGTTTCCCACACATCATGGTGTAAGTTTCTGCTTTGTTAATCATCATTTTCTTAGCCTCCATAAAGGTCCCAAATGCATTCATCCATTTTTGTAAGCCGATGGGAGTCCTAGAAAGTAAACAGTGTCATTGGCATATAAGAAAATAGGCACCGGACTTTCGGTGAAGATAGGAGCATCGGCTTGCAGGACCTGAAGGGTGTCATCAACCCCATTGATGAAAAGAGAGAACAAAGGAAGTTATGGCCTTAGCACATAGATATACCAGCAAATATTCTGTGTTTTCAATAGATTGAAACATGATTAGACAATAGGGGCAGGAGATTGAATTAGCCAAGAGCACACATAATCTGATAAGAGGTCACAATGATAAAGCAGACACGCACATACGCATGCATTCAACCCAAATACAAATGCATTCAAAAGTAGAAGAATACTTAGCTTGTTAAGCATTGTCAGAACTGCAATAAAGGATGTGTAGAAAATTAGATTAAAGTTTGGGGTCACGGGTGACTTCATGTTTTTCACAACCAATATGTAACCGCCTAGTAATTCACTGTTCGAACTTTTGTAACAAGCATTGTCTGACTGTGTATAAAAATAGCTGCCTGTGAAGCAGCAAATTGAGACAGGCTGTTTACCTGTGTAGGGGCGGTCGCTCTCCCTGCCGCAACAGTAAAGAGCTGTTTTTACATTGCAAAGAGGAGTCTGTCTTTTTCTTCATTTTTAACTTACCCTGCAACAGTTGGCAAGCACTCAACTGACTGCTGCCACTGCAATATTGCCTACCTCCAGTGCATAGATGATTGTGCACCTTTGATGAGGTGAGCAGACACCGTATTGCCTAAAGTTATGTCTATTCAAAGGGGCGGGTAGGACCCGGAGATTGCCATCTTTAAGGTGAGGACAATGCGGACTTCGTTCCGTGTTTTTGTATATATTGTATGACTTGTCTCTTTTGGTAATGGTAAACACAGATGTAAAAATAAGGATATAAGGTTATCGCATGCAAGATTGTGTACATGTGTTGCACATTATTTAGTTGAAGGCGTTGCATAGTTGGTTAACATGCTTTCCCCAATATAAAGTTGGAAGTGGTCAATGTGGGTGATTTGAAGTCGAGTTTTCAATATGTATTCCAATATTTGACATGGAGGGACAGCTTAAAGGCTGATGTCGCTAAACTTTACCTCCAAGTATGATCTGAACACTCGAATTGCCAACTGGACCTAATGTTCAGACATCATTCCAAGGACTATGAGACTCATTGTTTGAAGGTTATCCTGTTTAAGCACAGAGGGAAGTGGCCAATGGTTGCCGACTGTATTTACCGTTTAGAGTTAGAACAATGGTGATTCACATTTAGAAGTAGTTGAAGCGTTCATATTTAAAATATGCTGATGGTGAATGCATGTGTGTGCAGGAAAATGGAAACATGGCCACAGAGTGATGTTGTTGTATAATGTTGCATGTTGTTATTGTGATGCACGGCAAAGTTACCAAAGTTACCTAGCTACCCAAATGGTGGCTCTACCTGTAAGTGGAGAGGGAGGTGCGATTGTGAGAGGAGGAAATCCTCTCCAAATTATGTGGGAGGATATATGCAATGAAGGTGCTCACAGAGTATTTCCATGTGTCCAGTATTGTCAGTGATGCACAGGCCAGATGAGGAACCCACTGTGATGGTAGCTATCAATAACAAAAGGTAGGCATTTCTCGTAGATACAGGAGCAACCCGATCTTGTATTAGTGAGGAAGCCTTTCCAATCTCTAATGGACCAACATACACACAAAGATTCTCTGGGAAGTAATGAGGGTTCCATTTCCTAAATCAGTGGAGATGGAAATAGGAGGAAGGTACATTGATGGCTGTTTTCTCTAGCTGCCCCAGCTAATCTGCTAGGGTGAGATCTTATGGCCAAGTTAAAGATGACCATTCATTTTGACTCTGATGGTACCATGATTTGTTTTACCCCTGGATTCTCACCTTCCAGGATTGTGGCAGTAACAGTAGATTCCTCTACTGGCGATCAAATTAGAGCGTGACCTGTTGATATGGAAGCATTTACCACAGCAGTACATACAATCATAGCAGAAACGCCAGAGTTACTCGGAAAGAAGGACCAGTTACCCAAAGAGTTCCTTTTCCGGTGACATGGACAAGATTCTTGGATGCCTGACACTGAGTTAATATTGCAAATAGAAGCCCTAGAGGTAATACCAACCTATGGCGCTCTGATAGCCAGAGACATAACAATGTTTTAAGGGCATGTGTTATATTCATTGAGCCACGTAGATTTGTTAGAGAAATATTGGATGATCAACTGTTTGATGATGATTCTAAGAAAACAGTTGTAGTCTTTCAGGATGACATACCATTAAGGACAGTATTAGAAGTACGGTCGCCCACATGAGGTAGAGCTTTTGATTCTGTTAGGGAAGCAGACCTTTCCCAAGTACCAGATACCTTGTGGACTAAGGGTCTCCATGATGTAGGCCTTATTCGTACTGCTACGCCATTTAGAATTACATTAAAGGAAGGTGCTATCTTCCCTAGAGTGAGACAGTATCCTCTTTCTAAAGAAAAAGATGAGGGCATCTCCCCTACTATACAGGTACTGCTAGAGCAAAGAATGATTTACCCTGGAGTAACTCCTTGTAACACCATGATTTGCCTGGTTAAGAAGTATAAGGGTAATACTTGGCATATGGTTCAAGTCCTGCGCCTCCTGAACGATGTAGTGGTACCAGAATTTCCAACTGTTCCTGACCCCTCCAACATTTTGACAAATATTCCTCAGGGTGCGAATATTTCTCTGTTATAGATTTGAAGAATGCATTTTTTTAGCATCCCTCCTCATCCAAACAGCCATTATTTGACAGCATTTTCCTATCACGGGACTCAGTATTTGTATTCTCGGTTACCCCAAGGGTATTGTGAGTCCCCTAGCATTTTCAACAGAGTGGTGAAAAATGATCTGTTAAACTTTCAGTGTGACAGTACATTGGTGTAGTATGTCGATGACATACTAGTTTGCAGTCCTACAGAACAGCAGGGCAGGAAAGATACCATATCTCTTCTGGTTACTCTTGCACAGAGAGGACACAAGGTAGAGAGAGACAAATTCCATTATTGCCAGGAGTAAGTCCATTATTTAGGGCAATTTCTGTCAGCTTCCGGTGGATAAGCAGCCTCTGAAAGGGCAGCATTTATTCGTCAAATGATGGAACAAGAAACCATTAAAGGAATGCAGATGATTCTTGGTCTCTGTAAATATGGAAGACAATGGGTTTTTGATTACAGCACCCTAATAGCGTATTTGCTAGCTTCTATCAAACAAACAAAAGACAGGACTGACAAGATAATGTGAACACAGAGATGAGGGAGACTTTTCAGAAGTCGAAGGCTGAGATAACAAATGCTCCAGTTTTGTGAACTCCTGATTATACCATGGAGTTTTATCTCTTTTGTCTTTATTTAAAAGATTTTTCCAATTTATTGTTACAGCACAGCAGAGCAACAATCATAATAATTATAATTATAGATAAACATGACCGTTGAATAAGAAAACAAAGGAAGAGAAGAGGAAGAAAAAAAAGGATAATATACCGACAGAGGATAGCCCACCCTAGAAAATCATACTACAATTATTTAACAATTTAAGAGAGAAAAAGGAAAGAAAATATATAAAACCAAAAAAAAGCATTTCATAGCAATACATTTCTAAACCATATATTTCAACCATCTTTGCTACCCAATTTCCACCTCGAGATGGGTTCCCAAATCCGTTCCCCAAGTTTTCTCCCCCTTTTCCCCTTCCTCCCATAAATTCCTTTTTCGAGATTATAAGCCGAGAGTAACCTAGCCAACCATTGTTGAAACGTTGGTGGTAGTTTGTCCCGCCATGCTGATGCTACACAAATACGTAAAACTGACATAGCCATAAATATAAACAACTGTAAGGGGATTGCCTATCACTGTTATCTATCCCTAATATTATTAATGATGGTGTCAGAGCAATCTTAACCCCCAATGTTCTATCTAAAAGAGTTCTATAGCACTCCGGAGACCCTGTAGACAGGGACAAGATGCAAATATGTGTATTATTTCAGCCTCTGTACTGTCACATCGCGGGCATCTTATATCTGCACCGCCACCCCATTGAGCTATCCTTGCGGGGTATAATACAAAGAGTAGATTGTTTTATAATGCTGGGCTTGAAGCCCAGCAGAACACAGAGCAGTTTGTCCTAGTTCTAAAGAGAGGTGGAAACACTCTTGATCAATCCCTAATTTAGCTGCCCACTTCTCTCCATATTTTTCAAGATCATCACTTTTTAATGCTAACAGCTCTGCCTAGAATCTACGTATAGTGCAATCTTCACCACCCTCTATAATATCCAATATTTTATTTTTATCAAAACCTGTTGGACCCCCTTTCTTATTTCCTAAATAACTCCTAATTTGCAAATACTTATAGAAATTCCTTTTATCAATACCAAAAATAGACTGTATTTCCACAAATTGCTTAACACCATTTACTCCAAACAGATCTCCTATTTTCCGAATTCCACGACAACCCCACTCTATCAATACAGAATCTGCAAATATTTCCTTAGGGAGAGTTGAATTTCTAGACAATCGAGTGTAAGCATTCAGTCTACCCAATCCAGTTTTCTTTCGGAAAGATACCCAGACCTTAAAAAGCCGCTGATAGAGTCTTAAACCTAGTTCTTTTATAATATGAAGAGTCAGTGTATTTCAAAAAGCAGTTCTCCGCCTCCACTCCAATCAACATAGAATACATATCTATAGATCCTTGTTGAACCTGTGGATCCAATGGATCCCCTCCCAGGAGACCTCGTATGTGTTGAAAAACTGCCGCCCAATAATACAATTTAAAATCAGGGACCGCCCAGCCACCCTTTGCCCTAGGTAGAGCCATAAAGCGGAGAGCCCTCCTAGTTTTCCCATGGGCCCATATAAATCTATTTACCAACTGTTCTAATATTGTAAACCATTTTGCCTCGAATTCCAATGGGATTGCCCGGAAGAGGTAAAGAATTTTTGGCAATACTATCATTTTTATCACGTTACAACGTCCTACAAGAGAGAGATGGAGATTATGCATTCTATCGAGGTCTTTCTTAACTTTTAATATTATCGGGTTAATATTACTTTCCACTATATTATCTAAGTTTGGCGAGATATTAATCCCGAGATAAGTTGCTACTTCAACCACTCGAATATCATTACAGACAGCTCCTTCATTCTTAATTATCTGCGTTTTTTATTTATTTAACACATACCCTGACACCTGCCCGAAAACCAAAGCCTCTTGTTCAACTATGG
Source organism: Calotriton arnoldi (assembly GCA_963921515.1). NCBI lineage: Eukaryota > Metazoa > Chordata > Amphibia > Caudata > Salamandridae > Calotriton > Calotriton arnoldi. The sequence goes on along the minus strand of CAWUFW010004558.1, from coordinate 1,492,568 downwards.
GGATAGCAATTCCTGGTAATGATGTCACTAAGGCAATATCATCTGCATATGCGAGAGTCTTATATTCTGTTCCGTAAACCCTTATTGGAGAGATCGCCCCATTTATTTCCAGCCTACGAATAAATGGGTCGATATATATTGCGAATAGCAAGGGGGAGCATGGACATCCCTGGCGCGTCCCTCGCCTAATTTTCAAGGGTGCTGTGTATCCCCCATTAATTCTGAGACGGGCAGTAGGTGCCTGATACAAAGCCTGTATTGCTTGAGAAAACCCTCCCCCTATACCACACCTCTCACATGTCTGCCAAAGGTAGTCCCAGGAGACCAGGTCAAACGCTTTCTCAGCATCCAATAATATAACCGCCATAGGGTCTCCTGAGACTTCAGTAAGGTCAAACAAAGTAACTACCCTTCGGACATGCTGTGTGGTACCTCTGCCTGGGATAAAGCCATGCTGAACTGGGCTAACTATTCTATCAATAACCTTACAAAGCCTAAGGGCCATAGCTTTAGAAAATATCTTTGCATCTGAATTCATCAGGGTAATTGGTCTATATGAACCCGGCTCTACAGATGATTTCCCTTTTTTTAAAATAACCACTATGTCGGCCGCTGCCCAAGAATCAGGTACTGATAATCTCATCTGGGCCTGTTTAATTGTTTCGACCAAATCCAATTTTATTACTTCCTGGAAAATTTTATAGAATTCGATTGGTATTTGGTCCGGGCCAGCCGCTTTACCTGTTGGAAGGCTATTCATGGCAGCTACAACTTCTTCCTCAACCAAGAGCTCATCTAGAACCTCTCGCTCTTGCTCGCTAAGAGGTGATACAGGAATATCCCCCAGATACCTTCGGATTTCTAGCGGATCTCTAACTTGTTCTTCCTTATATAGAGAGTCATAAAATTGCCTAAAAGCCTCCCGTATCCCGACTGAGTCACTAACTGTCCCACCCTTGCCATCCAAGATCCCTTTAATTTCCCCCATGGCCTCTCTCCGTCTTGTACGAGCCGCCAGAGTACGCCCTACACGTTCGCTCAGCTCATAGCATTGTTCCTTCTTTGCTAAAAACGTAGCTGCTGCCTTTAATGCAATAGCCTCCTCTGCTTCTGCCTTTGCTAATGCAACTTTCAAGAGAGCTTGATCCAAACTTCCTCCCGTAGCAATAGCACTGTTTAATTCCTCTTCTGCCTCCAAAACTGCTTTAGTCAATTTCTCTGATCTTAAAGCTTCCTGCCTTTGTCTATAGAGGCTAAAGCTCAAGGTTTCCCCACGGACATCCGCTTTGAAGGCATCCCAGACCATACCTGAAGTGGTACTACCCCTATTAATGTCCCAAAAGTCTTTTATCCAAACCTTCATGTGTTGAATATATTCTATATCTTTTAATAATCCCCTCTCAAAAGTCCATTCACGTTGACATCTAGCCACACCCGTCATTTCTACTGTTAAGATTATAGGGTTATGATCTGAAATAATCCTAGGTAGTTTCTCAATCTTGCATCTTGACACTAAACCATGTGTTACTAAAAATAATCAAGCCTAACCGAGACTCTGTGTGGTGCTGAATAATATGTGCTACCAAAATCAAGTGGCTTTAAATGTGCCCAAACATCGGTTAGTCCATTATTAAAAACTAGATTGGTAAGCGCACAAAATGTTTTCTTTTTCCGACCCTGATATTGCGCCCCATTTTTGGTCCACAAACCCCCCATACCATTTATATTAAGGTCCCCGCACAAAATTATAGGCGTGGGCCATGTAGTCATTTCTAGATCCAAGTACTCAAATATATCGGGATCATCCTCCGTGGATCCATACACAGAGCATAGGGTGATCAGTTCATTATTTATCATACATTGTACCAACACCCACCTTCCCCACTGATCTTCCATCTTCCTTATAACATTAATATTGTTTCTTTTAGCCAATATAGCGACCCCCTAGTTCTTACCCCTTGTTTTGTATATGCTAATAGGTGAAACCCCATCTGCTCCATTATACCCCCTAGATCCCTCTAGATGGGTCTCTTGTAGGCACACAAAATCTAATTTCATTGCCCTCAATATTATTGCTAGCCGTTGTCTTTTAGCCGGATCATTCAATCCGCACACGTTAATTGTTGCTATTCTTATACTCATTAATACTTTGAGCTAAGATTTCCCCACCAATAATGTTCCATGTTTATATACAAATTCATCAAGTCTAACTGGTAACCTCCCTCTATCTTTATTTCCATCCAAATAGTGCCTTCCGTGCATCTCAAAAAAACACTCAATATGCTGTGCTGTGCTGTCCGCTATTCCCCGTGTACCCCTCCAACCCCCTCCCTCAGGTCCCTCCCCTGGAACCCCCCCTTACAGGCAATTAGGTCATACATGACCTATGTGTGACAGCTTACCCACAGCTAGGTCACCTCACCCCCTCTCCCACCCTTCTGTTCTTTTAATTCATTTAAGAATGATTGAGCCTTAATTTCTGAAAAAAACATTCTAACTTGCCCCTTTACAATTACTTTCAAACGAGCTGGGTACAACAAATATGCCTCACAACCTAGCCCCTGGAAAGATGAAATCATTTGCCTTAATCTCCATCTCCTTTCCACAGTAACATGGCAGAAATCAGGACGTGCAAAAAATGATGTGCCTTCAAATGATCGCTTAGCCTGTGGCCTAGCCTTATCCATTATTTCCTGCCTAAGCAAAAAATTACCGACATAGACAAGGATCGCCCTAGGATTGTTAGATTGGGATGCCTGATAGCCCTTTTTCAGAGTCAGAGGATAACGGTGTGCTCTCTGCACTTCCTCTTCCCATTTCCAGGAGCTAAGTTCGGGAAAAGCCCCCCGCAGAAGAGAGACAACAAATGCCCTAACATCCTGCCCTTCAGCCCCTTCAGCAACTCCCAGGAGTCTAATGTTATTCCGTCTCTGACGGTTCTCATAGTCCTCAAGTTTCCATCGAACATCCTCCGACGTTTTTTCGTGCATTTCTTTAAATGCCTGCCATTTATTAACGTCATCCTCCAATCTCCCAGTCCTCTCTTCCACCTGAGTAACTCTGTCTGCCATGTCCTCATAGAGTTTATTCATTTTTCTGAGTGAGCCTTGTATTTTTAGTAGCTTGTTTTGCTCTGCGGCTTTCTGTCCTAGCTTCTGCCTGCATCTGCTTAAGGGTGATATAGAGCAAATCCATTGAAGGAGATTGAGGCGTTTTATCTGCTGTTATGCCCCCTCTGGTCCAGCTGCTGAGGTCTCTTCTTGATAAAGTTGTGAAGTAGCCGAGTAATCCCATAATAATTTTTTGTAGCTTCCACACGAGGAGGGCTTAAATTGGATTTAGACCTTGATTTGGATCTGCGCTTGAGTTGCGCTGACCTATAGGCACCTGATGCTCTTAATGCCGATAATTCATCTGCCGAGTCTGTATCACTCGCAGTAGTACCATCAGACATGCAAGAAGAGTCTGACTCATCGTTGAGGGAGAAGAAACAATCTCCTTCCAGTGATCGATTAAGAACATTCTGTTGAGGAGCTCCCTGTCTGTGCTTCAAATTGATGCCTGTTATCTCCAAAGCCCCTTCTGTGTGAGGGGCTATCGCATGTACTGTCTCCTTCAGCTTTCCTGGGTTACTAGTATGCTTCCCCTCTCTTTTATCGATATTTCCTCCCACAGTCCTGCTTTGCGCAGCTTCATTTGTTCGCCTCCGTGGTATCAGGTCTAGTACTATCGCATCTAGATTCATCAGCGTCCCCTACATGCACTGGCAGCCTACCTGACTCATCATTGTTTCCGCTGCTCTGCTCCCCATGCCTGTCTGTATCCTCATCCTGACAGGTTAGGTCAATCTCCTTCTGGGCTGCATTCTGCAGTCTGTCAACGTTTGCCAAATGCTCACTTATCGGCGCCTTCGATGAACTTGGACCGATTACTGCGAAAGACTCCATCAAGGTAGGCTGCCGTAGGGCGCTCTCTTTACTTTTGCTGCTCCCTTCTTGCCCAGTTTTTGCCGCTTTCATTCCGGGATCCTTATTACCTTCCTGATTAACATCAGAGACGGTGCTTGAGCTGGCCAGCCTGGCGCCACCACCACCGCCGCCGCTAATAAGGTTAGTTGCACCCAGCACCTCTTCAACATCCTCTGGTTTTTTCGCCGCTTGTCCTGCTCCAACTCTGCGAGGCTGCGTCCGTATCGTCTGGTTCCCCGAGGGAGGCAGTGCTGCGTCCTTCTCTTTCTCCTTCTGCTGCTTCGGCAATCTAGGCGCCATAATCGTGTGCTTCGTAGCCCAGCAAAAGGGTAACCTTAGTGTCTCAGTTATCTTTTCAACTGCAAAGATAGAGACCCCTTTGTATAACGAATACCAGAGCCAAAACCATTCCTTTGCCCAGCACGAAGTTTGTTCCAGCCCGACAGGGGTCATCAGCATCCTCGCCTTTCATTTCATTCTTCAGGGAGAGGGAGTGAAATGCGACCTCTCACTGCGACTGGTCAGCGGCCATCTTGCCTCGCCTGAGTTTTATCTCTTTTGTCATTGCAATTGTCAAGTGATGACAGCTGTCCTTACGCAGAAATTTCCTTTTGGACACAAACACACTGCATATTTTAGTAGACTGTTGGATTCAGTGATAAGAGGACATTATCCTTGTGAGCAAGCTCTGGCCACTGCAGCCTTTGCAGTGCAGAAGGACACCCCCCATTGTCACAGGGGCGCCTTTGATGCTCTATGCAGAGGGTGCAGTGCTTGCTATCATCAGAAGGCTAAGACTACTCTGACTATACAGAGAGTGTCAGGATATGAGGTGTTACTGTCACTACCGTCTTTAAAGGTTGTGAAGTGCCATACAGTAAATCCTGTGACATTCTTTGCTCATCCTATATTAGACTCAGAGTATGATGTGCATGACTGTGCAACTTATCTTCCAATTGAATCTAGTCAAGCAACAGAGGTTCCTATAGCAGGCAGCATTGTCTATTTTGTTGATGCTTCTTCTACTATGGACCAGGATACAGGAGTAAGACACACAGGTGCAGCAGTAATTAGAGCACAATAGCATGACTCTTCAGATACACTTCAAATAGTAGAGCAGTCAACACTAACAGCACATTATTTTGCACAAGCAGCAGAATTGATATCCTTGATAGCGGCTCTCAAGCACGGAGCAGGAAAAGTCATCACGATCTATTCAGATTAAGCTTATGTGACTACCACTGTTCATTCCAGCATTATGATATGGAGCAGGAGAGGTTTCCTTAAGTGAGATGGAAGTCCTGTTATGCATAGGAAATCTTCTAGAGGCTTTAATAGAGGCACTTGCGTTACCACAGGCAGTGGCAGTTGTGAAATGTGCATCACATACAAATGGGCAGGATATTGGGTCTCGGGGTAATGCACTAGCAGATTGGGCAGATAAAGTTGCAGCTAGGTTCACAACCCCTGTCCGTGCCATCGGGTTTACATGTCCCTGTGTTGGTGGTTCAGACTGCCTCACCATCTGAACCTGAGTCTAACCCTACAATAAATAATGTCATGCCTCATTATACTGAGACAGTGCGTTTGCATCTTGGAGAAGTGCAGGATGCTGCTCCACCACATAAGAAACCGTTACCTGCTCCCAGTCAGGGGATGATCTAATGTTTAGACAAATATCTATAGGTAAACCAGTAATGCCTTAGACTTTGCTTATGATAGCTATTGATCAGTTGCATTTATCAGCTCATATTTCAAGAGATCATTTGTCTATGCAAATAGAACAAGACTGGCTCATTCTCAATTTACATGATATGCTTACCATGCACCTTCATAACTGTACTGTCTGCAAAACAAGTCTACACCAACATCGCATTGAAAGTGATCAATTCTACCATTCCGTGACCACAAGGTCCTTTTTAAGCTCTCCATATTGACTTTGTAGACATGCTAGATAGGTGCAACACATATCGGTATCTTTTAGTTGTAGTTTGTCATTTTTCCCAATGGATTGAAGCTGGACCGTGCTTCCATTGCGATGCTAAGTCAGCCGCAACCTCTCTCATTCATGAGGTGATTCTATGCAGGGGAATTCAAGAAGGGATAAGATCTGACAATGGCACACACTTATGACACATCTTATGACAATGTTAGGGATAAAACATGAACTATCCTCTGTTTATAATCCCCAAAGCAATGGCATGGTAGAGCGCCTAAATGGCCTACTAAAGAATAAGATCAGCAAGCTATGTGCCACGTTGCATAAGAAGTGGTTGTATTGCCTACCATTGGCACTCTTTTCCCTTGGGAATACGGCTAGTTCGGATCTTCACCTGACACCCCATCAGATAGTGACAGGGAGACCCATGAACATGCAAATACCTGCCACTAAAAGTAATGTACATGGAGAAAGCACAGCAGAAATCTTAAACGATGAAATGAATGGCTACCTTTGTAAATTAATCAAGGCTGCAAAGTTAATTTCTAAACAGGTAACCAAAGGGAAGGAGAAGCAAGCCACTGCTGAGGTCGACCTCCCAGTTGTGCACATAGGCGATACTTTCTCCATTCGCAATTTTGTCTAGAAATGGAAACTGCCCAGATTCAACTGACCTTTCACGGCTACCACGGTTACCTCCACTGCCCTCAAGGTAGATGGCAGGAAACCTTGGATCCATCTCACTAATTTTCATCTGAATCCAGCATCACACCAAACATCAACGACAATGTAAATTGAACAAGAGGTGGGGGAGAAGATTGACATCTTAAAAATACCTCTTCTTGAAGGAAGTGACCCGATTGGGGAAAGCCGGGTCACTGGCGACCACCTTTCAGCCTTCCATACAAATGAAGAGTTGGCCAGACAGTAGAGAATACAAACCAAAGTTATTTAATAGTATACGCTCGAGCGGAGTCCGGTCTGACCAGCCTCCTCAGATTGCTGCAGAGGGACTGGCCCCCGCCAACATGGAAATGCAAGATATGCATTTCCAGCACCCCTAAAGACCCGCACCGACTGGAATTTTCCAGTCTGAGAGCCGATGAACAAAGGTGGTACAGAAGGACGAGCTTCCATCCTGAGACCGGGTACATGCTATCATAGTTTCAAGGTTACTCTGCCCGTGCCCGTCTCTTCTGAGAGAGGGAGCAGGCCTACCTACTGGGAAAGGCATGCAAAGACAGAACAATCTATTCATTAGCACAGTGAAGCTCAACCTTGAATGAGGAAGAGAAACAATCAAGGCTGCTTTCTGCTGAGGCAGGCAATATGAAACAGAAGCTTAATTTCGATCATGGTACAAAATGGCGGCTGAATACAAAATGGTGCTGCAAATGCTAACTTAACTCGTACAATGCTAGAAGGAGTCGACTAGACGCATTTTCTCAGTCCAACAGACCCTCCTTTTAGCATTTGCTAACAATTTTGTCTAATGCTAGGAGACCAAGAACGGCTCACATACTAAGAAGATCACTATTACATGTTAATACACACATTATCAATATTCAAAAATACCTTCATCAATGGACATTAAGTCTGGACAGCCTGCATCATCATGGCCGAAGACTTAGCATCATATATTGGGGCCTTTAGTGTGGGTGTCAACTTTCCAACACAATAAGCACAACAAGCAGGGAGACAATGGACGTATAGACAACATGTGAAAATGACTCCTGCAACTACTATCAGGAAGATAAGAATCTTCCACCCCCAGGATGATATTAAACCCCAGAACCAACCAGAAAGACTCCAGGTACCATTCTCTTGGTGAATGTCAGATGCGAGCCTATGCAATTTCTATATAGCAATGTATACATTAGGGGCGTGGTCCGGTATATAGATACAGCAACAGCAACTGCTGCCGATGACGCGACAGGCCCCTCCCCGATCAGCAAGGATGACGTCTAACACCATCCTGTTTTGAAGAGCAACGAGCCTTGTAGCCTGGAGCTCAGCTGTGATATGTGTCAAAATCCCTGCTGTGGTATTAATGACCCCTTCCACAACCCTAGTGAGTCGACGAATGTTTAGGCTATTGGACATAGGGCCCCAAAAGGGCAAAATACCCTTCATAGCATCTGTGAACTGCTGCAGAGTGGTGTCTGTCTGGTCTATATCTTTTGTGTTAATAACCCTCCTCATTCGGGACAGATGGACACTCTTACGCTGCAATCGGTGGTCCTTATGATAATTGGACGGTGCTATGTACACTGGGGGAAGGAGGAAAGAGAGGTAACATACACCTGACCATCCCCTAGGAAGCCAAACATAAGCTTGAGATCCACAAACCAAGTAGATATTATGCAGTGGGAGCAAAGGCGGGCTGTTACTCGTGCTTAATGTATATGTATAGTTGCAACTACTCTCACCCACTTTCACCTTCCCAAACCCTCGAACACAAAACCCAGCTGTGGTGTTGACTACTGGCACCGGTATCGCCTCATCCTGAGTAATATTTCGCATCTGGAATGAGCGAAAGTATTCAGTTACATTAAATCCCTGGAAATCCAACATTTCATTTTGAAGCCATGTTACATTTTTCTCCCTTTCATATATATTCATGCAGGCTGTTGGGGATAATGTATCAGGGTCCCTTGTTCTCCCGGGGTAAATCCTTGGTGGACACGTATATATTCTAGCACTGTGTGATAATCAGCAGATGTCATATTCATAGTACAAGAATTATAATGAATGTATACCATAGAGAACAATTTGAACCACCCTTCACAACTGCCTAAATAAGACATAGGCAGCAATAACAGGGTGTCACTCTTATGTGTAACCGAAGGGAGCAGTCCACATATCCAACAGTTTGTAACATTAGATGTATCATGGGCTTGGTGGAGAGTTTGCAAAAACACATTGTCTACATATGTTTTTATGTGTTCACCTTTATGGGGGGCCAAAGTAACAAATGTATGATCAGGGGGAACAGGTGTTGTACCAATCAAAGAGTGCACTGGATATTTCTCCTCTAGGAACCATACTATTCAAAGAACTGTTATCAGTTAAATCAGAACAATTACTATGAAAACTATTTTACTCCTTGTAGACCAACTAGACCAACCAGACTCATTCTGCCCGAAACGTGGGGCTGCAAAGGGCTGTTCCTCCTCTCTAATGGGGCAACCAAATGGGTACATTTTAACCAGAGGAAAGGACATGCAATGGAGCCAATGACAAGAAGACAAGAAGGGGAAAATGTTCCCAGTGTCCTTCAGAGCCTCACTGGTAGACTCCTATTGTTCATCAATGTTGGCGCTGTTGAGCACCGGCGGTGGAGCTGTCGGACCAGCTCTTGAAGAATCCCACGTCGCTCAGGATAAGGCACCCCCCTTCCTAGGGGAGCACGCTCAATCAATCCTGTCCAATGTCCGAACAATGCACCAATCTCGCCTTTCCCTATGCTACTGTTGCCTGACTTATCGAGTCCATCCCTGCTAATCTGACTTTTCCTTTGGTGCACTGTTCCTCCGTCGGGGGCGCAGATTATACCTAGCTACTCCAGGGACAGAGGGGTCAGCAAAAAGATGCTCAGACACAGAGGGGCCAATGGACTGGGGCTCAAGCACAGATGGGCCAGTAGACTGGGGTTCCTGGATGGCCTTGATCTCAGGTGGCACTGCCTCGTTCAACACTTCGTCATTTTCCTCCTCCGTTTGTGCCCACGTCAGCCGGGCATCTGAGAAAGGAACAAAACGGGGCACCTGCTCAGTTTCAGAGTCGCTGACTCCGTCAAGCACCCATTGGTCATAGGGTAAAGGAAGGGGCACCTTGCGGCAGTGCTGGGAGTGTATCCAATTCTTCTGGCCGGCCACCTTCACGGTGGTGCGGGTGGCGAGGAGCACCTGCGCAGGCCCCTTCCACAGCGGCTCCAAACTGCCCTTCCTCTGGAAGTGTCTGGTCAGCCAAAGTCCCCAGGCCGAATATCATGCCCTGGCCCCTCGGGTGCTGGTGGTAGGGTTTCGTGGATCTGTTGGTGAATAGAACGCAAGCTTTCAGTTAACTCATACAGATAATCCACTAACAAAGGGTATTCGATTTCTGAAAACTGGCGAGGTCGCGGGACGCCCAAGACATTCGCCGGGCGTCCGAACACGACCTCATACGGTGACAACCCTGTCCTAGTGTGAGCCATAGCTCTTGTAGACAAAAGGGCTAATGGTAAAGCATCTGGCCACTGCAATCCTGTGCTCTCATGAATCTTTGCCAATTTCAGTTTGAGAGTACCATTGTACTTCTGAACCAGACCTGCTGACTGGGGGTGGTTTGCAGCATGAAATTTCTGTTTAATGTGCAAACCATCACACACCAACTGGATAATCTTTGAATTGAAGTGACTTCCGTTGTCACTCCAAATCAAGCGGGGCAAACCGAACTGAGGGAAGAACTCCTTTAGGAGTGCCTTCGCCGTCGCCATGGCTGTATTCTCTTTAGTGGGATAAGCCTCAACCCATTTACTGAATGCACAAACAACCACCAACACATATTTCAGATTGTTGACTCGTTCCATTTTGATTAAATCCATCTGAAGGACCTCGAGTGGGAAGGAAGGGGGTGCAAAATTACCCGGGGGTGCAGGGGTGCCGTTATCAGGATTATACATCATGCACACCATACAGTACTTGACTAGATGAGCAGCAACCTTGGGAATGTTGTCATTCTGCCATACAGGCTCTAACTGTTTACAGATACCTTTTGCACTAATGTGAGCTGGCCCGTGCGCCATAGTGACCACAGGGAAGACATATGCATCTGGTAACATCCATCTCTGTTTTCCTGACTTATCCGTCCAACACCCATCCTCATCTAAGCGCGCTGTGCTCTCCTGCCATACTGCTAACTCCTCAACCGTTGCCTCACTCTGGATCTCTTTCACATTGTCTATTGTATCCTCAAACATAGTGACCTCGGGCACCCACCTGGCGGGACCCGCTACAAACATCCTTTTCATCTTTGTTCGAGCTGTCTCCTTAGCTGTTTGATATGCAAATGCATTCCCCCTTCCCACATCATCAGTAATCGCTTTATGGGCACTACACTTTTCTATAGTCAGTTTCTTAGGAAGTGTCAAGGCGGACAGAAGCCAATGTATAAGAGGGCCATGCTGGATATGTGTCCCATGGGAGGTAAGGAACCCTCTCTCTGCCCAGAGCTGCCCAAAATTATGGGCGACCCCGAAGGCTTACTGGCTGTCAGTATAAATATTAACAGCCAGTCCCTTGCTCAATTCACAAGCTCAAATAAGGGCAACCAGTTCAGCTGCCTGAGCGGACTGATAGGGAACTTGTGATGTCTCAACTACCCTATGTAGTGTAGTAAGTGCATATGCGGCAGTGGTTGTGCCATCTGGTAATTTGAAACAAGAGCCATCGACATATGGTTCCCCTTGGGGGTCAGATAAGGGAACATCAGTCAGGTCTACCCGTCCCTTCGTCTCTTCCTCTGTCCGAAAAATACAATCATGTATGTCAATTTCCTCACTCTCAGAAGGGAGGGGTAGTAACGTGGCTGGGTTCAGAGTGGCACATCTTTTAATCGTGACGTGGTGCAAAGAGAGTTAGCTCATAACCAGTCAGACGTGTACTGGTAAGGTGCTGTGTCTTGGTCTTGTTCAATAGGGTATCCACAGCATGGGGCACCATGACTGTGAGATCAGTATCAAGTACGAGCCCAGCTGATTGCCTTATAGAAACGGCAACTGCCGCGATCGCTCTTAGACAGCTCGGGAGGGCTCTGGCGACTGGATCAAGCAAAGCAGAAAAATAAGCGCAAGGCCGTTGCTTACCTCCAAAGGCCTGTGTTAAAACAGAGAGCACACAGCCAGCCGTCTCGTGTACATACAGCACGAACGGCTTCAGGTAATCAGGCGTGCCAAGCACAGGTGCAGAGCAAAGCACAACTTTTAATTGCTCAAAAGACTGCTGACATTCAGGCGCCCAAGGTAGGGGCTCATGCACATCTTTCGTGGTTAGCGCAAGCAAGGGCTTTATTAGTAATCAATAATTAGGGATCCAATGGCGACACTAGGAAGTGATGCCAATAAAAGCGCGCACATCCCTCTCAGTTCTAGGGATAGGCATTTTAACAATAGCGCTGATGCGCTCAGGAGTCAATCTCCTACCCTCCTTCGACAGTAGGTGACCTAAATAGGTGACCCCCTGTCGACAGTATTGAAATTTAGAAAGGGACACTTTATGTCCATGGTGAGCCAAATTTAGCAACAACTTAACCGTACTGTCTTTGCATCCCTGTTCAGTGTCAGAAACTATCAGTATTTCATCCACGTATTGAAGCAATACATTACCTGGGGAAAGCGTGAGGGAGTCCAATTGGGCTTTCAAGGCTTGGCTATATATACTAGGGCTCTCAGTATAGCCACAGAATCTAAAGCTTCTGCCAGCTAGGGTAAAGCCGAACAAATGTCGGCTGTCAGGATGGATCGGGATACTAAAGAACGCATTTTTCAAATCAATGACAGAGAAGAATTTAGCAGAAGAAGGAATCATTGTCAAAAGGGCAGTAATATCAGGGACTACCGGGAACTGAGGGACCACTATTTTATTAACCCCGCGCAAGTCAATCACAAAATGATAAACATCTGGGTGTTCATCGGGAGAGTCTGAAGATGCCTTTTTTAGAATAGGAAGAATAGGACTATTACACACATTCGCCGCGGTCTCTTCAACCACTCCCGACTCAATCAGATCTTGTATAATTCGCAACAAAGCTCGCTCCCCCGCTTGTGGAATTTTGTACTGGGGAATACGAGGCAAAATGGCATTGTCTTTAACCTTAATGGAAATTGGGGGAATTTGCAACAGTCCTACATCCGTGTCACCTGTTGCCCACAAAGTGGGCGGCACATCCTTAAACTCAACAGGAAGGGGGGCATCTTTGGACAGACACTGCTTAGAGCTGACCACAGTCGGACCCATCGTCATGTAAACACCTTCCGGAAAGCAATAAATGGTTGCATGCAACTTCTTTAATAAATCGAGCCCCATTAAATTTTCTCCACAGTTTGATGTCAATAGGAACGGTGAATCCACAGTAAACGGACCGATAGTCAAGGCAAGAGGTTTGGAAATGGGGCTTACAACCGGTACACCAGAAAATCCTACCATAACATTATTTTGGCCAGACAGAGCTGCCCCAGGGACCAGCGAACGAGAAACAGAGCTATTCATTGCACCTGTATCCACCAAGAATTTCTTAACTGAGCCTTGCAGATCCGCGGTGACATAAGGACCGCACTGATCTACAGGTATCTGGACCGGTCCCTCACCCTGCCCCTGGCTGACCTAGCTGTGAGACATCCCTGTCACTTCATCCAGATCATAATCATCGTGGTGAAACTGTCTCCCTCGAGGGTCATCAAAATAGTTCTGGTCTGAGCGACCCTGCGATGTCCTATCCTCCCGAACCCTATCCTTATCACTTTCTTCACGGCCCCGTCCACGAGAACCTCGTCGTCTGAGGGCCGCAACTTTCTGCAATAACACCGGACACTGGCTATGCCAGTACCCCTCCTCCTTGCAGTACGCACACTGATTCGGCTCTACTGGCGCAGCGTTCCTGCTAGTAGGGGAAAGCTGCCGGGCTGGACCAGCTCCACGTCCCCTTCCATTTCCCCTAGACGCCTGCTGTAACAACACCTTCGTCTTCAACACCTTGTGCTTCTTTTCCACCTTCTCCTTCTCCTCGTTCTCCCTGTGTTCATAATACTGTGCCATACTCAATATTACAGAAGGGGAAGATGTCGTCCAAGTGCTCTCTGAAGCCTGCAACCGAGCTGCAACCTCTGGGAGCAAGTTCGTAACAAATCTATTGATGAACAATCGGACACCCCCCTCCACTGACAAATCCTGTCCGCTAAAGTCCAAAAACACACCCTCGAACCGTGTGAAGAAATCAGACACACTTTCATCTTTCTTCTGACGACATGCTGTTAACTTGTCCCAATCTACTCTCCTTGGTGGAATAAGAGAATGCATATAAGAGATTATTCGGCCAGGCAAAGCTAGTATCTCAGCCCTAGGCTTCTCACCAGGCTTCCTCTCCTGATCCCATGCTTTAATCTGCTCCCAGGTACCACCCAATTCCGCACCATGGTCCTGTGTGTGTACCTGCCTCCAAATATCAACAGGTACCAGTAAACCAAAGAACATTTCAATATCCGCAAGCGTCATCACTGTCGATGAAGCGGCTTCCGTCAATTCCTTATAGTATGCAGTAGGATTTTTCCTAGGGTCGGGTAACTGAGTCTTAAGGCATAACACCTCACTCCTCTTCCATGGAGTATAGACCCACTCTTCTTGAAAACAGGCCTCTACCCTTGGTCTAACAACAGCATTATGCTGATCTCGGAGCTCCAGTAACTCAGGGTGATATATGGGATGGACTTCCCTCATCGGAAACTGGGATACTGTCTTCGGGCTCTTCTCAAACAGCCTACTTCGGTAAGCTACCAACGTTGCAACATTACCGAAAACCTCCCCAGACGCTATACCAGCAGCATATACATTGTCCCTGATATCATACATAATCTTGGGTGCTACATCATTGAAACACTGTTCCCACAATCCAATCAGTGTAGCCGACATGTGCTTAAGGGCATGCTGCTGCACAAACGGCTCATAATCTCTCATCACCCTCCACACATCTTCCGTACTATAGATGGGATGACGAGCCCACTGAGCAGCCTGATTGGCTACCACCTTTTTTTCTTCCTCTCCCACATCAGATCGTATCAATATCCGGCCCAGTCACTCCCTGGTAGTTGCCCAGTCCCTGTCCCCGTCCCCTGATCCACTTACAGGTGTTCCGTCACCCAGCACTGTCGGGGAATGAAGGAGAAGGGAAGGAGTAGCAACAGAGGGAGCAGGCACCAATGTCGTCAATGGCTGTGTTGTGGGTGTAAGGGCCGGAGAGAGGAGAGACATCGACGCAATAGGCATAGCAGAGAGACTAGCAGTTATTGTAGGTGCAGAAGGCGAAGCCACAGAATTGACAGGAGGCGCGGCAGCCAAAGCAGCTGGGTCGGTAAATGAAGAAGAAGAAACAGCAGGGGCAGAAGAGACAGACGACTGGGGCTGTGGCATGGCAGGGTATATTCTCTGCGGGACGTATGGAGGTGGAGGTCGGGTGTCTAACAATTCCTCCACAAATGTATCACTTTCTTCTCGAACCACATAGGACTTTTCACATTGCAAGCGAAACGTCCTATCTGCACCCTCTTTCCCCATTTCAATCATCTCTTTATCATATGCAACAGCTTTCTGAGTCACTGTCTGCATCCTTCCCTTTCGGGCCTCCTTTTCTGCTTTAATTCGTCTCTGTTTAGCTTACTTCTGCAATGTTCTAAGGGAATCAAACATTGACTGCCTACTTCTTTTCGCAAATAATTTATCCTGCAGGAAATTATGCTTTTGCTCATCAAAAGTGCCTGTCAATGGCCACTGCAACTCAGCATTTTCCCTCTTATATTTGTGCCATAATGTACTAAAGATAATAGGGCCAAGGCCATGCTTGATATACATTTCAAAATTTGGAGTCCCTTCCGGAGGCGCAGGCTGACTCTCTTCCAATTGAGCATCAGTAGAACAACAACGACAACTCACACAGCATAGTTTGCTAAAACAGGGCATTTTAAAACAAAAACGTGTTCACTGTTTATGCTGAGCAGATATTTGCAAATATCTTACCAAAGTTGGTCCTCAGACCTCACCAAATCCAAATCAAAGTGGTACCATGTTCACAAAGAACTCAAACATATTCAAGCGCTTGTCCAAAAACGATCCTCAGACCGTACCAAACACAAGCCAGAGTGGCGCCATGGCCACAAAACAAAACCAAAGCAAACTCACCTGGTGCACACAGGTCAAACAAATTTATTCTCCACTGCCGACTCTTCGGACCAAACGGTCAGATCCAAGGGTTCAGGGCCCCAGCCGGGATGACCACTGGCCGAGGCACCGCCCCGTCAGACAGACGGGGCAGCTGCGAGTACCAGACTCTCTCGTGCAGGGATCCCCGGTCCGCCCGTCCGACCCGACGCAGCACCGTCCCCCTCACCCGTCCACGGGCAAGGAAGGGTCACTCGCCCGATGGGGTCCCTTTTCGGGTGCCAACTGAAGGAACTGACCCGATTAGGGCCACCAGGGTCACTCGCGACCACTTCTCAGTCTTCCATACAAATGAAGAGTCGGTCAGACAGTAGAGAATACAAACCAAAGGTATTTATTAGTATACGCTCGAGCGGAGTACGGTCTGATCAGCCTCCTCAGATTGCTGCAGAGGGACTGGCCCCCGCCAACATGGAAATACAAGATATACATTTCCAGCACCCCTAAAGACCCGCCCCGACTGGAATTTTCCAGTCTGAGAGCCGATGAACAAAGGTGGTACAGAAGGATAAGCTACCCTCCTGAGTCCGGGTACATGCTATCTTAGTTTCAAGGTTACTCTGCCCGTGCCCGTCTCTTCTGAGAGTGGGAGCAGGCCTACCTACTGGGAAAGGCATGCAAAGACAGAACAATCTATTCATTAGCACGGTGAAGCAACCTTGAATGAGGAAGAGAAACAATCGAGGCTGCTTTCTGCTGAGGCAGGCAATATGAAACAGAAGCTTAATTTCGATCATGGTACAAAATGGCGGCTGAATACAAAATGGTGCCGCAAATGCTAACTTAACTCGCACAATGCTAGAAGGAGTCGACTAGATGCATTTTCTCAGTCCAACACCTTTGTCTTTGGACACTTTTTGGGAATAACAGAACAAAAGTTATGTATTTTTGTTTTCCTTTTTTGTCTCCTAATATTATCTTTTCAATTGTTGCTCTTCCATAGCAATAAATCTTCTAGCTCTAACCTCTCAAACCTATGAAGAGAACTTTCTATTCTTGCTAATGTGCCCCACAGTGTTCATACCAGATTATCAGATCATTTCTGCTATCAGCATATGTCAGTGGTCCCCAGACAAAAAATTTGTGTGAACAATGAATATAGACCCAATTAGTACTATATTATAGGAATCTGTCCAGCCGGGCAGATATTTAATATACAATCGAAAAACAATATTTGCAAACAATGAACATGAAACAGTTATAGTGGGATGCAAGCCTGCATCCAACTTGACAAAAAAGACGTACAGTATACAGTGAGGGGTTCAGGCAAAGGAAGTCGTTTGTTTCAAACACATTTCTTGTAGAACAAACATAATATATAGAAGACACCATTACACAAAAATTAGGGCATTTGCATAAAAGCGTATATGGTGTACAAAGTGTCGACAGCGTTTCGATCCCTTAAGAGAATGCCGGGATCATCCTCAGGACATTATGAATGACATGCCTGTTTACATATGGCTAAAATTGCCAAGGGCAGGTGACAGACTTCCCTGAAATCAAGGAAACAGGACCAGCTACATGGTACGTGAGGTCCAGGTGTTGGTGCGAAGGAGTGGGCCTCGGGGAACGGAAGCCAATTGTGGAAGTTCCAATGTAACTATTAAGTATATGACAAGCCGCAGTAGTGGTCTTGAATAGAGTTCCGGGCCAATGCGATAGTAGTCCTTGGTCTGACACACCATTCAGTGTAGCCGAATGGTGTGACAGACCAAGGACTACTATCGCATTGGCCCGGAACTCTATTCAAGACCGCTACTGCCGCTGTGACGTGGCACGTAAAGTGGGTGCCACGTCTGTGACTCCCCTTTTACTACATATCAGTCACCCCTAAGGTAGGCCCTAGCTAGCCCTATGGGCAGGGTGCAATGTAGATAAAAGGTAGGACATATGCCTTAACTGTGTGACAAAGAGCCATTTTGGTTTCTCACTACTGTGAATGCATTGGGGATTCCCTGATATGTGTGTCAGTGGTAATTCCTGATCTGAGAGGAGTGACGTGATCAAGTTTGGTATGTTTGGAATAGTGGTAATAAATGCTGCGTAATGGTGTTCGCAGATTTATTATCACTATTTTAGAAATGCCACTTTTAGAAGTGGGCATTTCTGTGTGCTAAGTGTCTTTGTGCCTGCCTGTTGTGTATTGCATGACTGGCTCTTGAGTGACAGGGGCTGGGGATGTGCAGTGGCTCCAGAGGGGCTGGGTGAGTCAGCGCTAGGCTGAATAGGCCCATCTGCATTTGGAGTGGTGGGAGGAGTAGCACCTGGGCCTGAATAGGACAGGGCCTGCCTCACACAATGCTGGCTCCGTCCCCCTGTGGTGTGTCTGGGGCCAGGACCTACACTGACAAAGGAGGGTGTTCTGCACATGTGTAGTTGCACCCAGAACTGGTTTGGACAGGGTGCAGAGCCCTGTGCAGGGGGAGAACAAAGACCTTGGCAATATAAATATTGGGGCTGTGACCCCATGTGCAGTGGTACCTGCTTGGAGCTGTGAAAGGAGGACTGCTGGGCGCCAGGAGGAGCCGCCACGGAGGACTTCCCCTCTGCTATAGGGCCCTGTGAGCTGGCCTGCCTGGGCCCAGCTCTGCCCCTCTGGACTTTGGGGCTCAGCGCGTGGTGAGCGCTGGATTCATTAGGGGGTGCCTCCTCTTTGCTGTGGGGACATTCTGTTTTTAGTTGCCCGATCCTTTGGGCAACGCGCCTCCTGAGACCACAAAAGGAGTGGTAATCTTTCCGGGGAAGTCTGGGCTGAGCCCCTACCCCGGGGTGTGCAGATCTCCGTGGAGAAAGCACGGCGGCTAGTAAGCGAACCGGAAGTCAGGCAAGTCTGCGCCTGTCTGTGGGCGGGGCTCCCATGAGGAAAGGGAAGCCCCGCTCTTTGCCTGGAAGCTGCCAAAGGAAATGGAGTAAGAAGTCAGGCGGAGGACACCTGGTCGTGGGTGGGGCTCCCTTGAGGTAGAGAGAGCCCTGCATGCTGCCCAAGAGTGAGGCCCACTAGTATCTGGAGAGGAACGGCGGTGGCCGGAGGCCGAGATCGGGCTGCTCGACCCCGAGGCGGGGGTGAGTCCCAAGGATTCAGCTTCACCCGGGACGCGAGTGAGCATGCTGGAAACCGGGGCTGGAGAGGAAGCTGCTCCAGAGGCCGGAAGACAGGCAAAGGTTGCATGGTTGTGGGTGGGGCCGCAACGAGTGCTGGTCCGACAGAGACCTTGCTCCGTGTTCTACAGCAGTTGAGGTGTTACTGGCCACAACGAGAGGCCCCGGTGAGTGGGGCTTGGAAGGCACACTGTTGGTGCCGGGCTGTACTTACAGCTACACCGCCAGATCGCGGGTAGCTGCAACAACGAAGGAGATGCCCCGGTGAGTGGGGCTGGCAAGGCACACTGTTGGTGCCTATTTCTCACAGCTGTACCGCCAGATCGCAGCAGCTACAACGTGGGGGGCATGTTGGTCTCATAAGGAGACACCGGTGAGCTACACCCTCGCCCCCATTTTTTTTGTACCGGCCTGTTGGGGCCCGTACCCTTCTGTAGATGCAGCCTGGTGGCAGACAAAAGCAACGTGCTCATAGAGCCCTGACTTTTTGGAATAGAGGGCATACGGGACAGCCCAGACGGGCCCCCGAGGAAGACCAGTTGGCCTAGAGATCACCTTGCGTTCTGGTGGGACGCAAGGCCCTTAGGTGCTGTATGCACCTTACCAGTGTTACTGTGGTGCACTGCTGATTTAGGATGTATGCCTAAATGTGATTTATGCATAATGAGTTTATGCTAAGTACAGTGTTTTACCAGTAGTTACTGGTTGTATGCTTATGAGATATAGGCCTAAGGTGGGCCTAATGTGATTATTATGCTGGCATAATGTGCTTAGGCTATGGTGGGCAGGGTGGGTTGTGGTGATATACTGCACTACCGTGGATTATGTGTTACATAACATGCTATGATGTCCATGCCTAATGCATTCATACTAAGTGCACTGTTACTAGTAGTTACTGGTTAGTGTCACTACCTGTGGGTGGTGATGGTCCTGACAGTGGCCCGATTGGCCCTGTAAGTGTATTTAATCCCTGGAAAAGGGATACCTAGTGCCAGGTGGCATAGTGTATATATATGTGATGTGTTCTAATATGTTTTATGGATAATAAAAAGGCTATTTGTACATAACCTTGCCTGGAGTTTCTTTTGTGGTGTGCCTATTGTGTCGCTGCTGTGCGTGTGTGTTTCACAAACGAATTACACATTGCCTCTGGGATAAGCCTGACTGCTCATGCCAAGCTACCAAGGGGGTGAGCAGGGGTTATCTTCAGCGTGTAACTCCCTTGCCCTGACTAGAGTGGTGGTTTCTGCCTGACCTAGGCGCTTGCCCTAGCCAACCAGAAATCCCATTTCTAACACACATGCATTCAACCCAAATACACATGCATTCAAAACTAGAAGAATACTTAGCTTGTTAAGCATTGTCAGAACTGCAATAAAGGATGTGTAGAAAATTAGGTTAAAGTTTGGGGTCACAGGTGACTTCATGTTTTTTCACAACCAATATGTAACCGCCTACTAATTCATTGTTCGATCTTTTGTAAAAAGCATCGTCTGACTGTGTATAAAAATAGCTGCCTGTGAAGCAGCAAATTGAGACAGGCTGTTTACCTGTGTGGGGACAGTCGCTCTCCCTACAGTGACAGTAAAGAGCTGTTTTTAAATTGCCAACAAGAGCCTGTCTTTTTCTTCATTTTTACTTCATCCTGGAACGACTGTAGTCAGTATTTTTTGGTACGTGCAAAACGCATTTAAGAATTGAAATATAAATGCGATTTATATGCAATTGGTACAGTTTCACCTTCATTGAAAGTGACATATGTGTAGCCAGTGGTTCCTGCAATTATGCGGATCACCAAATATGTGGTGTTAACACGTGTAAATGTTTAGATGCAAGCATGTCAGTTTGCAGTGGTCTCAGAATCTGGGTATGTTCTGTGTATATTCTGGTGTCCAATGTGTGCTTGAGAAGTCTGGAAGTATTAAATCATAAAACGGTTTCACCCGTTGTGCATAGTCTGGTATGAATGTTCTACCAAAGTTGAGAAAGCCCAAAAGTGATTGTAGCGTTTTTATTGTGTTTGGTGGTTGTAAAAGTGCACATTTCTCCAAGAAATGTAGTGCTAAGCTTTTGCCTTCATTCGATAACTCGTATCCCAGGAACAGGACACAGAGATAGGAATTTTTGGGTTTCTGGAAGTTTTTAGCCATATTTAGCAAATCCCACAACAATGCAATCTACTCTGGCTAGATGTGTGTTTAAGTCATCACCCATAAGGTATTTGTCATCAACATAGGACAATGCTTCTGTGTCAATTTCTTAGTTACAAGGACAGAGAATAAGTCTGTTCTCATACCCCTGTGGGAGTCGGCAAAATCTTTTTTGAGACCCTAATGCGGTGAATGCTGTTAAATCCCTGCTTTCAGGCGCTACGTTTTGGCAGAAAAAGTCATTTGAAATGTCTAATGTTGTTTTATATTTTTTGCGCATAATTTTGTTCATTAGTGCTGCACTATGTGAATTTTGTATTGCAAATGTGTGTGTATGACTGTTTAAATGTCTGTAGTTTAAGACTAAGCGGTATGAATGATCTGGTTTTGCTACTGGAAACAAAGGATAGTTAATTGGTGAGATATAAGGCTCTATTATGCCTTGATATTCTAGCTGTTTTAGAATTTCTCTAACTGGGCATTTAGCTTCATGTTTAAGACAGTATTGTGGTTGCACTTGCGGGCTGGACCTTATAGGTACGACAAGATAAGGTGAATCTTGATCCCAGTCTACATGGTTATGGTATAATGCCAGGGCTTGTGCGGGGGCCCACTCCATGGCATATGCATGTTTTACACCTTCGGGAGCGAGGACGGAGAAAGATGGGATAATTATATCTTCCCCCTTTTTTTTTTTAAATTGTCTTTATTGGTTTTTCCATAAGTCATGCATAGTACAATTGTTGTCAGTTTAATTATACAAAACATCACAGTGACATCTACTAACTCGACACTTGGTGGGGTACCAGGCTGCATTGCATGCTGGTGACAAAAAACAGAACCAAGATTTTGTATATGTGATTATATACTATCAACATTGTAACAAACAAATAAAGCATTAGACTTTCCTTTTCTCTGTATTTTTTCCACTAACCAGACTGTAAATTACACAGAACTATACGATCTCATCTAACCTACATGTACGTTGCATCTCGAACCATATATGAGCAAGAATGACTGCTTATGTGTGAACGTTTAGGATCGGCGAGGGGAGGAGGGGTAATGCAGCGCGCGTCGCTCAGCCGCATACATGCGGTAATCTGTGCTCTTGTCCAGTTAGATCATACCTGAGAAGGGGCTAACATGCTCTTGCCCATATAGCAGCGTGCTATTTCAAATATAGAGAGCGAGGAACCGTCTCAGCGCTGGGCCGAGCTGGATGCATTCAACCTGTCTTCTACAAACGACAGGTATTCCTGCCATTGCATGGGGTTAGTCTGTGAGGGGGTGCAGGGTGCCCTAAGTGTGTGTGCCGTGTGCTCCGCCACTAGTGCCTTGCGGAGATCCAACAGCCATGTGCGAATGTTGGGGGCAGCACTCGATTTCCATGCCATAGCTATTCTCCGCTTTGCCAGTGCTAAGGCTAGATCCGGAAATTTATTAAGGTTTTTACGCGCGGCAGTGCATTTGGTAATACCAAGTAAAAAGTGTAGGTCTTGTGCAGGTAGTGTTGTGTCAGTTGCTTCCCCTAGTGTCGCCGCTACCTCATTCCAGTAGATACTAATGCGAGGACATGACCAGACCATATGGAGAAACATTGCGTCTGTTGCTGAGCAGTGAGGACAAACATCAACAGAGGTGGGATACATATGGGCCAGTCTGTGTGGCGTTAAATATGTATGATGTAAATAATTAAATTGTGTGTATTTCAGCCTGGCATTCATAGAAATAACTTTGGGATACCCTATACATTGTGCCCATTGCTTATCACTTATGGTAGCTGAACGCGGAGTCCCAATATGCAAGAAGTGATGCCAGTAGGGAGATAGGGTCAGGTCAAAGAGAACTATAAATCGCTGTCACAGCGTGTCTGCCTTTACCATGGGTGAGTAGGGTTTGCAGTAACTGTGATGTGTCAGGTTCTTTATCATTGTTCCCCCATGTTTGGAGGAATTGCCGCACTAGCAGCGCATGAAGCATGAAAGTTCCCTGTGGTATCCCAAAGTCCTCCATTAACGTCTCAAGGTTCTGTAGTTGTGAATCTACAAATAGGTCGCCCCAGGTGTCCAATCCCACCGCAGCTCAGGACTCTAGCTCCTGGCGGCCGTGGCAAGCAAATGAGCCTGGTAAAATCTCCAGTGGTAGCATGGGTGCATACGGTGCCGATTGGTTCTTAGGCATCACATATCTTAACCAGCTACGTCTAGCTGCCGTCATTAACAGGTTACCCTGTTTTTTCTGTAGTGGAGGATTGGAGCCCGATAGCCACTCTATTATGGCTGGACGTCTTAATGACATTGCACAGCAAGACATCTCGGCAACATGGGCACTCGCTAGCCATCTCATTGGCCATTGGAGTGGTGCTGCAGCATAATAATGCTCGTAGTTTGGTGCCCCCAATCCTCAGTTTGTAAGTGGTAGGTACAGTTTGTGGAGCGCCACTCTAGGTCTTGAGCCCCCCCAGATCAACGAGAGCAGGAATGATTCCAGTTCTTTAAATATTCTCTGCTGTAATTTATGAGGGAGGGCGGTGAAGAAATACAGGAGACGTGGAAGTAAGAGCATTTTAGCAATGGCCACTCTGCCCATAGGGGGCAGGGGAAGATTCCGCCAGAACGGTAGGGCTGCATGTGCTCTGGACATTGCCTTTCCCAGGTTCCCATCTATCTGCACCCCCAAATACTTAAAAGTGTCAAGAGCCCATTCCAGCGGGGTTCGAGGCAAGGTTTGTCTTTGATCAGGTGAAAGCGCTCTCATGGGGAACACTATCGACTTAGACTAGTTAACCCGAAGGCCCGAGGCCTGAGCATGGGTATCCAGAAGTTCCATCAATTCCTGCAGCACAGCGCTTTCGCCCCAAAGGTAGACGTCTGCATATAGCGAAATTATATGCCATTGCCTGTCTGCGTAGATTCCCCAATCCAGCACCCGTTGACGCAGTTTGCACGCCAAGGGTTCCATGGCAAATGCGAACAAGATGGGTGACAGGGGGCAACCCTGTCTGGTGCCTCGCTGTATTGCGAACTGTGGGGAGATGTATCGGCCTGTCTTTACTCTTGCCTGCAGTTTTGTGTATAATATACGCACCCAGAGTAGGTATTTAGGCCCAATGCCAAATTTACCCAGCACGTCCGCAAATACTGCCAACCCAAGGTGTCAAACGCCTTTTCAATATCCAAGGCTGCTAGCCAGGGAGTGTCAGATTCCGACCGGGCCCAGTCCAGCAGCTTAAACAGACGGCGCAGATTCAGGCCAGTACTCCTCCCCGGAATGAAGCCATTCTGGTCTTCATGTATCAATAGGGATACTGTTCCTATTAGCCTGTTGGCCAGTATTTTCCCCAATATTTTATAGTCGGCATTTAATAATGACAGGGGCCGATATGACGCCATCTGTAGCGGATCCCTACCCGGTTTGGGTAGTACCACTAACGGCACTCCTCGGAGGGATGATGGGAGTTCTCTCCTTTCATATGCCTCCTTGTATACACTGGAGAGCTGGGGTACAAGTTGTTCTGAGTAAGTAGAGTAGAACTCTGAGGGCCAACCATCAGAACCTGGCGGCTAGCTGCTTTATGGCGTCGAGTATTTCGTCCTCTGTGATAGGTTCCTCAAGCGAGTCATGTTGGGGTTGTGTGACCTGCGGAAGTTGAATTTGTGTCAAAATTCGCTGAATGTGGGGGAGATTGTCAATTGCCCTGTACAAGGAAGTGTAATACTTATAGAAGGAGTAGTTAATTGCCACTTGTGTATTTACCAACACACCCTCGTTATTATATATCGCCGCAATGGGAGGCTGTGAAATGTCTGTTTTCAAGAGCCAAGCTAACATTTTACCTGCTTTGTCACTCTCTGTGTGTTGGCGAGCTAGATATTGTTTATAGTCTAACGCACAGAGACTATCTAAAGTCTCCTTGTATGCCAGCCGTGCCTCAGCAAGCAGAGGAGCCACCTGGGGATCTATGGGCGCCAAGCATTCACATCTCTGGATTTCCCATTCGTGCTTTTGTCATTCTAGCGTCAGCGCCATGCGGGAACCGTGTACTGTTTTAATGGCATGACCACGAGTGACCAGCTTAAATGCATCCCAGTCTATGCCTCTGCCGGAGGCAGTACCTGCGTTATTCTGAAAATATGTGGTAATCATTTGTGAGAGAGAGGAGCGAAATGTTGTGTCCCTGAGCGCTGAGATGGAGAGACGCCAGGTCGGATTCCTAGTCCTGTGAGCGCCCTCTGAAAAGTGTAAATGTAGTGGGTTATGATCAGATAGTGCACATGCTAGGTATTCCGTATGTGTTACTCTAGTTAAGGCTTCTGCCGAGCAATATATCGTATCGATACACGTGTGGCGATCGTGCAGCGAGGAATAATGCAAGTATATGTGCGTTTTGGGGTGTTGACTACGCCATGCGTCGCGCAGCTGCATGTGATCTACCCAGTCTCTCAAGTGCTGTGACAGCCGGATGGATTGCGCCCCCAGAAGCCGCGGACGTGAGCGATCCCGATCGAGATCATAAGTACAATTATAATCCCCTCCCACAGTGCTGGTGCTGTGGGGTCAGAGAGCAGGGATGGCGTAAGTGTCTGTAGAAACTGTGCTTGCCTAGTATTCGGGCGTACAGGGATATTAATGTCAATGGGGAACTATCTAATAGACCCTCCAGCACCACATAACGGCCCTGAGGATCAATCCGAGTGTGTAATATTTTTAAAGGTATGCCTGGCGCCACCCATATAAGGGAACCTCTGGCGTATCCAGAGTATGTGGTGCCTATGATCGTGCCCCTCCATCGCTTGCGCAATGAGGCAAGCATCTGTGTGGTAAGGTGCGTCTCCTGTATTAATGTGATTGAAATCTTGTGGCTTCGCAAGTATTGATATATTTTATGTCGCTTAACACAGCCTGCCAGTCCCTGCACATTCCAGGTTAATAAAGTGTAGTCATTGTTAGCCATTCAAATCCCTGCAAAGGAAAGATAGGAGGGCCCTCCATCGTATTGCTTCACCGCCCTGTTGCCAGGCCCACAATTCCGTCCCCTCCCCCCATAAATGCTGCGTTGTATACAATAATATTCCAGTTGCATCACATACATACCATGGTAGGAAATAGAGATTGCATTAAGCAATAAAAACATTCCCCCAACTCCCCACCCAAGGCCGGCTAGCCAACGGGCAATTGACCACATGCACTGAAATGCTATCAAACTTGTTAAAACTTGAATGCTATCTCAGCCACTTAACGTTGCTAGGGGGCGTAGCTGTATTCTGTCCTAATTAAATTTGGCTGCCATGTATTGAACAACATTATGATATCCTGTAACTCAGTCCCCTGCTTTTGGACGAGGAAGGATAAAGATAACTGAGTTGACCCCCCACATTGGAAACAGATTGCCTTTCTAGAGACTACAGACACTCAAAAAGTATATTAAGGGCATCACCCAAGTTCATTCGCCATCTTCGGGGTAATCTCTGGGCCTCTTACCCGCAACTCTGCGTGTTGTGAGTCTGTTAAGGATAACAAGCGGTCCTGCCCTGCGTCTGAGTCCAAGTCAGTTCTAGTGGGCGTTGTAAGATTACTAAGGTGTTCCGCCGTCTTTATTGCTTGCGCCCGTTCCGCTGCCACTTGCTTCTTGGTAGGACGTTGTATTTTGTTCCTCCCGCGCCCTCCACGTGCGCCTACGAGTTTTCAAGACGGTTGTGAGTCCGCCAGGGCAGTGGGCGGGGATGTGCTAATCCATTTTGGTCTATCCATGACCAGGCTTCTTCTGGGGTAGAGCAGTATATATTGGTCTCTTTAAGCCGGATGCGCAGTTTGGCTGGGTATTGCAATGCATATTGTATCTGGTGCTCCCTGAGGCATTGCTTAACCTCCGCATAGGAGGATCTGCGGCGCTGCACAGTCAGGGTATAATCAGGGTGAATGTGTACTGTTGCGTCCTCCACCTGCCAGGGGCCCCTGGATCTGGTCACTTGGAGGATACGATCCCTGTCTCAGTAGTTAAACAACCTTGCCACTACCGGCCGCGGCGGATTACCTGGGCATGGAGGACAACCCGGAACCCTGTGTACCCTTTCTATTGAGAAGAATTTCGAGATCTTATCCTGTAGGATATCTTTGGAGATTCAGGATTCCTGGTACAGGTCCATGCCGGGTCCCTCTACTCGTTCCGGCAGCCCCACAATATGAATATTGTTCCTACGGGAGCGACCTTCCTGGTCCTCCACCCGGCTCGCCAAGTATTCCACCTCCTGCTGTAGAGATTTGAGTTGATCTGTGGCCGTGGACACAGTAGGACGCAGGGCTGCCAATGCAGATTCCGACTCCTCCACTCTGGCTTTACGTTTTTTATGGTCCTCTCCTAAGAATCCTATTTCAGCGCATAGTGTGTCAATTTTGGGTCCTAATGTGGTCTCAGTGTCCAGTATTGCTGCCATCAGTTCGCCAAACCGATGTGAGTGATCTGGTGGGGCGCTAATATTGGAAGCAACTTGTTGTGCGGCATCTCCTCCATCTGCAGCAGAAGTCGTTGTTTCAGTCTGCTAGGGCTGTGATTTGTCTGAGCGGGGCTTTCCCATTGCATGTATTGGCGCTGGAGGGGCCCACTGGCAGCAAAATCATGGGTCTTCTCACGTGGTGGGCTTCTATGGATATTCAAGTGGTCATCCGCCTTCACCTCGCTTGGTATCATGCAGTGTAGCCTTTGCACTGCAGTTCGTAATGCGCCAAGTGATGCGGCGCCTATGCACTAGTGGCCCGCAGGGGGAGAAAGCAGGTACAGTGTCCCGAGGCAGACAGCAGTCATCTGAGGATCTCGCCCTGCACAGTGTTCCGGTCTGCGCCACAGTCTTATGTGCACTTTTGGTAGGGGGATCCGGGCCGCCCAAGGTACAACTTCATCGAGTGCGGCAGGGAAAAAAAACACAATCCTCAACAGATCCAGAGTTGCGAGCTCTCCCTGGGTGTTGCAGCACCCGCCTTCGTTGTGTGCCCCTATAATGGAGCCCGCACCGCCAATGGAAATGGCGCCAGCCCAGGGCCCCACGCGGTATCCCTTAGTATCGCACAGATACGTCCAGTAAATCGCTCCCTCGTCGCTGGCAACCTCGAGGCACAGAACGAGTCACAAGGTCTTTGGTGCAGGTAGTGCCCCAGACGTGGGGGGAGAGATGCAGCTTCACCACCATCGAGGCCCAGTGCAGGAGCGGTCGAGCATTCGAGTGCTACACCTTCCTCAATACCTCGCCGCTGGCTGCCCACCACCAGACGTGCAATTAAATGCGTGTTCACAGGCAGTAGCTCCAGCCTCAGGGGGGGGGGTCCCCATGTACCCGCATGCAAGCAGAGCTGCAGGCTGCTTAATCAGTGAGGAAGGGGGGGAGGGGACGTGTCCAGGCCCAACCACCTGCAAGTCACCCACTCCGCTGGTGTTCCTCCTTATATCCTCCGTTCTCAGATGCTGCCGGGCAGTAAAGTCTCAGCCGAGGTCCGCAGTCGCAGGCAGTCACGGCGCCGCACCTCCGTCGCCCTTATCGCAAATCTGCTCTGGAAGTGGGGGTCAATATGGCTTCAGGGGGCTTCCTCCGTTCATTACACTCTGGATAAATGGCTCATGTAGGGTAAATTCAGGATATTTGGGCAGGCCACGCACGGAGCTCAGCAAAGCACGTCTGCACTCGCCGCCATCTTGGCCACGCCCCCAACTATATCTTCCCCTTGTGCGACTTTCTGAACAAACTCAGGTGGCCAGTCCCTTTCAGCCAAGAGAATGTTGTATGTAAGTGTTGAATTTTCCCCAAAAATTACTTTAATGGTATAAGGTATTTCACCTTCAATTTGGATGTCCAAATCATATAATCTATCAGGAGAACTAACCCTCTGATCTGGTGTTTCCACCTGAATAAAATCATGTGTTGCTCTTGTCACCAGAAACTCTTGAAGGTTCCGGCGAACTATTGTGACCTCTGCTGCACTGTCTAGCAGTGTCAGTGCCCACTCCTTGTTCCGAAGCAGCGTCCTCAATATGGGGGGCATATTTGATGGAACTACCTGCCACTTTCTTCTTTTTGAATTGAAGCTTTTGTTGTGGAAGTTTATCTTTCTTTTTTATGATGATGTTAGAGGAGCGTTATGAGTCCTTTTTTGGTTTCACATACTCTTCTGATCTGCGCTCTGATCGTTCTACTCTCTCCAAGTGCTTTTCAGATGTATCCAGATCGGAATGAGAAGGAGGTGTATCAGTATACTGATACCTATCAGGCTGTTTAATTGTTTCACAGTTATGCAGATTATAGCGTTTTTCAGTGGACTCCAGTTGCAGGGATCTAAGATCTACCCCGTGACTTTATCTTTTCTTTCATTTTTTTGTTTATCCCAGCGGGTTTTCTTTTTTGAAGACTCTGGTGCCTGTCTCAAGTTATCCTTTTCAGAATTACCCTTAAATTGTGGTTTATTTGGTCTAGCTTCCAAATTATCTTGACCTATAGATGTATAGGTTTCAACAATAATTTTTGGTAGTTCATACTCTTCATCTACTAACGGAACCTGAGTGAGGCGTCAGCGTACTGCCAAAGCTGCTGCTCCCCTTTTATGTTACTTAAAATAATTGAGGCAACTGTGGCATAGCTTCTGATAAGTTTCATCCCCATATCCAGGGTAGGTACAGCCCTGTATATATTTTGAATCTGCTTTAGCACTTCAGCCAAAACAGCTATGGATGGTTTACCATGTGTTATGATATATATTGCAGCAAACACTGTGCCCCAAGTGTGAGAATTCTATATTTATCTTGGGGTCCCGTGTGGGGAAATACTCTTCAAGCTGGTTTGTATTTTGTGCAATCCTGAAGGTAATTTCCTCCCACCTGGTGGAAACCTTACCCTTAAGTCCATTAATAGTAACAGGACAAATTGCTGGCATTGCTAAATGTGGCTGCGCAGCATGAACAGCCCTCACTGGGGTTGTTGTTATTGTTCGCATGACGAACTGTGTTAAACGTCTGTATAGTCTAACTAGACCTGTGTAAAGAGCACAAGACATTGAACAGTGTTAATGTTGGATATGGTGTATAGCCGGCTAGGACTGGCAATGTTGCTCCTTCATTGCGGAGGGGACCCACTCATACATTGTTTAGTGTATGTGATAGGGCACCTTGGAACCAATTTGTATGTTCCTGAAATGTTAATGGAATTTCTAAATGTTCATAGGGTCTGTATTGGCCTGGTATTACAGCTGCTGTGTATGTATGAAATGTTTGTATAGTGGCATCTGCTTCAGGAATAGTAACCCATGAGTAGAATACCTCTGTTTTATACACTTCATAGGCCTCTACCACGAAGGTAACATTTCCCCCCATAGGAGGAAACCCTTGTTGTAGTAACATCTGTGTTACTGCATGTCTGCATATCAGTGGAATGACCACTGGTACTTCATTCGCCATATTTAATGAACGGAATTCAGAGAAGCAAACAACTATAGTGGAGTGATTCTTTTAAAGGTTCAAGCTTGAACAACCTACAGATAAAAAAATGCTTCACAATTTAGCTGAGGAGGATTAATTATTAACACCACGGACATGCTTTGGGCACACATAAGAGCTACTCAGGAGACCCATTAAATAAGTACCTGGCCTATAACGTTGGGTGCCATGTCGTACGGTTCCTACTGATTAAGTAGGACTGGGGTTCTGGACAACATAAACGTCAAAATATGGGGACTGAGTCTACTCATATAATCAGAGTATGTTGGTCCAATTCCTGGCTAGCTCACAGGGCACTATCTGGACTCCTAACTTGACAGGGTACCGGATGGTGTCTGCAACCTCAGAACATGAACACTCTAATTCCCCAAAGAAATCGTGGAAACAGACCTACCCTTTCATTGTTACTTAGGCATGCCCAAAGAGAGACACAAGAAATACAAAAATTGGCATTTCAAACATTTATTGAAGCAATTGGATTCTTGTGTAAATAACAGGACATGTCATTAGTAGTAGAAAGAAACAAAGCATTGTTACCTGCATTACAAGAATGGTGAAAAAGATTAATAATTCAACCATTATAACTTTGCAGTGATTATATGAATATGTGTCATACTGACACTCCTACCTATCACTACCTATACTACAGAGAGCATAGTGAGAATGCATTCTGCCAGATCGCTTGGAGCAACCTAACTCCCCATACCTGTATGAGATGTATCAGAAAACCAGTCTGGTGTAGGACAGGCCGCCGCCTTTGCAGGAGAGATATTGGAGTCAGCAGGGCTGGATCTCAGTCACATGCGAAGGTTCCCGGACAATCCATCAAAGTGCTCCTTTGAGGAGCTCAGAGGCAGTTTATATAATAAAGGCTTGGTTTCATTTGCACTGTGTCAGAGGTGCAACGCTGATGTGATTGTTTGTCTTTCTGATTCAGAGCTACCTCCAACCGGACAACAATAAGCAAGGGCAATATGCTGGGTGTTCTTTAGCCTTGGACAGAATGTAGAAGTGTTGTGATAAAAGCTTACAAAGAAATGTGCTTGCAAGCAGAACACTTTCTGGATATGTTTTCATGTACGTGCAAAGCATGTAAAATGTCACCATATAAAAAGATGTCAAGTTTAAACATGTATTTGTAAAATGGATTCTTTACTGCACGGGCCTTGTTGAAGCCCACAACAACAGCTTGGTTTGAAGTTCGCATTCAGAGATTGGTGGGGCATTTTCTGCTGCATCATGTAACAGGCACTAGTGTCTTTAAGCCGGGTCTGGTGGCTTAGTTGACTAATGCGTCCACTGTAGGGACCTCTGTTCGACCTCATGGTCACAAGTTCAAATCCCAGCGGGTCCACTCAGCCTTTCCTCCTTCTGAGGTCGATAAAATGAGTACCATTGAGTTAGGTAACAATAAACATCTGTTATTCAGCGCCAAGATACCCTTCTGGCTGAATATGCTCTTTACAAATACACGTTATATTTGTAGTTTTAGCCGCTCAGCAGGGAGTTCTATAGGAGATACATAGTGCTGGGTGGAAGAGGTGGCTGACAGAACAGTGATGCACAACAAACATTATACACAGGGTTCTTTTTCCTCTGGCAGCCATTTATTGGAATATTACTTTCCTAGAAGAGTAGACATGAGTAGCATTATATCTACATTTAGGTACGATGGGGTACCTCCAGTGTTTGTTTCATGTAGTTACCAATCTAAGAAGGTGCTAACTTTTTCCTGTGATTTTGTTTCCTTAAAGCATACATAAGACTGTAGTGTAGCTCCTATTTCCCTAATAGGCTCTGCGCATTGGAATAATATATCCTATAGGTTTGACATAGGACTAAGGTCAGTATGTCCCTATCGAGTATATTAAACTTAATTACTTGTGCCAGCTAGCTCAGAGGCCACCAGAAACTCCTTGACAACAAGAAGGGAGTAGTTTCTGGCAGCCGCAAGACATGACCACTGTGTTTCCTTTTAGAATCAGAACGTGTCCCAGAGTCGTGGAAACAATAGATAACTATTTCACTCAGCTCAGTCGTGCATGCTTAGTTTTCTCCAAGTTACACAGAAAGAAATAGACGGGCGTTTCAATAAAGGATTTATTGAACAGTCTTGTTTCTGGTGTAAGTAAAATGTGCTGTTACGATCACAAGACAGTATGCGAGATAAATAATGTACAGTGTGAGCAGTAGAAATAAATAATACTGCGAGAGCATTATCTTTTAGTACATATGCTGTTACATAAATAACACAGACTAAAAATGCGAGTACTCATACAATGCGTTGCTAAGCTAGTTCTACCCCAATGTACCTAACCTAACCTAGGTGTAGGAAGAGGGAAGAAGTAGGTGAAGTATTCCTTACTATGGTATACTAAGAGTATGTTAAGTCTAGTATGCCTAGTATGCCAAGAGTCCCTCAAGGTTCTAGTCAGCTCCATACCTGAAGAATGAGAGAGGTAGGAATCTCTTTGCCAGACTCGAACTCCAACACCCCGCAAGGGAAGTCAGATCACTGGAAGCTGGACTCTCTGCGTGCAGGGATGATAGCGTCTTCTCAGTGCGTCAGGCCGGGAAACGGGCTCCTCTGAAGTCGAGGTCTCCTCTGGTTTACAGGGGCTAGGGAAGGTATATTTATACCTGAGAGCACCTAAGAATGTTAGTATTGACGTGAGTTGGGCAGCGAAAGATGTCATGAATGAACCCCTAAGGAATAATGGTTCATGCATAATATATGAGTCCTTGAAGAAATCAATAGTACTGGACTAGGGAAACTCCTGCAGCCTAAGGGTCTGTTCTTCATGAACTCGTTGTGACGTTAGGGTGGACGGATGTCAGAGACCATGCCTGTATTTGGAGTGCACGGTTTAATGCCTAAATAAGGGCTGGGATTTTATGCCTATATAAGGCCAGGGCGAATTGTGCCTATATAAGGACATGATACTGGAAAGCCCGTTTATGGATACCCTAAGAGGAATACAACACCCACTCCTCTTTCGTGTGTACGATAATACTAAAATGCTAAACATTTAAAATGCTAAACATTAAAATGGAGTACCGCATATTTCTAAAATTTTTCATAAAACCATTTAATACAGGCATTTAAAAAACCTATTAGAATGCAAAAGGTACTGTACATTTGAAGCATTCCTTTTCATTACAGGCATAAAGTTCGAAAATGCAATTGGAATGAAATAAGCAGTAACATTTACATGTGTCAAAAATGATCGATAAGTTTCTCAAAAATCAAAGTCATTTCATGTCAAGAAAATTAATGAACTGGTTTAGACACACAAGATGACTAAGTGTCCGTGGAAGGTCTGTAAAGTCTGTATCATAAGGCTAGTTCTACTTTAAGCAGATTGATGTGCCATTTTCGTTCAAAAAATGGGGTAAAAGTTCAATTTTGGTAGAGTTCCAAGATGTTTAAAAATGAAGGCCAAATTGTCACTGCATCTCTGGAACACTGTATGCCGAATCAGAGTTAGTTCACAGGTCTGGTGTAAACAGGAGATCATCTATTTCAATAGACAAAACATCATCCACTGTTGTTGGTGTTAGTTGGAACACCTCGTGTAGCAGATTAATTGCACAGAGATGGGAAGCACCTCTTTCATCATAGGTTGCCTCAGCAATGTCCGCGTCCGTTGTTACCTGTGTGCCTGTAGATCTTTCTCGTACCTCAGCAGCAGCCGGAAGCGTCTGTGAGATCTCAATGAATGCTGACATCAGGATAGGAAGCCTCTGGGGACAACACAGAGCATGGGCCGTTATCGGGTCCAGCAGAGTATCGACATCCGTTGGCGTAGCTGATGGAAATGTTAGACAGGTGTCCAACACGCATTCTTCACCGCATAGCAGGCATCGTAGAACAGGTAAGATGCAATCTTGCCAGATTGGTCTGAATGACAGGAACCAAGTTGTATTAAGGTCCCGTAGACGAGTCATGCCAAAAAGCTTTACTATTTGCTCACGGCACTTTCGTTCAAGGAGAGCTTTCTCCATTTCGCTCGGAGTGATGTCTGCGAATAGGCTAGCAGGAAGAGAAATAGAATTCCGGCAACAAGTGCTAGAATTAATGGTATGCCACCAAACACCAAGGGCCTGATTCACAGAACTAACTTACGTCAAAATCCTAAACTTACAACAATTTTGGTATTCACAGAATGAACTTACACATTTGGGTATTCACAGAATGAACTTACAACAATTTTGGTATTCACAGAATGAACTTACACATTTGGGTATTCACAGAATGAACTTACAACAATTTTCGTATTCACAGAATGAACTTACACATTTGGGTATTCACAGAATGAACTTAAAACAATTTTGGTATTCACAGAATGAACTTACACATTTGGGTATTCACAGAATGAACTTACACATTTGGGTATTCACAGAATGAACTTACACATTTGGTATTCACAGAATGAACTTACTCATCCTAACCTTATTTCCGCACTCGGGCCGGAATTTCCGGCCCGGTGGCGGACATAAAGTTAGGATGAGTAAGTTCATTCTGTGAATACCAAAATTGTTGTAAGTTCATTCTGTGAATACCCAAATGTGTAAGTTCATTCTGTGAATACCAAAATTGTTGTAAGTTCATTCTGTGAATACCCAAATGTGTAAGTTCATTCTGTGAATACCAAAATTGTTGTAAGTTCATTCTGTGAATACCCAAATGTGTAAGTTCATTCTGTGAATACCCAAATGTGTAAGTTCATTCTGTGAATACCCAAATGTGTAAGTTCATTCTGTGAATACCAAAATTGTTGTAAGTTTAGGATTTTGACGTAAGTTAGTTCTGTGAATCAGGCCCCGAATGTGCAAAGTTCGGGATGATTCCGAGTATTGTCTGGAAAGGTGCTAACAGACCTGAGCAGATGCTCTTAAATACATGTACAATTCCAGTTGTATCAGACATGTTGAAGATACGTGATATCATTTCTACGAAATGTATAGGGCAGTTTGTACGTATTAAAGTCTGTATCTCTGCCGAAGTCCTTGCTATTTGTAGATCATAGGTTTCTTTGGCCGAGGTCAAAGGCACTGTTTGCTGTAAAAGCATGGCTTTCATTCTGCTTAGAGTATCAAATCTTATAAAAGAGACGTTCAGCGAAGGCCATAGAGGCGACTCCTGACTGTGTCTATTGGGGCAAACAATACTTGCATACAGCAAGTGACCCTGGAGTTGACCGTTACTAGATATGGGATGCCTGGCAGCATTCCGCAGCAGCTCTGATCATTCAACATGAGGTAACTCCCATTAGAAAGTTGTCCAAACGTTGTATTAATCACAGCAGCTGGAGTACCCTGCTGATGGCAAGACAAATTTTCCACTGAACCATTACAAGCCCCGTGCAAGGAAATGTCTTGACATATAAGTGAACCACTCAGTGCAAGTTTACAGTTTGAACCGCTCAAAAACACTTCACGATCCCCACTCCAACATCTATATGTATACGGTAAATCCCAAGATGTCTTAATGTATTCCTTACCCAACCTTTCATATTTGCCTGCTTGCATTTGTCTGAGGCAATACTGAAACTGAAAAGTACTCACAGGTAACGTTATTTTGCCATGAATAAGCCATTCTGTAGCTGGTTTTTCTGCCACAGTGAATGGTAACTTTTCCAATTTTTCAATGCTCAGCACTGTATACTTTGCTCCTCTTTGTGCCAGTTCGATCTGTTTATCAGTGAGATTGTATTCTGCAAACAGAGCTGTTGTGTTGATAAAACGCCAAGGCACAGTGCCCGCTCGCAAAGATTGCAGCGTCCAGCTTAATAACATAATAGAACGTAATTGAGATTGGCCTTGTTGTAACATCGCCAAATCTTGTTCTAGAATGTCGATAGCAGAGGATACAATGCCATCCAATGAATATATTCTGGAGGACAAAGTTGTTAACCCATTGTCGACCACAGAGAGTGTTTTCTCTAAATTAATACGATCAAGTTCACGTATTCGTTCTGCAGCCTCTATCTGTGATACCTTCCAAGCTTCATTATAAGCAGCATAAATGCCGGCATATATGAAACGTTTTTGACGCGGTTTTCTTGGTCCAAGCAAGAATTCCTAAGGTCTGCGTCCTTTTAAGTAAGGTTAAGTGTTGTTTCACATCCTGTAGTGTAGACTTATGCAGCCAATCGAGGCATAATTTTCCTACACTGTATGTTGTTACTACCTCCGGATGTTGTCTTTGGACGAATCTTGGGTCTGGCCTATGAATAGTAAACCCCTGAGTTTTATTCAGGAATCTTTCCTGACAGTTATTCATGTCTGTGGGCCAGATCAACCATTTTTTGCAAGTAGGATTAGATCTGTTGAGTTGTAGTATATTGTCAACTGTCACCACTGCCTGTGTATTGTTAACTCTGGCAGGTGTTGGTACAGAAGGTGTGTTCATCTCTTTTATCTTGGCTAGTCCAAGACAAGATGTTTGTTGGATGGTTTCATTCAAAAACATTATTTGTTCAGGGATGATGCAGGCTCTAAATAAAGCTTCTATCCCCTGCACTTGCCAATCTTTAGTACCCCAGACTGTTTTGGTGTCTATTGTGTCTTTCCAAAAGTCGAAACCCTGTCTAGACAGTTGGGCATTAAATAATGCAGAATAAATCTGTTTTGTATTTGTTAACATAATTTTCAGTCCTGTCTTGTTTACATTTTTATAGTAAAACATTTCTGGTTCAGATGTATTGTATCCTGAAAAATATGGAAACTTACTAGCAAATGTTTTTAACTACCTTTAGGTGGTGTAGGACAATGTTCCCATTGGTTAAACATAAACACATTTCTTGGATATGCAGCTTTATGCAAATAATGATGACCATAGTGATTATAACAATACAGTTGTTCATAGTCTGATGAACCCTCTAAATATTCATGTTTAGAAAATCCAGCAGATTTTTCTAGGTCAAACATTATATCATTGACAGTCTCAAAGTCCCAATCATCTGAATAGGTACTGGACGTAATTAGATCACTTAGTGAAATTTTAAACAAATGTGGAATGTTCAATTGTTCATTCGGGCCGAAGATATCATAATCTGTTTTGTCCCACACTATACCATCCTGTATAGGAACAGCTGTGATGTTCACTGATGACAAGTCTCTTGCTTCACGAGGGGAAGATTTATGAGGTTTCAAAAGTACGTTCACGTCTTTTCCTTCAGTGTTCACATGGATATATCTGCCACTTATAAGCACGCTTACAGTTGTTACCAAAGCTAGCCAGAGCAGGAAAACAAAAAGTCCAGATGTAATCCAGAGTTCAATCCATGGAGAAACCAAATAAGTCTTTTTCAGAAAGTGAAGAAAGTCTTGTACTTGCTGCTTGAATTTCAATGACACTGGCGTCGTTTCAGGTTCACTCGGATCTTCTGAGAACGTATCAAAGTTAATGAAATAGCCAGAAGCAGTTCTGTCAATTGTTGGAATTGCATCAGGATTTGTAGAAATCACTGGAACCAGTTCATCACTTGTTACGTTGGTGTAGACAGGTGTATTTGGACGAACTGTTACTTGGTGTTCAAGAGGGATGAGTTCCATAGCGTTGTTGCTTAGTCCTCCATCTGTTACAGCTGAATTCTCGATTGTTATTAGTCTTTCAGTCTGAACCTCTTGGATAGTAGCGAGAGGAGTGCGTCTGCTACTAGGTCGGAGTCCACGAGGCCTACTATTTAGTATTGGCCACATACTGTGGTTTGATCAGGTCGATGGACACAAATCTTTTCTCCTTTCTTCCAGCAAGGGGCGACAGAAGTACTGTTCTTGTTCCTTGAACTGCTAGGACAGGTACTGGTTGTCTGTAAGAAGGTCCAAATTCCTTCTTGTCCGCAATCTTTTCTCTGACTAGATCCCCAACTTTTGGAATCCAGACAGGCCTTGCTGGGACAGCCGGTTGATCCCCAGTGGTGGTTGACTGTAGGAATACGTTGCTTTGTTTCGTTCTTAACTTGTTTAGTTCCTGTAAAACAGCCAAACGATCTTTGATATCAAAGGGTTTATTTTCCACCACTGTGCCTACGTGTTCAAGGTCTGGTACCCACATTCTTGTCCCAAATAGGATCTCATATGGAGTGACCCCCCTAGAGAACTTCTTGGCAGATTGTTCAATGAGCGCTGCACCCCACTAAGGTGTTTGACCCACCCATCACCCGAACCTAATACCCTAGCTGTTATAGACTGCTTTATGTCCCAGATTTTCCTTTCCACAACCGAATTTCCCTCAGGATGAAACGGAGAGGAGTACCGCAATGCAACGCCCAGACTGGCCATGGCTTCTTTGTAAGCCCGAGAGCTAAACGCAGGACCCTGGTCAGAATGTAGCGTGCCTATTGCGTATGTGCCGATAAAGACTCGCAAATCTTTTATAACAGTTCGAGCGTCAGCTGAGCGCTGAGGCCATAACCATAGGAACCTAGAGCATGAATCCACTGCAACCAAGATGTATTTATAGTTACCGTCCCTTTGCAGGGGACCGCAGTGGTCAAGGTAAACACAAGCTAATGGTTTATCTGAAATTAACAGGGGTGTCTGCGCAGGACGTTTCACTGTGGAGACTTTCATCTGTTGGCATTTATCACATTCTAAAACATAGTTCGTTGTTTGTTTTCTAATGCCAGGCCACCAATATCTTTGCTTCAGTAAAGATACTGTTGCGGAAACACCTGCATGGGCAGAGGCTATCCCTTCGTGTGCTGCTAGGATTAGTCCTAATCTGCGTTCCTTGTTTGGAATTACCCTATCCCCCACTCCAGGGATTCGAGCAAAAGGAACGTTGTTCGCATCAATTACATAAGAGTACTTGAGTGGAAACTTTTTGGTAACGCTGCACTGCTGCCTTTGCTTGAAGCATTGACAGCCAACATTATCTCACCGTCTATTTTTGTTTTTGAACGAGTGATCGCAGCTACGGAAGCCGTTTGCACAGCCCCCTTTGCGGCTTCGTCAGCCAATGAATTCCTGCAACGTGAACGCCATCACGTTGATGACTCAGTGTGTGGATCACGTGAGCCTTTGGTAGTTCGCTTTTCAACTGAACTACTTGTTCCCAAAGCATTTTGTGCTTTATTGTGCCACCTTTCGCATCTTTGAAACCATTTTCAAGCCAGTTTTGTACATAGTCATTATACGACTGAACACAGTAAAAGGAATCGCACACTATCAGTGTGGGGAATTCTCGATCTGTACTTTCAAGTGCCAGTTTGAATGCTTGTAGTTCAGCTCGCTGAGCTGTACAATCTCCTAGAGATTGTGTTTTAGTGACCATAGGTCTGAAGATGCCATTTCGCATGCGACCTTTAACGATTGCACACGCTGCACTGTAAGCTTGCTTACTCCCTGTTGCGGGTTGTGCGGATCCGTCAGTGTAAATTATGAATTCGTACTGATCGAGAGGCAGAATTTCAGTAGGGAGAGGACATTCTTGTTCATATTGCAAGAATGCTTGTGTTTTTAAATCTGGATCAAAAACATATTCAACATCTGTTGCAGCAAGAGAATTAACCCGTTGTATCCATCTTGGATGTAATGCTTTAGCATTTGGAATGCTTGCTTTTGTGACCGCTTCTAAAGCCGGTACTGGGGTTACGACAATAATGCGTTTCCCTTGGGCTAAGGCTCTTTCTTTTGCTACAGCGGTTTGAACTGCTGTCAGAATTTTTTCAGTTGAACTGAAGCGCATTTCCGCTTGTGTGTACAAATGAGATTTGTATGCTATTGGTATTTTCTCACCCTCATTAAATGTTAAGTAGGTGAATCCGCATTGACCCGAAATTATTCGGATCACCAAATTGCGTTGACTTACGCGTGTTTGTAAGTGATTTGTTGCTAACATGTTAGCCTGGAGTGAACGCAAGATTTCTGTGTGTTCCTGTGTCCAGTTTCTGATCGAAAAATCAGGTTTGATTAATGCGTAGAGAGGTTTAACCCTTTCTGCATAATTTAGAATGTATGTTCTTCCAAAATTTAGGAAACCCAGGATGGATTGTAAGTTTTTAGCGTTTTTGGAGGTTGGAGCAGCGCACACTTTTCTAAAAAGTTAGCTGCCAAGCTCTTGCCTTCACTTGAAAGCTCATATCCTAAAAATAGGACATTGAGATGGGCAATTCTGGACTTTTTAAAGTTGAACTTGTAGCCCTCAGAGGCGAAACCCAGTATAATGGTGCTCACCCTGTTCAAGTGTTTTTTCAGGTCATCGTCTGTCAGATATATGTCATCGACATAGGACAATGCCTCATTGTCATAAATTTGTAGTAACTCCGTTACCCTCACTGAGAATAAACCTGGGCTGTTTTTGAACCCTTGTGGGAGTCGACAAAAGTGACGCTGTGTCCCCATTATGGAGAATGCAGTTAAGTACCTGCTTTCAGGTGCTATGTTTTGACAAAAGAAACCTTTTGAGATGTCTAATGTTGTTTTATATTTTTTACGCACAATGTTATTCATTAATGCTGTGCTATGTGCCTTTTGCACTGCAAAAGTTTTAGAACAAGTGTTTAAGTGTCTGTAATCCAAAACTAGACGATATGTATTGTCTGGTTTGGAGACAGGAAACAAAGGATTGTTCATTGAGGAGGTGCATGTTTCAATCACCCCTTGGTATTCAAGTTGATCTAAGATCTCCCTGACCTGTTTTTTAGCTTCTTGCTTTATTGGGTACTGCCTTTGTGCAGTTGGTTCATGTTTCAGATGTATTTTATGGTGAGGTGAGTCCTCATCCCATCCTACATGATTTTTATATAATGCTGGGGCCTGGGCCACTGCCCATTTCCTGGCATATGTATATTTTAGGTGAATTGGAATATGGTTGGAGAAGGCAGGCATAATAATGTCCTCGCCATGTGAGCACTCCCTGACAAATTGTGGTGGCCAGTCCTTTTCTGCTAGAAGTATGTCATAGCCTCTTGATAGTCTTTCCCAAAAAAGTGCTTTCACCTGTCTAGGTTTGTCTCCCTCCATCCGGAGTGTTATGTCATATAACTTTTGTGGAGTACTAACCCTGGTGTCTACAGTCTCTACTGTGATGTACTCATTCAAGTCCACTATCTCCAGAAGTTCCTTCACGGTCTGGCGAACTATTGTGACTTCTGCTGCACTGTCCAGCATTGTCTGAGCCCATTCTCCGTTCTTGAGTTGTGTTCTCAGTATTCTCGGCATGTCTGATCTTCAGACCTGCTACTTTCTTTTTGGAGAATTGAGGTTTTGTTTTATTTTTTGGAGCGTGTTTGTCGTCTTTCGATTTCACACGTTCTTCTTTATGTTCTGATCGTCCTCTTCTTTCCGAAGTCTGTGATGAGATCTGAAAGAGACGAGAGGAACGTGTATCAGTATCTTGATACCTGTCAGGTTTTCTCAAATTATCCCTATTCCTGAGGTTATACCTCCTTTCAGAGGGATCCTTTTGAGGAGACCTACCTCGGGATTGAGAACGTTTCTCGTTTGATTTTTGTTTAGTAGACTCCCACTTCTTTTTAGAAGATGTAGGAGTTTGTTTTATTGAGTCCTTCTCAGGACTTTCAGATAGTTTCGGCTTCACTGGTCTTCCACCCAAACTATCTCTGCCTAATTCTGCATAAGATTGTTCTATAATTCTGGGTAGCTCTGTTTGATGTTCTGTAACATCAAATTCCCTTCATTTTTGGCGGATCGCCACTGCTGCTGCCTCCCCTTTAATATTAGATAATATTTTTGTTGAGACCTGGTCGAAATTTTTCAGTAATTTCATACCTAAATTTAGAGCAGGCTCTGCCCCGTATTCGTTTTGAATTTGTTTTAGGACATCAGGTATTACCGCAATTGACGGAATGCCATGTGTTTTAGTATAGATGGCAGCAAAGACTGAGCCCCAAGTGGTGCAGTCTTCCAGTTGTGGTGTGATCCCCATTGGTAAACAGATTGTTAGGATTCTGTGCTTCTCATAAGGGCTAGTAATAGGAAATACTGCTTCTATTTGAGTAATCTTTTGAGCTATCCAGAATGGAATTTGCTCACGTTTTGTGGGCATTTTACCCATGACTGCGTATAGAGTCTGTGGTGTAATTTGTAGTGTATTCCCCTGTTGAGGGGTTTGATTTGGAATGGTCAATGGTGATCGGACTGTAAAAGTCCGCATGACATATTGGAACAATTGTCTGTAGATTTTTATTAACTCTGTGAGTTGAGTAAGTAAGTCCTCGTCTGACATCTCTTCAATGTCAGGATGAGGTGTGTAGCCGGCTAGAATCGGCCATGTTGCTCCTGGTCTACCTAGTGGACCGAGCCTAGTAATGTTTTTGTGATGTTTTAGGGCGCCTTTAAACCAGAGCTGATGCTCTTGGTATGTTAATGGAATTTCTATATCCTCGAAAGGACTGTATTCCTCTGGTGGATCATCTTCTTTGTAGAAGTGAAACATGTGTGTTACTGAATTTGATTCAGGAAATATTACCCATGAATAGAATACCTCTGTCTGAAAGGATTCATGTGCCTCTATCACGAAAACTGCTCTACCGCCCCTCGGAGGTAGGCCATGTTTTATAAGTTTTAGAGTGATGGCTCTTCTTAAGTTTGGAGGGATGTCTATGACACCCTCCTCGGTTTCATTTAAACCTGTAATGTTAAAAACTGCGGGTAGGGCTGGATCAGCCACAGCTACACCGTCTCCGGCGTCTTCAGTCATTTTGTTTTTTGCAAAATGTGGAACAAGTTTCAAGGAAACAAAGATAAGGTGCACAAGATTGTGGAACACTGTATCCTTCAACGTTGAGCAAACCAAACAGCTAATATATATGGTACTGCCCTATGTAGCCATGGTGGATACTTAACCCTGCCCACTCCAGACGCCTTTTGGAGTATATGGGTAGGGGTCTTGAGAGAAAAAGCACGGCTGAGTTACTCAGTATCTAACGTTGAATTACTGCCTTACCAAACCGTTGGGCGCCATGTAGTGTAGCTCCTATTTCCCTAATAGGCTCTGCGCATTGGAATAATATATCCTATAGGTTTGACATAGGACTAAGGTCAGTATGTCCCTATCGAGTATATTAAACTTAATTACTTGTGCCAGCTAGCTCAGAGGCCACTAGAAACTCCTTGACAACAAGAAGGGAGTAGTTTCTGGCAGCCGCAAAACATGACCACTGTGTTTCCTTTTAGAATCAGAACGTGTCCCAGAGTCGTGGAAACAATAGATAACTATTTCACTCAGCTCAGTCGTGCATGCTTAGTTTTCTCCAAGTTACACAGAAAGAAATAGACGGGCGTTTCAATAAAGGATTTATTGAACAGTCTTGTTTCTGGTGTAAGTAAAATGTGCTGTTACGATCACAAGACAGTATGCGAGATAAATAATGTACAGTGTGAGCAGTAGAAATAAATAATACTGCGAGAGCATTATCTTTTAGTACATATGCTGTTACATAAATAACACAGACTAAAAATGCGAGTACTCATACGATGCGTTGCTAAGCTAGTTCTACCCCAATGTACCTAACCTAACCTAGGTGTAGGAAGAGGGAAGAAGTAGGTGAAGTATT
The DNA here is from genome assembly GCA_963921515.1 of Calotriton arnoldi. Lineage (NCBI taxonomy): Eukaryota > Metazoa > Chordata > Amphibia > Caudata > Salamandridae > Calotriton > Calotriton arnoldi. The sequence continues at coordinate 1,448,440 of CAWUFW010004558.1, read as the reverse complement.
CCTTACTATGGTATACTAAGAGTATGTTAAGTCTAGTATGCCTAGTATGCCAAGAGTCCCTCTAGGTTCTAGTCAGCTCCATACCTGAAGAATGAGAGAGGTAGGAATCTCTTTGCCAGACTCGAACTCCAACACCCCGCAAGGGAAGTCAGATCACTGGAAGCTGGACTCTCTGCGTGCAGGGATGATAGCGTCTTCTCAGTGCGTCAGGCCGGGAAACGGGCTCCTCTGAAGTCGAGGTCTCCTCTGGTTTACAGGGGCTAGGGAGGTATATTTATACCTGAGAGCACCTAAGAATGTTAGTATTGACGTGAGTTGGACAGCGAAAGACGTCATGAATGAACCCCTAAGGAATAATGGTTCATGCATAATATATGAGTCCTTGAAGAAATCAATAGTCCTGGACTAGGGAAACTCCCACAGCCTAAGGGTCTGTTCTTCATGAACTCGTTGTGACGTTAGGGTGGACGGATGTCAGAGACCATGCCTGTATTTGGAGTGCACGGTTTAATGCCTAAATAAGGGCTGGGATTTTATGCCTATATAAGGGCAGGGCGAATTGTGCCTATATAAGGACATGATACTGGAAAGCCCGTTTATGGATACCCTAAGAGGAATACAACAAGACCTGTGCTGAGTAGGACGAGTCACAACATATTCCTTCTAATATTTTTCACTCCATTCATTACCCATTCTGATATCTTTTTGTTCCTGAATCTTTGCTCTCTTCTTTTTCTTCAGCAAGATTCCCTTTGAACTCTTTCTCAATGATTTCAGTGACTTTTTTACCTTTATTTTTTACCTTTGTTTTAACTATCAAATCCAACCAAGAATTACCAATATTGCCTAGGAGGTTTTTCTGTCCTTTGTGGCTTTTTCTTTTGGACTGGAAGCTATTAAGAAGACACTTAACAGGTTTAATGTTTATATTAAGGTCAGGTTGGCACTGTGGCTGCTCATTGAAGATGCCCTTTCCTGAGGCTACCACAAAGGAAACTTCAAAAACACTTGCTGTGTCCAATCCTTGACAGGTTCAGTAACCTGCCTCCTCTATTTCAAGCAATTTTATAGTTCTCCATCAGTTGATAGCCAACAACAGCTGATTTACTTATCTCATGGCCTCTCACTGGGCTCACTAAAGAGTTGCACGCATCAGAGCTTTGCACGTTTTGCAGAAAGAAGTGTGGGTAATGACACAGACAGATAGATTTTGATCAGGTAACATCTATAGTGGCAGGAGCGGGCATCGTTGAAGTCAGCAGATTAGACACATTTCATAGCTCTGCATCTCACCAATTGGAACCACTATTTAACATATCATCAAATTTGCACCTTATTACATCACTGAACTTCACAACTGGAACAAGAATCAGCAAGTAACACCATATGATCCAGATTTTCTCCAGCACTGGTGGCTCTTCTCAGTCTTTCACTTCCCTCTGGACCACCTCTCCCAATCATGCCAACTCTGTGACATCATTCTGGCAGCCCACTGCACAGGTGCTGATGGGGAGCGGGAATCAGAGGAGTGGAATGGCATGCATGTCCCACACAGCCACTTCCGACAAGGAGAGCAGGAAGCTTGCAAAAACACGGACAATGCAGTAAAAAAAATTTTGGGGGGGGGAGTTTTATATAGCGCAAACTTGGCCCGAAGGTATCAGAGCGCTTTGCATGAGCACCAGTTACGTTACACAAGGACACATTCATTTTTTTGTTAGGCACGGGGAGATTAAGTAATTTGGGGCATAGTGAGCTGGCACCAATTGTAGAAGAGCCTAGAGGTGCCCACATAAATTACTTTTTGGAAGACCAAGATGTCAAGGAGGCAAGCAGGAAGTGCGCTTGCATAAGAGCAGCAGTACGAAACGCAACCACACACAGAGAACAAGATAGGTAGGATATACAAATTATAAGCTCCTTTCTTCTATCTGGGGTACATTCTTCTTGGAAGTCACTGGACACTCAAGCAGCATGACTGTGGGCATCCGCTATCTTCCCCAACTCTCAAATCCTCCAGGTGGTGCACACCAGAGTTGTGCATTCATCTAGGTCTATGGAGGACCTTACTACCTATCTTTCTGGACATTCAAGTTACAATATAATCTCCAATTGGTTGAATGCATCCAACTTCTCAAACACTAGCAGCACCTCTCATTTCTCTAACTGGTCACTATTGGTATTATTTAAAAAAATATGTTGCCCAAATCTCTGTCTCTCTTGTGGGTGTTAACCATATTTTCTCCCAATTCTTCTTTAAGAGACTCGATACACATGTTTATAAATTTGTATAAAGCCAGTTGAGAGTCAATCAAAACATTTAGCTTCCACTGCTTTGAGGGAAATGGAGAATGGAGTAAGATTGGGCCCTTCTGATTTTGCCAATGGAAAAAAGGCTAATTCTATTAAACTGAAATACATCTTTTAGAAAAATGTATTGATGTTTTTAATAAGCACATTTTTTGAGTTTCTGCAGAGAACAGAACAAGGAAAGCAAATCACTTTCAGTATTCAGAATATACAGTGAACAGAACGACCACAACTTCCCCCAAATCTTCTCGTGTTTACTTGGACAGGCTTTAGCTTTGTACATATGTTCCTCCAGTTTATCACATCAATCAATAGCAGTGTGCCATTCAGCTAGGGATGGGGGACAAGGGGAATTCCAGCATCAGACAATGTCTTGTTTGGCTATAGTCGTCCCTATGCCAACCAGGGTGTGCTCCCTCTGACAGCCACCCACATCCTCCAAGATGCCCAACAATGCGATTCGAGGGGAGCAGTCACTGGTCTCTATTATTCTGGATAGAGTGGAAAAAAGTTTGAACTGGTATCACTCAATGACCGGGCAGGGCCCCCACCATATGGAACACACACTCATCGCTCATACACCTAGGGCATGTAGGAGCCGGGATTGCGCTCATTTTCCATACTCACCTGGGAGTAGAGTTGGACAAGTGCAAGTATTTCAGTTGGAAAAGGAGCAGATGGAAAGGGACAACCAGTTCCGGGGAGCTATCCTGGCATCCCTCCAGTCGCTCTCATCTAGCATGCCTATCCAGCCCTCCCACATCTACCGAAGGATGGTGACGGAATATGGTGTGTTGATGACTAGACATTTACAGAGGCATGAAGTGCCACCTCGGCCCAGCAGGAACAAGATGACTTTAGGTTCAAGTGGGTTGTATTCCGGTAGGTTGGCCAACATCAAATGGTATATCGTCAGTGCGTGACGCAACAGCAGATATTCATAGAATTGAGTCTTATGTAAGCTGAATTCCTCCTAAAGAGCCTGTAATGTTTTCATCTGTGCACCATCCCAGACATCGCCTAGCCTCAAAATGCCAATAAGGTCCCACCGCTCAAAACCTTCCAAGCAGGCAACTTGGGGAGCTATCTACCCTGACAAAGGAGTGTTATTTGCATATGTTTATGATCAGATTGGGTCTAGCGAAGGGCCTGCTGCCAGCACAAAAGAGTAGCCTTCATGTCCCCAGGGAGTGATTGTGGGAGAGAACCTCCGTACAGGAGGCCAAAAATGAAATTGCAACCTAGGAGAGACATTTTGAGGTAAAATGCAGGGTCCTCGCAGCCCCCAAACAGCCAGTCATTGACCACTTGGATTTGCAAGATCCAGAAATATAGGGAAAGGCAGCCATTCCCATCCCTCCCTCATAGGTGGATTGGACACATTTGTAAAAGGCTATCCTCTGGGCTTTATTTGCCCACAAATAGGAAGGCACCTTTGCCAGTACGGTGCTCAACCAGGATTGTGTGAGGAATTGGGGTAAATTTGGCAACATGTAGAGAAATCTTTGCAGAGCCATCATTTTAAACACTGCTATCCGACCCAAGAAGTTATTGGGCAAGTTCGACCATCTGGTCATGTCTTGGTAGACCTGATGTAGCAGTGGGGTGATGTTGAGGCTTCAGATCAGCCCCTATTCCACGGCGCCGTACATCATCAAGTACTAAAAGCTAAGTCGTCAAATGGGGAGACAGGACTGCCAATATAATGCCTCCATATCTCCTCGTAGTAGGAACAAAAGTGATTTGGACCAATTGACTGTTAACCTGGACACCTCACCGTACAGTAAGAGCACCTAAAAAAGGTGAGGGACAGTGAGATGCGGACGGCATATAAAGACAAGCATGTTGTTGGCATAAGGCATGATGCAGTCTTCCAGACCATCACTCCCATGAAACCCAAGACCTGAGCGTTGCACAACACCCATATTACCAGGGGCCCGATCACCAGCACAAGAAGCAGCGGTGAGAAGGGGCACCCTTTCCTAGTGCCTGTGCCAATCTAGAAAGGTAAAACACACAAGATGATGGACGGAATGTTGCACATTGGCAAACATTCACCCCCAGTCACAGATCTGGGTTTAATCCATCGTTATTTTGCTTCACCACGCCACCCCAGTTCAGACATAGCCATATGCAAATCAGTCATGCCAGAGCTTATCTTACTTTTCACCGGGATCAGTGTGGCTTCATTGACCCACCGCAGTACTCATCACTGTATTTGCGGGGTGCACATTGCTCTGGCACATCATCTTCAATTTTGGGACCACCCAGCACTCATGTTTTTAGACTTCAAAAAAACATTTAACTCTCTCGAATAAATGTTCCTGTTCCAGGTCCTCTCCGGATGGGATTTGGAACCCACTTCCTTTCCTTTGTCAAAGTGCTCTAAGTCCAACGTCTGGCACATGTCAGAGTGAATCGTATCATCTTGCCACCTTTCTAGATTCAAAACACACAAGATGATGGACGGAATGCTGCACATTGGCAAACATTCACCCCCAGTCACAGATCTGGGTTTAATCCATCATTATTTTGCTTCACCACGCCACCCCAGTTCAGACATAGCCATATGCAAATCAGTCTTGACCCTGTGCCTCATGGGAACAGTCCAGACCGAACTGCCAAGCCATGTCTTCCCTGGACCGGAATCAAGCATCCTAGGACCGGTTTCGGGCTTTCAGCCCTCATCAGCCAATGTGCAGCATTCCGTCCATCATCTTGTGTGTTTTGCATTTCGCCCTAAGTGGGAAGGGTATGCCCAGACGTGGGTCCCGTGCTCACTACGCCACTGGAGTCAAGCTATCCTGGCTGATGAAGGCTGATAGCCTGAAACCGGTCCTAGGATGCTTGATTCAGGTCCAGGGAAGACATGGCTTGGCAGTTCGGTCTGGACTGTTCCCATGAGGCCAGTGCTTAATTTGTAAAATATGAAGTGCAGGTGCTCACATTTTGTTAAGAGGCCACACCCACTTCCCCGGCTTCGCCCACTTCCTCCAGTGGCAAGCAGAGATTGAGAGTGCAAGATTGGAGTGTAACATGATTAGAATGAAAAGTGGAAATGGGAGAAAGGCAAGGGAAGAAGAGCAGACGGTTTGGAGCGTGTGAAAGTAGAGTGGAAGGGAAAGGTGAACAATGAGAAGCATGTAATGAGGGGAGGCGGCGATTAAGAGGAAACGCGGACGTAGGGCAGAAAGTTAAAGAAGAATGGAGAGAAGGGAGGGAGTGAGAAGTGAAAGGGAGGAAGAAAAGCAGATACTGAGGGACAGCAAGAAAAGAGTACACCTCTGCTTGATTAAATATACAGTTATTAATTATGTAAAGTTGAGGGGTGACAGGGCAGTATCATTCATGGCCTGTCTCACCAATGCATAACTGTGCTGTCCAAGACACAGAATAGGGATTCTTTAACTGTGTTAAGGTTTTATGCCATCAAAAGATGTTTTGTGGCATCACAATAAGTATTCCTAATAAAAGATAATAAAGTGTCAGTTATACCATTGGCATTAAGCTTTGATGGAGAATCAGGCTCTCATGCTTCAAACAAATAGTTCTATTACATGATCAGGCTACAAGTCACAAAATCCCACTTCCACCTATTTCCAAATGAAGTCCGACATTCAACTCCATTCAGAGAGGCTTCCACAAAAACTTTTGAACTAATTCAACTGGTCTGCCATCTGTGCTATAGTAGGATTGTAATTTATGAAGAGCAAGTACCAAAAGGATCTCTATGACAAAAACAGAAACCCACTGAGCTATCCGCATAAATACAGTTCTGTCATCTGCATGGTACATGTTCTTTGCAGAAGGCACATTAACTCTCTGTGCTGCAGTTAAAACTACTACTAGACAAAACACTGATCACTCTCCAGCAGGGACATAACATTTAATCACCAGTGTGCAGCATGATCTTCACATTTTTATTGTAGCCTGAATCTTGCTGGAACACACAACGAACTCTGTAGCAGGCGTTTTCAATCCAAGTTATTTCCTAACACAGTGCCCCTGGCCTCAACTCAGCGCCCCCAAACTCAATGCCAGGTGCTCACCACCCTAAAAGCTGCCCAGCTGCTGGTCACCCAAAACAACATGATCAAGTTTTAGAATCCATATGCACATTGCCAGAATCATGTAAGAATTAACTTTTTATTGTCTGACTTTCTTACACTGCTGCTGATAACTGGAAACTGCTTCAAAGCTCAAGACAATATATACGTACATGAAACTCGTGCATCAGAGTTTCCAAAGAAGTTGAGTACATAAACCTGGCAGGTGCACATGGGGCCTGTGGTAGACAAAAATGTAAAAACATGCAGACCTGAAGAGCGTTAGACTCCCCCGCCAGCCTAGTCCCCCTGCCTTCTCATGAGCAAGCAAAGCACTCAGTGGTGTACAAAAAAACTTGAGGGGCCCCCCTGCAAAGACATGGAGGCGCCCCTTTTGCCCTTGGGCTCGGTCAAGAGATATCAGGCCAGAGGCCTCTGTGTACAGTGCTGGGCAGTGTGCAGTGCGTGATTGTGTGCTGCAGGGTGGACAGAGGCTCACAGCGCCTACTCCTCCATGTGTGCACTGTGCTCCTGTAACACAAGGGTGGAGCTCTGTGCCTTGGGATTACTCCCCCACGCGGGTGGACAGGAGCCCCTGTCAAGCGAGAGGATTGTCAGAATGTAATAAAAACACCCTCTGGGGGCCCGGCGGGCTGGTAACCTCGCAGCCTCTGCAGTTTGTCACTTGGCCGCGTCTCCGAGCTGTCCGGGCTTATTTTTAAACGCTGGCCACAATTATTGTGCGCGCACGAGATGATGTGTGAGCTGGCGCGAGCTATTCCCAAACCACCCAGAATCGCATAAAACAATTTCCAGGAATTAGATTCAACACGGAGGGAGCTCCTGGCCCCCGAAGGCCAAGACCTCCCTTCAAACAGCGATGCCTATTTTTAAGTTATCATAAGTTAAACTGATATTTCTGCTGGGGCTGGGCAGTTTTCTTAGCGCGCTGCTAATCTGTCCTCCCGTGTGTTTGTTCCGCCGGCCGGTGCCTACTCACCTAACCTTGCAGCTTCGTTGGCACTGGCAAGCAAAGACTGCTGTCTGGCGCCACATAAATGAAGTTCCCAGCTCATCGTAAGTGCAGTTTAAACTGCGCATGACACAACACATCCGCCCTGACCCACCCTGAAGACCACGCATCAGCGCGCGCCAAAGCAAGCACACTAGTATGCACCATGATGCATCTGCACAAGCCTCGCTCCGAGGGGCGTTTTAATGGCCCGTGCACAGTGCAGGCCAGTGCACCAACTATGTGCATGGGAGAAAAATTCAATAGACCCGGCCCTGAGAAAGAAGTGCCGGTGCTTAGCACCGGAAAGCACCGGCACAAATTAAGCACTGCATGAGGCACAGGGTCAAGACTGATTTGCATATGGCTATGTCTGAACTGGGGTGGCGTGGTGAAGCAAAATAATGATGGATTAAACCCAGATCTGTGACTGGGGGTGAATGTTTGCCAATGTGAAGCATTCCGTCCATCATCTTGTGTGTTTTGAATCTAGAAAGGTGGCAAGATGATACGATTCACTCTGACATGTGCCAGAAGTTGGACTTAGAGCACTTTGACAAAGGAAAGGAAGTGGGTTCCAAATCCCATCCGGAGAGGACCTGGAACAGGAACATTTATTCGAGAGAGTTAAATGTTTTTTTGAAGTCTAAAAACATGAGTGCTGGGTGGTCCCAAAATTGAAGATGATGTGCCAGAGCAATGTGCACCCCGCAAATACAGTGATGAGTACTGCGGTGGGTCAATGAAGCCACACTGATCCGGGTGAAAAGTAAGATAAGCTCTGGCATGAGTCAGTTGGCTAGTATTTTTGCATAAATCTTGATCTCCCTATTTTCATGTGATAGGACGAGTACGGTTCAGGTGGATGTCACTGCCAGGGCTGTTGTGGTCCCGACGTTACTTCTGCGTCTCATGACCCGATGCTGTACCGCGACAGGCTTGGGTGGAGCCCATCATGTCAGACGGCAGTAACGCAAGCGTGATGGGCGTGGCTTCTATTTAAGCCATGCCCACTGTTCAATGCGGCTTGCTAAACTCACCTGAAGAGCCGCGTCTTGAGTAGCGGCTTCTTGACATTTCTGTTCACTCACAGGCATGATTCTTCGGAGATTCCTGTTCCCTCACCGGCATCATTCTTCGTAGATTCCTGTTCCCTCACCCGCATCATCCTTCAGATATTCCTGTTCCCTCGCCAGCATCAGTCAGGCATTCCTGCTATGAATTAACAACAGAGTAACAATTAACAGGAGTCAGGCCCGTTAACCCAGATGAGACCGGGCGAAGTATGCAACAAAAAACATTGTCTCAGCTGGAGATTATTAAAAAAATGGAACAATTCAAACACAGTGAAATAAATCACAATTGGGAAGGGGAACAAAAGAAGGGAGACCACAGCGTGAGGGTAAGGTAGAGTAAAATAAACTATAATTGCATAAGTAGTTAAGAAGCACTACAGTACATAATTATACAATGACCATAACACACGGGGTGAGCACTGGTCGTGCTAGTGAAAGTGGACGGCGCAGTGACATAAAGTGTGAAATACAGCGTGAACGGCGAAAAATAAGTAAGTTAAAGTGGTCAAAAATGCAAGTTATATACAGTGTTATACACGTTAGTCAGATAAATAGATTGACCACAATAGCGCCTGAGTTCTAGGCTGGATAGTCAACGGCGTTTCAACCTGGATGATTACAGGTCATCATCAGGACAATGGTCATTAGTTTCTGGGTAGTGCTCTAATGGTTTAGAGTACAAAAAGATCCGGAAAAGATCAGGGTCCACGAGGCGTCAGTGAAGTAGGGTCAAGTCCAGGTTGGACTGTCCAAAAACAAGGTCCGCATTAATGGAGGGACCGGAGAGGGGTCTTTGCAATATGTCCAAAAACAGCCCGGTTAATGGGCGAAATTGCTGAATTGGAAATTAGGAAGGCATCAGAGAGTCGACACTGCACGCTGGCAAGTGGAAAATTAATTGTAGAGGAACGAATCCTCTATGCTGCAGTCATAACACTGTATATAACTTGCATTTTTGACCACTTTAACTTACTTATTTTTCGCCGTTCACGCTGTATTTCACACTTTATGTCACTGCACCGTCCACTTTCACTAGCACGACCAGTGCTCACCCCGTGTGTTATGGTCATTGTATAATTATGTACTGTAGTGCTTCTTAACTACTTATGCAGTTATAGTTTATTTTACTCTACCTTACCCTCACGCTGTGGTCTCCCTTCTTTTGTTCCCCTTCCCAATTGTGATTTATTTCACTGTGTTTGAATTGTTCCATTTTTTTAATAATCTCCAGCTGAGACAATGTTTTTTGTTGCATGAATTAACAACAAGCATCACTAACTGAAGGCGGTAACGCGCTCGCTCCACAAACACTTTCCATAAACAAACATAATTACATACCTGGAACTCCACAAGCTATCCCTGCCTAAAGGGTCACAGTCTAGTGCTAAATTGCCTTGAAAACATGCTTTTGAAACTTTGCATACAAACAGGAGAAAGTGTTGGTTTGAGATTTCATTGGAGCTGTGTATAATGTTTGAGTCCAAATCCCGATGCCTTATTATTTAAATACGCGCTTGGATCAAATCCTTTTGGCTGACAAATATAAGACAATTCAGTGAAAGTGAATTTAACATTCCCTGTATACAGAAGTGTTTGAGTATTTACATGTATAAAACTTAACGCTTTACTGTTACAGTTGTGGGGTTATGCCAACCATAAAGACGTATTATGGTTGCTTCATATATGTCAGAAGTGTATGTACATTGTTTTATGCATATTAGACATAAATATAGATCGCATCTACATTGGAATCCTGAACTCCATGAATAGAGTGGGAGCCAAGACATAATGTCACCAAAAAAAGAATCTCTTTACGGAGTTAAAGCACCGATATGTAAGGTATACTTGCACACATTATACATACATATCAAATAGGACACATACATTTATATTCTTTTATTTTTTATTTTTAAGGTACAAAATTTTATCATATCATAGACAAGAGAGCAGGAGCATCAAAGGCGGGAAAGAGGACTCCACCAGGCATCCAATCAGTTTAGTGGAAGTATTGTACACTGACAGTGGAAATACTACAGATTAGTTCTTTAGTAATACAATTGTTCTCTCCCTTCTTACAGAAGGATCACGAAAGCAGGATGGTTTAGCTGCTCAGACGGGAATTCCAATATCCGAAGAATCGCTCATTGGTCTCTCTCTCTTGACATCCCATTACTCTTTTCCCCTGGGGCCGCAGGCTGGCTGAGTTTCTTCTCATTCAGGTCTCCTGTACTGAGGAGCAGTTGAGAACTAGCTTTAGGTCTCGTCTCGCCTCCACAGGGAATCAGGTTAGTGAGAAATCCTAGTTTGACAGTCACGACTTGTGGAGGAATGCAATAGTAGCTAAATTTAGTTCAGAAAGAAAGTGACCATTCTTTACAACTTTGTGGTAGAAGTTCAAAAGGTGAAAGAAGTGAGTCGACAAATTTAGAGTAGTACTCAATCACAAAGTCAACTGGTCCCGGTGTTTTGTCCGGCTTCAAACTCCAAATGGCTTTTTCAATCTCTTCCACGGCAAGAGTCCATCAAGAGTAGCTCTATCTGTGTCGCTTAGCACAGGAAAGGGAAGGCCTATTATCAGGGGGTGAGTAGTTTTGTGTGCAGGGTGTTGCCACCAAGCATAAAGATCACCATAGTAGGAAACAGAAATGAAGGCAACCTCCGGCAAAGTACTGATTCACAGCGCAGATGAGTCCTGGATCACGGGAATCAATTTAGAGACTGTGTCCCGCGTTACCAGCCAATACAGCAGCTTCCTAGATTTGCCATCCCATTCATAGTTTCGCCTGGTGGAGGTAATTAACACTGCTTAGAAGGACTAGCATGCCACTAGCTGTTGTAGTGAGTGTTCACTATTGGACCGCCAATATTTGCATTAAAGATTTAGAGTTTTCTATTCCAGGTCACAAATACATTGGATTCTGATCTTATTTTGCCCCGAGGAGTGCCATGGCCCTCTATTGTAGGACAGCTTTCCCAGCCATCTACAGAGTCTCTTTAGTATCCACTGAGGCTTCATTAAGCTCGAAACAGGATTTCAGCCCTTGAAGTAAGTGCTCAGAATATTGTGAATCAAACGAGCACCAGGCATTCAGTCGCCACATGTTTGTATGCATCTGTGGGATTCCCCATGTGCAGAGTGCCCGAGGAATGATCAGAGATGCCCCTGTGGAGAATATTTGCTGCCTCAGTGCCTGAAATGTCTGTGGCCGGCATAAAGAAATGGCCGATTCTTGACATGCTACTGTGAGCAGCGGACAGGTGTACGTACTCAGTCGCTCGCGGATGCCAAGTCCTGCAGACATCGCAACGGCCTGAGGAGGTAGCCCAGTCTGCCAACAAGGAGGTCTTCTGTGGTGCTGCCGCTCCAGCCCCAGTAGCATCCACTTTAGGGTCCATCACCACATTAAAGTTGCCTCCAATAATCGTACATCCTGGCGGCAGGCTCAGAATGACATCTTATAGGTCTTTAATGGAGGCCCTACCCAGGTGCGGGGGAACATATACACTAAGGATATTGTAGTGGGTGCCCTCCAAGAGACCTTCCACTAGCCAGTGCCTAATTTGGGCTGGTGGTTTCTGGTGCTCAGCACCAGCACTTAATTGGCACCACCAGCACTTGTTACAATTTGCCACATGGTGGGCAGTTTGCCTGATTTAGAGTGAGCACAACAACAGATTACTGATTCAATATACACTAAAAATGACTAATACCTGCTGCCCTTGCTAATCTTATAGCTTTGGGGGCCTGAAATAGTCTGAACTGTCACACGTGTAAGTGGGTGATGGTTAGTAGCTGGCTTGGTACTGTCATTGGTAGCGCTAGCAGGGGCAATGGGTGGTGTAGGCTGCAGTAGCCTCCTCATGAGGGACCTGTCACTTATTTTTTTTTACAAATTAAGCACTGCCACTAGCACATATCTCCCACCAGTGTCGATATAGAATGGGTAACGGACAAGAAGAAGCACTTGTGCAGAAGGATAGCCATACAAAGTGAGCCCCTAGTAAAACCTGAATGGAAATCTCTATCATACCCAAATCGTGCCAGAGTCGAGTAGTGTGTCCCAAGGAAGTGTATCTCCTGGAGGAGTAATATTGCTGGGGAGTGGCGCTTGGCGTATCAAAGGACTGGCCATCTTTTTATGCGGTTGAGACTGTTGACATTCCACAGCATCACACTGAATGCCACCATCAGTGCTAGGGTACTGTATAAACATTGTAAGGATCGTGTACCTAATGCAGGTAGCATCCTGGTGGCAAATTTTGTGAGAGACAGCAGGTATGCAATGCATGTCTGGGAAAGTGGAGGCACAGAGGGGTAAACAACCTAACAGCATGAGAGCCCCAAACCTCTCCAACAACCCGCCCCCCACACTTTCACCCCTGAAATATCTGTCGCCCTAACTTTCCCCATGAAACAGAAAGGCAAAAGATAGTGTAGTAGGGGCGGATCTCGCCACAGTACCTTACAGCATAAGAAAAAACTGTGATGCTTGCTGAAAATAAGTAAAAAGTAATTGGCAGATTGCAGTGCGAGAGCAAAAGGCCCCTGGGAGCCATTCAGCCTTTGTCTTGAGCCAGTTTCGTCTTGGAACAGAAGTCCTAGGAGATGGCCAGGCCCAGCTGGGGATGGCCGCTCCACCCTTCTATTTTGCAGCAGTGTTCGTCCTCGGAGGTGCTCAGTGATCAGGCCCCTTACACCTCCTGGAGCGCCGCTGTCCTTGGGTCTTGCCACTGGATGTGCGGACCGTGTTGCTGGAGGGATGGAACACATCCATCTCCTGAGAGGAGGGCGGAAGTGGCATGTCAGCTCCTTTCGCTACATTGCCCAGTCCCAGGCTGCTTCCAGTAAATCAAAGAAAAAGGAGCTGGAGTTGTAGAGGACCTTCATCTTAGCCGGGACCATGGCAAGTATATGAGGTTCATTACTCTCACAACCTTAAAGTCCCATCTCTGCTTCTGAACCAGATGAGTACAGTCTAAAAATATAAGCATGAGGGTGGATTGGAAGAAAGGAGTGACCAGTGGCCTTTCTCATTTGAGAATCGCATCGCTGCCCTTGTAGTTGAGCACCTTTGCAAAGAGCTCCTGGAGGGGCCACTGTACCAGTGCCCTATGGGCCAGTTCCAGGACAAAACATGCCAAGAGTTGGTCTGCTGGAAGCCAGGATGCAATCGAATCTTCTAAGAGTTTTCTGGGCAAGGAGCCCACAACCCATTCCGGAAAACCAACAAATCTGAGGTTAATCCTTTGCGCCCGGTTCTCAGCATCTTCTATGAGTTCTTTCAGGAATTTAGAGGATGTAGAAAGGGGCAGGACCATGGATTTGAGCTCTGGGACTGTGTCTTTGAGTTCCGCTGTGCGTCCTTCAGCATCAGATTGCACTACATTATGCAGGTCTTTGTGCAGGAGAGTGACATCCACCCCCACTTCTCCGATCTTGGTTTCAAAGGCTGTTCAGGATATCTGTATCGCTCGTAGGAAGTGTAGGAAGGTGGAATCTGACTATATGGTTGCCCCCACTTTTTTTATGGTGTTTTGCTGGTTTATGACTTAGTTGGACTGGGATCCTGCTATTCAGGGCCCCAGTCTATCTGCTTTCTCTGTAAAAAGGTTTCCATGTGCCTTAGGCACATCTCTGATTGGAATCTGGAGTGCCCTTATAAGTCCCTAGTATATGGTATACTATGTACCAAGGGCATGCAGCATGTATTATGCCACCCCTGGAAGGCCACCCAAACTGACACCACAGGTCTGCTACAGCAGCCTGGGTAAGGTGGTGCATGCACCCCTTTCTGTGATATAGGTTACCTATATCACTAAATACATACACACATATAAACCTATAAGTCACTCCTATGGCAGGCCTTATCAATCCTGAAGGCAGAGTGCGTGGTTCCTATGTGAGAGGGTGCCCCAGCATGAGCAGGGCCCCTCGGCAGCGTTCGGAGACCCTTCTCTGATGCTGTTTGTAGTGCAGCCTGACCATATACTCTTAAGCGCATTATAACCTCGCGTTAAATGCTAACTTTGGAATGGCTGCACCTAAACAGGTCGTGTTTAGTGTCAAACATCTTGGAATACTACCCCCCCGCCAATTCTGGCGGTGGGGGTAGCATTCCACCCTTCTAGAGGGAGAGACATGTTAACCCTGGCCTGGCCGGTAACTTCTTTCTAAAGCCCTGGCCTCACAAAATGGATGCTGCTGCCACAGACACAAGTCTGGCCTCCTGCTGCTGGACGAAACTCCAGCAGGGGAGGCCTGGACAATAGGTTTCCTGTCCCAGGGAGGTGTGACCACCTCCCCAGACAGGATAGTGTGTATTGGGGCTGGGCGGGAGCACTTTCGGGTGCTTTGAAGTCCTGCACTGGGGGCACACTTGGTGTCCCTAGTGCATACCCCAGTTCAAACCGGATCAGGGCTTGCAGCCCCTGCTTTGGCGCGAACTGGACAAAGGGAAAGGGGTGTAGCCACCCCTCTGCCCTGACCCACCCATAGGTGGGGCCACAGAGTAGTCCAACCCCTAAACTTAGTATAAGTATAGGAACCCAGTCCTTAGGACTTTAGATTATCCCTGGACAAAACTCTGAAACAGAATCCTGGACCTTCGACGCTCTACTAAAGACTAGAGGACAGAAGAATCTCCCTTGGGGTCAAGGAGTGACTCCCCTGCTTGGCAGGCACCAAAGAAGCAATTGTCCGGTCTGCATCGCCTAAGCTCCCGTCGGACGCCGAAGTCTTTGCATCACCAGAGGTGGATTTCCAGACTTCCCGAGGCTGCCCTGAGTCCCCAGCAAAGCTGAGGCCCGTAGCTGTCGTGGGTAACGTGGAACCGTGACCCCTGGACACCGCACGCATTTGCTAGTGCATCCTCTTCTGGGTCTCCCACAAAGTCGTGCTTTGGGCTCCGAGTAGCCCTAGCCTCCAGCACCAACTGCACTGAAGATCACTGGCCTCCACTCCACGAGTGTCCTGTGAGCCAGATCCACGTGCGACGTCTCGAGGCTCCTTCGCGGTCGCTAGCCTGTTGGCTAGTAGCCCTTCACGAAGGCCAATCCTTTTCTTCTTGGGCTCCCTGGTTGCTCCAGGCTTGCCCTCACTTACCCTTGCTGGGTGAGTTCCTCAGACCTTGCTGGTCTGCACCATCGACGATCTTCATCTTCATCGAGACTTGCCGTTGCCAAGGCTTGTTGCGTCCAATCCGGTCGCCGACACCTCAGCACTCGACAGACATCGTGTACCAGCCCGAATCCTGCTCCTGGTCGCCGACAACGCCTCCTGGACCTCGTGGCTGAAGAGTCAAGACGACCGTCAACGCACTTGAAGCAAGCGACATCGGTGGGCATCTGTCCATCGCCTTCCTGGTCACTGGCTAGTGACCCAGACTCTGTCCCCTCTGCTTTCAGGTTCTTCAGATCTCCGATCCACTCTTGGATCCACCCGGACACTTTCCACTTGGTCGCCAGCAGCACTTTGCAGCAGATCGCCATTCAAATCGACGACGAAACCCGACCCCGAAAGGCACCTATGCACCCGGCTTCCTGGGTGAGGTAACACGAGTACTCCGGTGCTCCCGTGGGTAGAGACTCTAGAACGAACTAGTTCTCAAAGGGTTTGCTCCAAGTCCTCCTTTAAGTGTCCCTTTTCTTTAATTTCCTGATCGCGACTTTCTCCATAGAAGTTAACGGCGTATCGCGGTTGTGTATTTACACTGCACGCGTCCCCCGTGGGTCCCCTGTGTCACTACCTTGGGTGGTTCCTTGTGGTCCAAGCACTTCTAGAGGCTCTAGGCCTAATGTCTAGTTCAGTCGTGGTTCTTATACCACTTTATTGGTATATGGTTTGGTACGCCCCTAGGGCCCAAACGTGTATTTGTGCTATTACTGTGTTTAAATAACTTATAACTTGTGTATTTCGAACTCTAGCCTCATAAAGAGACTAGAGGGGTGTGTTTAGCAATAAATACATATATTTTGAATATATACCTGGTGTGGTGCTCTTTCATTTGGTCACTCAAGAGATTATAGACTGGTAAAACAAGCTGCTTTACATTCCTTCAAGACTTAGCCTGAAGGCTGCTCTCCATAGCTACCACTAGGATAGCTTTCAATAAGGTTGTCTTTAACCTATCTCCAATAAGGGGTTGTTTGGACTGGTGCAAGGTGCCCACTATAATTAGTGGACAGCATATGCCAGGCCAACTTCTCACAGGAAGGAGTCAGTGCTGCTCCCAACTGGGGGGAGGGGCAATGGACTCCAGTTTGCTTGGGTGCATTGGTTGGTGGCGAAGTGAGCCAATCTATTTCGCTGGCAAGGGCGTGGGGCTGCCGCTTCCCATGGCTGTGGTGATGACACAACTCCCAGGGAGCTATGACAGAATGAGGGTCAGCCCGCTTGCACCATGGTTATCACTGCATTCGCAGGCAGCAAAAACAACCAATCACGCTCAAAGAGGAGAGGCGTTTTGAGGGGGTATCTAGCTTTGTGAGGTTGGGACCCTGATGGTAATCCTCAGAGGGTCCTGCAGTAGACGTGGAATCACAGAACAGCCAAAGCTCAGGTTGCAATGAAACCCTGATAATGTCCCAAGGCAGTCAGGGGTGGCCTCTGGGGACTATCAGTGGACAATGGTCAGGGATAGGTCAAATGTGCCCACCCGCTCGAACGTTAGGTGCATCTCATTGATCGGGCGGGAAGCACATTAATTCCTCCCCAGAAATCACCACCTCTCACCGGTTTGCCTGGGACCCGAGGATCACCAGCCCAAAATGCAGTCACAGGCCGGCATTTGATGGCCCAAAGGCGAAGGAAACTCAGCGGTGGCAGGCTATTAGGTATTGGTATGAGAGGGGGAGATCCAGGGTCAGGTCCAGCACGACTAGTAAGCAGGGTGCCCCCTAACAAGGCCAGAGCATTCACAGTGCATAGTGGGGCTCCTCTGCAGGGCCAGCAGTGGAGCACGGCAAATGCCTCAGGGCTAGTCAGTAACCCTGCCTCTGCTGCAGCACTCAGCCAGCAGCAGGATCCAGTCCTAACAGCCAGCCCAGAACGTGGCTGTGGAGTGAACACCGACAGGATGAGGAGAAAAATGTCTCCCTCTACTATGGTCGTGGGTTGTAGTGGTGGCTCCCTAAGAAGTTTTACGCCCCAGCTTGGCGTAATGGGTGCAGCGGACAAGCAGGATACAGACACCGGAGATGTTGCCACCTTACACTGATGCACCTAACTCAAGAATCAATTACACAAAAACAGAACAGACATCATTGCATGCCTCACTCATGTTCAAGAGTGAATGAGAGGTTCAAAAACAGGACCACTGCACTTTGGTAAACTCAACCATAGACACCTACCTTTTTAATGGCCACACTCAATGTGTGAACTACCTAACCCTGTGCTCAAACCAAGAAACATAGGAGTAATTTTTACTCATCAAGTGACTACAGGGGACCTGGAATCCACAATTTTAACTTAATGTGCTCAGCAGAGTAACCCTTATGCTTAGTTTCCATAATAAAGTGGACTTCAGTTGTGCCTTAAATTATCATGCCTCAATTACTGAAATAGCATTTATGTAGGTCTCCAGAAATAGAATCGTCACCAACTCGAGCTAGTTCAAAACTGAGCAGCAAGAATAATTTGGTTTTTTTAAAGTCACAACACCCAGATCCTTTGAAGCCTACAATAATTCCTAATCTAGCAGAAGGTAACCTTCAAGATGGTTTGTATTTCTCAGAAAGCATACGGATTTTGGAAACAAGGTATCCTACTAAACTCTTCAACAACTGCAAGCCATAAAGTCATGCAGAGATCGACATTTGACAAAAGGATCACCCTTACTCTTTTTAATAAGGAAGTTAGGGGAACACCAAGCGCATTTGAGTTCCCAAAGAATTGAACAAACTGACCCCTACTCATCTGAACAGATATGTTTTCATGGGCCCCAGCTCCTGAATTTCACAGTACATTTCAAATGCTATTATCAGATGGGGAGATATGCACTCAAGTAGCGAGAGGAGCCTCAAATATAAACACAACAGCAGGACTTCTAATGGCAACCGCACCTAACCTGTTATCCCCAATATATTACAAAAAACATTGTGTACCTAAGTTGTGCACTCAATTATGCACCTGCTGCCAAGGTGCAGTCCAACAACAGGACTATACATATTCAAATAAGACAAAAGGGTGCACCATATGATAGTTGTATCTTTTACATGAGGATAACCAAATAGTCAAATGTAATTTTCAAACAGTGCGTGCAAATCTTCTTTTATTCTGTCAAGGTTCATATATGAAAGGTATATACAGCAGATAACAGCCAACGCCTTTCATCCAGAACACTGGACTTCTTCAGGGCTGTAAAACAACACATACGGACAAACATAAATATATATAAATAGAAGTCGAGCAACTAAGAACACAATACAAAAACATGCCAATGTATAAGCATATACATAGTAATTTCCTCTTGTGGTCCAAGACACGACAAGACCACAAAATAAGGACTCACTTGTTATAAGCTTAGTACAGTAAACCAAACACAAAGAAACATAATCCAACTTGACTCAACAAA
The DNA here is from genome assembly GCA_963921515.1 of Calotriton arnoldi. Taxonomy (NCBI): domain Eukaryota; kingdom Metazoa; phylum Chordata; class Amphibia; order Caudata; family Salamandridae; genus Calotriton; species Calotriton arnoldi. The sequence goes on along the minus strand of CAWUFW010004558.1, from coordinate 1,429,425 downwards.
CCATAAATTTACATTTTTAAAATATATAAAACATAAAAACCACTCCTAGTGGGCCCCATGTGGGCCCCATGTGGGCCCCATGTAGTGATGCCTCATTGTAATCAACACATATAGGAGTATTCCAAGGGTCACATGAGAAAAGTCAAAAGAAGGGAAAAAAGGCAGAAAAGATCTAGAAAGCATGCTGGCTTTACAAGTACAAGAAATGTAGTAATGCTAGCTGTCCGAACAGATAATTGTCCAGCTGGCTATGTATATATAATCGCTATTAAAAAGAATTTAATTTGTTCAATCACTGGAAACGATAAAGGCGATGGGCAAAAATGGCATAACAATTTGCAGCCCAAGGAGGAGGGGGGGATCGTCCCCCTGGATTTAGCCATTATGATGAATATGTGTGTAGGATATCCACCAAGAATCACAATTATGTCAATACTGTGGTCCTGCTAATTCACTCGTCCTAGGAAACAGATCGGTATACTGTCTAGGTACATCTTATTGGTTTCATCCCTAATACCGAAAAAACACAAAAACGTATGGTTACCCTAGGAATAATCTACTTAAGTAAGAAAAGAAAAAATGATTACCAAATATTTTAGCGAGAGGGGCCTACTTACCTTTCTTCAATAAATGAGTGTAGTACCAGAACATAGAAAACTAAACTTGATACTGTATAGTATATTTTGTAAAGTAAAAACAAAATGATACAGAAAAACATAATATTCTAGGGCAGTAAGTGATAGGTATATTCATCAAGGCTCTTCACAAATGTGTTCTAAATGTAGGTTCAGCCATGTGGTATCATCCAACATGTTTGGCCGAGTAGCGGCTAGTATGCCTATGGCCTTATCAAAATTGAAAATGTTTTATTAAAATCTTGTTATAAGCATTTAATATACAAAAAAATCGTTTTTTATACATGAATTAAAATAAAAAGAATACAAGTTAATATAAGATGAGAAAATAAATTATGTGATGACAGTGAACATCTGAACGTGTACACATTTGCTGTACAACAAATAGGGAACACTCCAGAGGAAACATTTAACTCAATGCATAATTAGTGCTGGGCACAAAGTTTTGCTCAGAAGCCCGGGCCTATGCTATTGACTGTTTGGGTGCCTAAATGCTGCATAGTCTTGATTCCACCTCATGCCTCAGCAATCCACCACTAGAAACTCCCCTAGCCATTTATCTCACTTTTGCAAGTTCTTTTTCATCCCTGATTTTCCTTTTGTGTCTATTTTTCTACCATTCTCTTCCTCATCCTTTCCCTCTTTTGTATGTTTCTCTCCTGTTTGGGTCAAAGTCTGATGAGGAAAAATAAGGGCTGGTCCCCAAACGTGAGTGCCAGTGGACCCCATCTGTAACCACCGGCTCAAATCAAGCACTGATTGTAGGTGTAAGTGAGCACTTGGGGATTATATTGCTGTGTTCAAATTTATAGAACAATGCTGCTCGAAATATCATGCAGTCAAAGGCTGCAAGTTATATCTTGCTAACAGAATTAATATGGTTGTATAGTGAGAAACGCAGGCAGTGAGGGGAAGGTACCGTGGGGTGTGGACTATGAGAGAGAAAAAAATAGAGAACAAACATTGTAGGTGAGCAGAAATATATTGAGGTCTTAATGGAATTGAAAAATTACCTAGCCTATCCCACAATAATCTAACAACTAGAAAGTCACATCTTTTTGGTGGTAGGCAGAGTATGACAGTCAACTTTACCAGTCTGGTGTAAACACACAGTCAATTCTCTACCTTGCTTGACTCCGTGCATGCCCTGCACAGACTACTTCCAGATCTGCACTTCAAAACAGCATCTCATCCATACAGCATTTTAATCCAGCTTGGCAAACTTAAATACCCTGTGGGCTTATTTGCAGACTTCCCGGCTAGTGGTGCAGTAGTGTGTGGTCAACCTTGACTCCATCCTTGTGGCCTCAAAGGATAATTTTGAACATTACAAATCTGTTGTGATTTTGATTACCTCGATAAAACTGCTGCACAAGAGTGACAGTGGGAATTGGAGGCGGGGCAGAGAATCCTAACAGATGTGCCCTCCTATGGGCTACCAAAGTGAGCTGCAGACATGTCAAAGGTGTATTAGGTTATTTCGCCTCCTGCGCGAGTATACTGCTGCATTCTGCTCTTAACATTGCCCACCTAATAATCACGTTAGAAATAGCAAAGTGTGTCCGTCTTCCTTAGAATGGTCAAGAGAGATACCAGCATGCCTTACATTTGAATAAAATATGGTCAAAACAGCTGGAGTTTTCCCAAGATTTTATTGTAAATCGTCAAAATTTGGTCAAGCTAGAAATCATTAAGCTAACATAACGCTTTTCCTATGTTAAACTGATTTTCCAATGTGGTATTTAAATAGTGAGAACCAAGCTGAAAGTCAATGGGGTGCTTCAGAGTCCATCACTGTCCATACCCACTGAATGTTCTACCCTTTTCTCTCCACGTGCTCTTCTGCCATTTATTCTCGTGTGTATTTTATTTCTTCTTATGGTCTCAAAATAATAACGTTTACCTATTTTCTAGTTATAAAAAACAGCAGGTATTTTCGAACCTATCCTAAAATGTACATTACATAATTCATGAAAACATGCTTTCCATTAAATGCTATTCTGTAAAAAACGGTAGTCTACACGAACCAAATAATATAAAGCCTTTAATTGCTAAAAAAAAATATCGAACAACTGTTTTCAAAAGTGTTTCATTTGGCTGAGAGTTGAAAGCGCAACAAACTTCGTGTTGCTTCGTATGTTTCAGGAGCGGTAGTCACTTTCAAGGCACCTTGGGATACTCCAAATACGATGCATAAAGAAAACAATGGTGAAGTCGTTCTGTTACTTAGTTTCTACTTTAGCCTTCTGTCGAGTCCACAGTTTCATACCTATTTTTGAACCCTGAAGACTAATGTTACCGCTTTGTTTCCTTTAAGAAATATAAAGTAACTGAGCAGTCCTGCTTTGTATTTTACACTTTCTGAGGTCTGAATAAAAAAAGAATACTCTTTACATCAATTAGATTTTTTTTCTCTCCAAAGCGGACGTTCATAACAACGTCCCAAAGCGCACTAGATTCGGTAAAGGCGCGGCAAATTAATTGTGTTAGTAGTACGCAGGCAGAAAATAAAACAAATGCTTAGCAGAGTAGCTGATGACGTTCAGGTCAAGGCGTACGCTAAACAGCAATGTTGGGAAAATAGCCGGGGTGCTCCCATATAGGGGTAGTAAACGCTATATAAATGTTGCAATACCCTAATGGTGCGATATTTTTTGTACGGCGCGATAGATGACTGGCTGTGCTTGAACATGCCCCTAATGGCGACGCACACTTTCTGCTCTCTGCCCCAAGCTCACTTAGTTGTTTTTTTCCGAATCTGGTGACCGCCCATCCCACCTCGCTCTAGGGTCTGTACCAGGTTACTCCACCTATTGGCTATGCAAGTGCCAGAAAACTCTGTCCTCAAACTGCATCTACACCAGCTTTTGGGACTTTCGTCACACCACAGGACCCGCCATTACAAAGCAGCCCAACCCTCCACTTCCCTCCCATCCAGTCAGTCACCCTGTGAGGCGGGCGTCATCTGATCTGCGCGCGGAGAAACAGCCCGAGCGGGAAGCGCGCGGCGGCGGCGCGCACAGAGAGAAGTAGCGCGTGCCACGGCCACTGGACTAGCAATAGAAACAGAAAGAAGCCATCGCGGAAGCAAACTAGCTAGGTAATGATATGTGGCCCCTCCCAGGTCAGCAGAAGTGGAACGCAGAGAAGTAAAATATGACTTCATTAAAACTAAAAGTACCTGAAATGCAATTTTTCACTTATAAAGGTGAAATACCAGAAAGGCGTAAATGTCATACAATGCAACTTATATACAAGAAAGAAGCAGCAAATATAAAGACCTCTTTCCTGTCTTATAACAATGGGAAAGAGCCGTATTTAGTGACTATGCAATTAAATAATAATCGGAACTATTACTATGCCCATCGGCAATAAAAATGGTTAGCTGATGATTTTTATATTTTTCAAATATATTTTGTATGGTGCAGTCACATCTACATCAATGAACAAAGTACCGCTGGTAATAAAATTCAGTTTTATTCAAAGACTGTCAGTGCCCTATGACAGTTTAAAAGTGCAACCCTTAGAGAACTGTATGTGCATTTTGACAGGACCCTAAACTTCCGCTTTGAACAGCAGGTAACTTAATGACGTTTCTGGGAAATCGGATCAGCACTGTTTGATCATATCCTCATGATTAAAAGATTCATATGTGAGGCACCATCAGGCTGGCTTAAGAAGCTGTCGTAGGACTGAGGTTTCAAAGTGCAGTAATTGGTGCTCCAAAGAGGAGCCCAATATTACATCCTACGTCAGACCTTCGGTCCAACATGGCCGCTGATCACAAGTGACAAGAGGGCTCAGAGCTGTCTTGTAGAAATAAAAGAGAGACTACATAGAATGTTTTCTCTGGTCAATGTTTCAGCGGATAATGTCAGCAGTACGAGATGGATAATTTCGCTACGTAGTTCCGCAGGGTACGCGCGCGCAGGCTCAGTTCTTTGTGTTGTAGCTGCGCGCGCCGAGCTCGGACGGTCTCTAGTCTTTGTTGAAGGCTGTCTTTCTCTGTTTTGGGCTGCAGGTGGCGCTCTGTCCCAGCCGGAGACCGCCGTATTCGCTGGCCGGCAGGTGGCGCCTGCGCACCCCACTCAACCTAGAGTCCCCGATCTGGGAGCGCTCGCAACAATTCTGGAGCACCAGAAAAACCCGCCTTGTACCCACCGCCGCCACTTTCAAACCGGACCCCCGCCAGGGCGATTCCGGCCTTGCTTCTTGCAGGGTCCCGGTGAAGGAGCTCGCGCAGGCTGCGAGGTAAGTTCCAAAATGGCGGCGAAGCTTCTGGAAGTTTGGAGTGTTGTTGTGGTGCTGCGGGCGCGCCGCGCGTTCTGCGCGGTGTCAGCGGGTGCCCGGGCAAGATGGAGGCCGAGCAGGAGGGGGGTGACCGTTGTGCTATACCCCCCTTTCCAGGCCACCCTGCCTGCTCTCTTGCGGCCGCCTTCCATTCCTCTTAAATGCACTGTGTAGCTCTCTGTTCTGAGAGTCGCTGAGGCCAAGGCCCTTAGGAGCTGGGGGAGTTCATCCAGGAGTGTTTACTGTGTTTGGGGCATCACCAGTGCCGCCAAGCAGCATGGATCCGGAGCATGTGATCCTCATCTCCGGTGTCTAGCGTAGTTCTCTAACTTGCGAACGGCTGTGTTTTCTGGCCTCTTACATTGCGGGTTGCGGTGCGGGGGTTGTCAGGGCTCTCACCCCCTCCCCGCCGCAGCTGTCACAGGGCATGGGCCGTCTTTTGGAACAGGAAGTTTACATGAAGTTGTTAGTCGTGGCCTAAAATTGACGGGGTCTTCCCGCGGTCCCTTAAAACTCGGGCCGGCATCGGTGTTGTGGGCAGGGCAGCCTAGTTAACAAGATTTCAGTCCGCCTCGGATCGATGGGTTTTCAGATGGACCGTTCCGTTCGCCCAGTGTACATTGCTTTCTTTACAATCCTTCCGGGATAGGATGCCGCTTGAGGCCACTGTAACCTCTTAGTGGATTCTGGACCTTCAACTTTTTTTTTTCTTCTTCATGGGTGGTAAGAGGCCACTCGAAGCGTGTTGAGCGAGAATGATTGACAGATTGCGAGAACACATTTGGCATGTAATCTTGTAAGCAAGAAATTGTTGGAGATTTTGTAATGAGATCAGTAGCCTTTTCTCGCTTTTGGTTGGAAGTACGTTATCCAAAACACTTTGCTTCTGACGGCTGTCGCGATAATTTCTTTGATGTGGATCATATTGTTGTCTCCTTGGTTGTTTTTCCCCCATTTCCGTGTGTTCCCTGTACCGCAAACTTGCCTTTATTTCAAATACGTTTCCCTCACTGTTTCTTGAAGTGTCACCTGACTGTTGTCACCAGATTCACTGGAACTTTGAGCTGTACTGGAAGAGGGTGAATTATCAAGCCTCTAGAGCTTCAGACCTTGAAACTGGTGAACCAGTCTCGAATTTCGGGCTGGGATCAATCAACCTTTTGTGATCTGGGCAGATAACTTGACCCCTCTGTGCCTGGGAAAAAAGTGTGATATATTTTGGTGTCCTCGGGCCAGGTTTGAACTATATTTAAAACCACTACCCATATTTTATATCCTTCTCTTATAAAAGTGACCACAAATGCTGGCAAAGTTAGGAGTTTGTGATCCATAGTTTTGAGTACTGAAGAGTAACTAGTTATGCATCTATTAAACGTTGAGGTCAAAAATAGTATATCCTCAAGATTCACTGGTTAAGACATACCTGACTTTAGTCTAGACGCTTTAGAAGTCTAACATCTCGTTACAAATAGGACTTAGAAGATTCACTTTGTCACTGTTTATATATAAAAACAGCCTGTATCTATTAGCCTTGGCTGAAAATGTGCACCTTGTGATTCATTAATGTGGAGCCCCCTTTATCAACAAGAACTTGAAATATTCACTGTAAGTTTGTCACTAACATCACTTCAGAGAAATTATACTCTGTCCAAGTTACAAAACTGCTTAAGCAGTGGTCTGGTCCACGTGTACAGCAGACAGACGTAGCCGAGTTGTAGTTGATGTAGTTTATTCAGTAGTTATAGCAAGTCAGAACAAGCCCCACCAGGAGCAGCCTCCTAGCTGCTCAGCCCATCTTCCCAACTGTCTTACACACACCAGGCACCCAAGCATTCCACTCACACTGACATTCTGACCGGAACACTCACACTGGCTGAGCAGCTAGGTAGAGGGAACAGAATGACATGACCTGAGGATACTACATATCCTATCCCTTTTTATACTGAACAATAAAAAGAACCAAACTAAATTGAAAACAACTATACACAGAAATGTACAAGAGATGTAAATAGTCCGTAAACCCAGGGATGCAAAGAATGACATCACGAGAGGGAAAACGGAAGCACAAAGAAAGAAGAATTGAGAAATAGAAATGCACATGCACTATACCCATCCTCCTTCCTTTCATAGTAATTGAATAAAAAGCAGATAGCGTAATACGAGCTCACATACACAAGTGAGCAAAACACACATGACAGAAGAAAAGGGTAAACTTAACCCAGACTAGAATACAATGGGTGGAACAACACCTCACGTGAGGAGACTGGCAAACACCATACGCCACCCCTCATGTGAGGGACACTGTGGGACTAAAACCCCAGTGAAAAAACGATAATTGGGACTGACACCCCAAATGTACAGATTACATCACATGGGACTAACCCCCAAGGACTTGTGCAGCATGGGAATACAGATGCAGCACAGTGTGGCATCACAAGAGGATTACCCACACACATGAAAACATAGAAGGAAATGAAGGGACTGCCACCCAACACCAAAATAACAAAGGTGGGACTAACACCCCCTTTAAACTAAGTAAATAGGACTCACACCCATTACTACTAACATAGGTGGGACAATAACCCCCATAACTGCGTAAATGGGAAAACACCCCATAACCCCACCACAAGCGGGTTAACCACAAAGGTGTGGAGACTAATGACCAGGAAGTGGGGCTGAAACCCCTCCCAAATGTAAGTAACTGTGAACGTGGGGTCATGGGACTAAAACCCACTCCCATCCCTAGGCAGGGATAAAATATCTGAAACAAGGGGACATGGGGCTGAGAACCCACTCCCATCCTTAGACAGGGATAAAATATAAGAAACAAGAGGAAATGGGACTAACACCCACTCCTATCTCTTAGGCAGGGATAACATTGTCTGAAACATGGGAACATGGGACTAAGACCCACTCCCTCCATAAACAAGCCTCACGTAAGACTTGTAATATGGACAAAATTAACATACTTATGCGAAAATAAGACTAGCTCAGACAATGAATCATAAACATTTTCCCAAATGTGTTTCAAAAACATTTTCCAAACAAGCATGTAATGAAAATGCTGCCCAAAGATACCAGATGCACCCAAAACACATGGCAAGTTAACTTCAAACCTCCTAGGAAATCATTTTGGCATGTTGACTTCAAACCTCGTAGGATACCATTTTTCTAATGTCAACATTTGGTCCCCCACAGAGCATAAATCGTCTGAACAGTAAATTTCAAACTTTTTCCAACGTGTGTTTTCTTTTGCTTACGGGCAAGAAGGTGAAAAGTCTCATGTCTCGAGCACACACACACGAAAAAGCAACAGGAGTATACTGCAATGTCTTGAATACTACTGCGTCAGACTCCATTAAATGAGAACGTTGTTCACATTTCCCGACTGTGCACTTATGTACTGACGAGCTCAGATGAAGAAAAAAAACTTGCGAATACCTGAGTTCTCAATGTCACACCGCAGGCAAACACGAAGATAGGAAGAGAAACCAAAGTTCTCACCACAGCGTTCCAGTTCTTGTCGTGATGCTAATTCTTCCAACGCAGCGTTTCTGTGAGGCCTTACTTTCTTTTGAAATGCCACACTTTCCGCATTCCGTCCATATCAGCTCTGAGCCCTAACTGGTGCCAGGAACACCGTCTGCGAGTCCTGCGGCTCCACCAACTGACCCTTAGTGTGCATAACAAGACGCAGTTGTTTAAAAAAAACAAAAAAAAAAACGTGGTTGGCAAATGGCAATGAGCGTGGATGGCAATAAGGCTTGTGAAGCAACGAAATGCTGTAAGGAAGGTGCCAACTGCAAGATGGCGGCACGTTCATGAGACGCACGCCGAGTGGCTCACGGTGCGCTCCTGCTCCCAAACGTCCTTAGGCAAGATGAAGGCTGTCATGAAGGGTACTTGGGCAGCTCCGCGCGACAAGGACAAAGTAAGTTGCGCGAGCCGCTTTTGAATTTTGAATCGCAGCGTAGCTGTTCTAAGCGGCCTCATTGTACTGGAATTTGAAAAAAACACAGAAAACTGTACAAAATTCACCCTGATGACCACTCCCTTAGCAGTCAGGCAGACAGGTCCAAATAGGTGAAAACCAGCCGTCTTTTCTTTAATAACGCCAGCAGTTGAAAATAAACCGGTACAAGCAAAGTCCAAGTAGAGTTAACGGCGGTGCTGTGCTTACTTTGCGACACAAAAATCATCAAATGCCACACCTTGAAAAATGAAGAGCTCGTACACAGTCACAGTTTAAAAAAAAAAAAAAAAAAAACCTCACGCAAAACTGAAACAGCAACTGATTACCATACTTGAGGCACAGAAGACATATGTAGTGGCACCATAGACGTCTGTTAAGGCTCAGTAGACATTTGTTGTGGCGTAGGATCATCTGCAAAACGTAGGCATCCTTTTTAACATATTTATCTGCGTTGTAAGCACGCCTGTACTACACGGAGGCACACTAAGTAGGAAATACCCTTCAAAGCCTACTCAAGGAAAAGACTTGTGTAGAAATGAAACAGCACACTTCGTACTGGAGACAGAAACACTGGCAGCCACAGATTACCTTATTCCTCGTTGCACAAAATACGTAGCTTGTGGTACGGTATACTTTTCTGATGTACTGCAGACTTTTGTTGTGGCATAGTTTCTTCTCCAAGGTGTAAGCAGGCTTGTAACCGTATTTACTGTTGTTGTAGATGACAAGATGAAGGTACAGCACGCCTTGACTGGGCTGTCCGGTGTGGTGGACACTGGTGGGGCTGCGAGGCATGCTTGACATGTTTCTTGCTTGACTGGTTTCTTTTACTTGCATTTCTTTCAACTTGTTGCTCCTCATCAGCGAACGCGATGGGTTCTTAGCTCCAGATCGTCGCCATAAATATGTAGTGGGCTGGCCCCACGTGTACAGCATACAAAGTAGACGTAGCCGAGTTGTAGTTGTAGTTATAGCAAGTCAGAACAAGCCCCACCAGGAGCAGCCTCCTAGCTGCTCAGCCCATCTTCCCAACTGTCTCACACACACCAGGCACCCAAGCATTCCACTCACACTGACATTCTGACCGGAACACTCACACTGGCTGAGCAGCTAGGTAGAGGGAACAGAATGACATGACCTGAGGATACTACAGCTTATTGCCCGGGATGGGGGTAGGGGAGACTTATTTTTTCTTGTCCCTATTTAGGTCCTCCCACAGCATCTCAGTGTGGTGTATGTCTGGTCTTTGAGTTGGCCATTCCAACATCTTGTTTCCTGTTTCAGCCACTCAGTTGTATATTTATTAGTGTGCTTTAGATCGTGACACACTTTCACCTAAGCTTTATCTGTTTGGTAGATAGTCTTGTGTGTGTTTCTGTAAAGTACTGTAATAGGAATTCATTGTGAACTTAATGATTGGGGCATTTAGGCCCTTTGGCTCCAAATCATCACACTCACCACCATGCTTGGAATGATGCTCACAATGATGGTGTTTTTGTTTTGCCAAATATGTTAGTGCAGTACAGCCGGTCTCTAATATGTCCAGAGTATGTTCCAGAAATCTTGGGGTTCATTTAGGTGCTAATTTCCAAACCTAAGTCATGCCCTAGTATTAGTTTTGTAGAGAGAGGGTTTTCCACAGCTGCCCCTTCATGAAATGTGTACTTTTTCAGCGATGTCTCAGTCGTGGAATCATGAGTTCGAACATTTACCTCATAGAAGACTCCCTGCTAGTCCTTGCTACACCGTTTATACAAATTAAATGAAAGTCTGGATGGAAATAGTAAATACATTACTATCCAACTGTTAAGTAGGCAGAAAAGGCACTGGCCTAGCGACTTTATGTGAAGAAATGTGAGTGAAGGGTATCCTTTCATATAGAGGCAAAAAACAACAAAGTTCTCCGAGCCCCCAGTAATCACAGAGAAAGGAGACCTATCTCAGTGTGTTACATATATAATAAATGACTCTGGTCTGATCATTAAAGCTGAGTGACTTAGAATGCAGCAGTTCACAGCAAGCACCAAAGATGGCATTCAAAGACGAAGTCTGAGAACTATAATTTTGATGGTCTTTCGACCTCAGGATAGCTTAGTGTAGTCTCACCAGGAAAGACAAAGATGGTTTGGGACACCTCCTAATTTGAAACGAAGAGTGTGGGGCACAGGTCAGGATAACCAACAGATGAAACTTTAAAATTTCTTCATATGTTACTTAGAAAACGTGAAGGCCTGAAGCAGTGCACAGATCACTTGCCTTGGTGTTGCTGATTTGGTATATTGTGAACAACTTGAATCTTTAGCATGCCCTTCTGGTGCCACAGACTGAGTGCTCGGGGTGTAATTATTGAGGTAGCACAAATCATCATTGTCTACCTTGCTGGACAGTGGTTTAGATCCCCCCCCCATCGTTTTCTGAGTAATAAATCGGGGGAAGTTGGGTAACCCCATAGCTGGTGGCAGACAATTCTGTTTGGAATATATGTATTGCGATAGAGCCACCTGGGTGTCGGGTAAGTCAACCCTCCAGAGCATGGAATAAAATTGTATCAGGTGAGGGGTCAGGGTGGGCGGCGGGCCTGGGAGCGCCACCACCAACTTTCATCTTTTGTTAAAGCTAGTGATCTGCTTCACAACACTCAGTCTGACTTCTGTGCGGGGTACAGCACAGAAACAGCCTTATTCGAAGCGTCAGAGACTGTCAGAAAAAACCCTGGACGGCGGTGCCTCCGACATGGTAGTGATGTTAGACCTGTCTGCAGCATTTGATACAGTGGCACATTCCACCTTGTTGAATAAATTAAGCCGTTTTGCCTTTCATGATACTGTTGTCCTGGTTGCAATCTTTTCTGGAAGATTACTCTCAGTGGGATTTCCTTGGCTTGTTCTCATCTTCTCCCAAACCTCTGGTCTGTGGGGTGCCACAGGGCTCTGCCCTCAGCCCGCTGCTCTTCAACCTTTACTTGTTCCCTTTGGCCACTCTTATTGAGACCTTGGGAGTGAAGTTTGTTTCTTATGATGATACACAACTCGTTTTCTCATTTAGAGAACATTCAGAAGCGGCCTTTCTCAATTTAAAAGAGTGCTTAAAAGGCATTGCCAATTGGATGGACACCAACTTTTTTTAATTGAACTCGGACAAAACTGAAGTGCTCTTCAGCCAGATGGCTCCTCCCCCTTCTAACCTCTGGTGGAATGCCGATCTGAATCCACTGCCGGGTCTGGTCGTTTTGGCTAGAAACCCAGGGATCATGTTTGATTCTGACCTTTCCTGTGCTCCCCAAATTAGGCAGATCTCATCATCCTGCTTCCTGAAGTTAAGATCAGTCAGGAAGCTACTGCATCTGCTTCCAGAAGAGACCCAAAATATTGTAATACACACCACTGTGACATTGCGTTTGGACTACACCAACAGCCTATATCTGTGTCTGCTGGCTTTTCTAACTCATAGACTTCAAATCATATTGAATGCAGCGGCCAGGCTTATTCAACGGGTCCTTTTCCGTCACATATTTCACCTCATTTGAAGCAGCTTCATTGTCTTCCTGTTGCTAAGAGGGGGAGTTCAAAGCTCTAACATTGGCGTTTAAAGCCATTGGGGGCAAAGGCCTTCGATACCTGAGAAATAGGCTCAGCCGATACCAACAGGAGTGATCCTTGAGATCTAACCACCTTTGCCTCTCGCACATCCCGAGGTTTACCAAGGTTCGTCGGGTTCGCAGGTCTTTTGTGGTACTGATGTCCAGGCTTTGGAACACCTTGCTGAACCACATGACCGTGTCCGAGCACTGTTTCAGGAATGACCTAAAAACCTGGCTCTTTAAGTGTAGATATGAGTGGCTGGCCCTGTTCTTCAGTCTCTTCTTTTGAGCGCCGGAAGGCCTCAGTCCAGGCTGCCGCACGCTTTACAAACTACTTTGAGTGAAAGCAAGGAAGGGCCACCAAACCCCTTCAAGCGTATCCACCATGTCATTTTGTCAGTTTGTAGATGGTGCGTTTGTGGTTTGATATTCTGTGTAATTCTATAAGCCACTCATTAAGCACAGGAGTGGTGTGTTGGCACAAGTGGCAAAAGATACACAGCTAGAGAAGTGGCCAGCCAACGGCGTGCTTGAATATCTGTCTGAGACATCATGTTTAATCACTAGATGAGGGGATGGGGATGTAGGCGAGAACATACCGCTACACAACCGCAGAATGTGATATAGGGTGCAGTTCTCCTCGTCACACCTCCAGCAACGATCATGAGGTAATAGCCCTGCGTGTTTCATTTCTCGTGGTGTCTAATACCAACCGTTAAGGATCTTACAGTATTGACAATTCAGTATATATTCCCTAAGGACTTTGTCATGGTCGAGTAATGACGTGGTCCAGTTGGCTGGCGAGTAATCCCTGGCCAGGGATGCCTACCAGGCCAGTCTAATTACATGAAGGGTGAGACTGGAGTGCATGGTCTTGATAAGAACTCCATAGAGTCCCGACACCATCCCCTTCAATCTGCTCCACAGTCGCAGATATTGAAGGACGGGTGAGGTCGGTAGTTCCAGTGGAGGAGGGCCGAGGGCGGTCCGTAGACAGTGGGACAACTAACAGTATGGTCAGAGGCAAGAAGGTCATGTTACTATGTTTACCCACTTGCCCATGGCATAAAGAGTTGCTCTTGTTTCTTATGAGGCAGGAGGAGAGCAGCCTATGACAGAAGAGCTGCCATGGGAAAGAGATTGAGAGGGGAAAGGCATAAAGTCATCAAAGAGTGGATAAAATAAAACTGTTATTTTGCATAAAAGTGTGGGAGGGACACGGAAGGGGGCGGGATGGTCTAAAGAGTGATAGTGAAGGCAGCGCGTAGACTGAAAGAGCTAAAGAGGAAAGGAGCCAGAAGTTTACTTGAAAATAGATGGTTGTCTGAAAAATGACGACAAGCAAGGAACATGGAGAAGGAGGCTGGCACAGTTGAGTCTGGGAGGGGTGGAAAGTGCTAAGGATCTTTCAGGGGCCACATGTAGCGACAATGTCACAAGAATAGTATGGAGTTCAACAGTAGTTATGAGTAGTGAGTTAGTGTAGTAGTTGATAAATGGTGGCAAGTTTGAAATGGATTGTGCTGTACAGTACTTGAAGCCACATTTTTCTTCTTTGGCAGTAGAGCAAGTAGTGGTGACTCCCTGGGCTTTAGCTTGGTGGCTCATAATCTTGAGGTGTTCCTGAACCAGACGAGGAAATGTGCAATTGATTTGAGATTACTCTGCTGTCTCGCGACTCAAAAAAACTCGCTAACTAATAAAGCTGATCTTTTCATTCTACTGATTGTAAAACTCTGCAAACCTGAATCAGTCTTAAGTCTGATAGATTTTGTAAGTCATACCCTGGACTTCAGAAAGGTTCCGTAATACTATACTCAATGGCAGATTGTGCACCAAACAAGTTTAGTTGTTAACAATAAAGGGTCTGTCAGTGGTTGCAGTTTAAGTAGTTTTAGTCTCTGAACTTTAATAAAATTTTACTTTTGGGGTTTTATCAGTTGACACCGATAAGTAATTTTGAGACAGATTCTGTCTTGTCTGCTGAGGAGGCACGTAAGCAGACTTGCAGATCTAGTGGGCTGAGCTATCCTATTCGCGTGTACGTTTGAGACACAAACTTGATGACTACAAATAGCTGAGAGTAAAATTAAGTTAAACTTTAGTTTTCTCAGAAGTACACAGCTGCACTAGTATGTGGTTTCTTCTGTGTCTCAAACTAAAGTGATTAGAGAATAGTGAGCTTAGCCAAGTGTTCTCTGCCCTCTGTGGACCAAATAAAATGTTCATTGCTGAAATGACTGTATTTGGGAATGGTTGGAGCACAGCTGTTGCTGAAGTTTAGTGATCAGGTCTAAAAAGCAGCTGTTACTATGTTTGACTGGCTTTGGTGCTTTTAACTCCATGTTTGTCTGCAGAAGTCGCTGTCGGATGGATACAGAGTTGGGCTTTTTATTGGGTGATGGGACAGGGGTGTGGAATTCAATAAAATATCTACTTGTCCATGGGGCAGGTTGCTTCATAAATCTATTTGTCCTGTAACAAAATCCACTTGTCCCTTTGGTGCCATGTAGTAAGGTGACAAATTATGGCAGCAATCTCATTATATAAGAGCTCTAATATAGCCTATCTGATTATGCCAGGGTTCATACCATAGTAGCGTTTGAATACTTGCAATCCCCTTATGTTGCCATGTTTCCGCAGATCTACATACTGGGGCTGAAGGTAGTGGTAAGCAATAGTTCCAGGGTTAGAATGCCCTTTTGAATCTGTGCAAACCTACTAACTTGCATGTTTTAAGGGTTTTCAACAACTCTTCCCTAATCTTTTCCCATACTGAGAAATGTTGGAAATTTACTCCTGACAATGGCAGACATAATCCTTCTTCCAGAGTTGGGGAAAAAAGTGGTTGGAGGGAAAGTGAACTTGCAAACACTTAGATTTTCGCATGAGCAAATCTACACATGCATACTTGCCCATGCTAAAATGCAGTTCACAAATATTTTCTAGGAGTACTATTTGTTATCCTACTTCTGTAAATTCTTGGGAATTCATGAAAGCCGTATAGCTGCACTTAATGCAAGGACATATACCATGGGTGCACCTTTGAGACTTTCTTTATTAGTTGGGCCCCTAATTTGGTCTGGCGTTGACAATGACCTTTTGCATTTATTAAAATTCTCTCTCTCTCTCCTCTTTCACAAGGAGCATATTGGCACACAAAGTAGTTTTGTTCAGTGCCAGTGACTACTGTGGCAGTGTGTGCTTTTTGAGACCAAAAACAATTTTTGCCAATGTTTGTTATAATAGTGAGGCCCTGCAGCTCTCACACAAATAAGGTTTTACAAAAACCATGCCAAAACCAGTCAAACATTGACAAAACTAAAAAGCTGACCACCAATTTCAGATCTACTGGCTTTGCCAATGTTTATTTTTGTTTCCCATAATCTTATTGAAACTGGTTACACTAATTTTCCATTATGAATATTTTGGGGAAATACTAGCATGCATCAACACATGTTACTAAATGATGCTGCAAAGAAATGGTACCTGAAATTTTACAGTAGTTTAGCTAAATGTTTTTTTCCTGCTTTCTTTTTTATGAACATTTTATTTTGAAAGCAAAGAATCGTCAATCTTGCTTTCAAAATTTTGCAAATATTTGCATCAAATCGGAGAGCATTCTGTCAGCATTATACATAGCCTCATATTGCTAAACATTGAAAACGTGTGTACACACTTTTATACTAGAACCACTGTCAGTAGTGCAGTCAGAGCTTACATTTACTTGGAGCGCTCACCCTAATAATAAAGGCTTTCAATTAATGAACCATAAATACAAGTTTGAACAGCATTAACATATGGACAAAAATATTACCTCAACTGCAGACAGTGCCCTTCCCTAATCCATAATGTGGTACTGCAAACTGGCAGCCAAAGGGTATGTGCTGCAGGGGTTGGGCCTACTTGTCCCAAGGACAAAATACACATGAACACTTGTTGCCCTTGAGCCCAAACAATGTGTCCTGGGCGTCTGGCTATAGGAATTCCACATCCCTGTGGGAGATGTTGGATACATAGTTTGAAAACCTGAGTACAAATTGGGGGCTATAGTGCTCGCAGGGATACTTCAATATACGGTGGCAATAATTTATGTTGTAGAATAGCTTACAAGTACATAGCAATTGATTGCTATTGCATAAAGGTGCAGGTGCAATGCAACAGTGCGGTCTGGCTCTTATAGTTGGTTTTGAATTGCAGCATTGCTTGTGTGGTATCTCACTGGATCAGTAGTATTGTAATGACTGTGATGTAGGATGGGATATTTGAAGCATTTCAAATTATACAAAGCTGCAGGGAGAGATAGTTTGGAGGGGGGAAAGGACGGAGACTTGCATTGTGGATGGAGCCTTTCACAGAAACCAAACTACACTTTAAATTACCTTTCTGTGCTTGCATGCAGCTTATTATATTGGCGATGATGATGGGATCTGAACCCACGCATGCTCAGCACAATGGATTAGCTAGTAAATATTTTTTGACTGAAGAATTCATAGCTGGCTTTTATTGCTGGGGCAATCTAGTACCCGTAGCCAGGTTTTAATTGGTTGGTTATGTAGTTGTCATCTGTTAATTTATTAATCATGAAGCCTACTGATGACCTATCTGTCAGAGGTTGTGTTTGCAGAGAGTAGAAGTGGACTGCTGGCAGGTTGTGAAACATAAAGATGTGGGTCGGCTACTTATTTTGACATTGTGCAAATTGTGGGAGGGAATGCAGTGTCTTTTGATAATAGGTACTTCACTAAATGGTCTTTAACACCCTGCACTTGTTAGGCGCAATGCTGTGCACGGCTAGCTCTCGTAATGCTCTAATCTACTTGGATCTGTTTGCTCTTGTGAGTAGGGATGGAACTTCACTTCATATTGCAATGCTCAGTTTTGTAAGTGCACAGCTTTGTTTAACAAATCTTTATGACCATACTGTAGATCAGCTCGTTAAACAGAAATGATTAATAGTTATATGTCCCAGAGCTTAGTTGTTTCATCAAAGCTGAGGTCAAGAAATACTGTCCTATCCACACTAAGTGAACATGCATTCCAATTTGTTGTGTATGTAAAGGCAGCACTGAAACTTCTTTTGGGCATCTTGTTAATTCATATTTGAGATAAAGGGTACATAAGCCACTCTAAAAGCAGATGACTGCAAAGTAGAATACACTCCCGCAGGATCTATTGGACGTAGAGATCAGGTTTAAAAAAAAAAAAATTATTTAACTGATTGGGTGCTTGGAATAGGGATAAGATTGGCTGTACGGTCCTGATCTCCTATTGGTTCTAGCTTTTAGGGCTAGTGTTGTGATTGGATAGTATTAGGGCTAGGGTTCCCATTGGCTGACGGGGTCACCTGATTAATAGGGCTATAAAAGGCCAGGGTTAGGGCGTCTCAGCCCGGGCGTCGAGGCTAAGGGCGGAGAGGACAAGGGCAGTTGCCTGTTTGAGCCTGTTAAGGGCGGAGAGGACAAGGGCAGTTGCCTGTTTGAGACTGGCCAGGGCCAGAAATGCTGCACATCTTCCCATTAATTATTGTGTCTGTTACTTTTCTCCTGAAAAAGCATATCCAATTCACTACCCTATTTCTCATCCGCTACCTCTATCAATCTTTAATCTATATATACACTTACCTCCTTTATGCATCTATATACTTTCAATGTACTTATGGATCTATATATTTATCACTTTCTTCTAATTTAGCATTTCCAATGCACTACCCTATTTCTCAGCCTATACTTCCCTCAATATATCTCCTAGGCCAACTTTCTGACTCATCTCAAACTTCTTTCTACTACTCTTTCCAATTCACTACCCTATCTCACCCTATACATCTATCACTATATCCTCTACACCCACTCTCTCATTTATCCCAAACGCCATACCACTACTATGTTCCCCAAAATAACCCTTTCTTGACTCTCTCCTACTCTACCCCTCCTTGCATCTTCTGACACCTCCTTTACTGTACCGATCCCCAAAACCTTTCTAAACTCTTCCCTCTGACTCTTCCACTCCAAAAACCCTTTTTACTCATCCAAAAGCCTCCTCCTGCTGCTATGACCTAAAAAAGAAATCCTTCACTCTTCTATCCCTCCACTATCCTTTTCAATCAAAATAACAGACTAGCATGTTCACTTCTCTAATTCCATATTCCACTATACTAATTCACCACTAATCCTTTATGGGTTCCAGAGTAGCGTGCTACTCGCCAACAAAGCGCTTCAACACCCATCAGGGGTAACAGGCGCTATATGAATGCAAACCTTTCTTTCCCTTCTATCCCTCCACTATCCTTCTCACTCCAAATAACTGACTAATATCCACCACTCAAATTACTTTCATATTTCACCATACTAATTCACCACTAATCCTTTATGGGTTCCAGAGTAGCGTGCTACTCGCCAAAAAAGCAATTCAACACCCCATTAGGGGTTAGAAGCGCTATATATAAATACAAACCTTCTTTCCTCTTCTATCCTTCTGCTATCCTTCCGAATCCAAATAACTGACTAACCTATCCACCACTTAAAATTTACTTGCATGTTTCACTATACTAATTCAACACTAATCCTCTATGGGTCCCGGAGTAGCGTGCTACTCGCCGAAAAAGCGCTTCGACGCCTCGTCAGGGGTAGTAAGCGCTATACAAATGCAATTACAATACAATACAATAGAGGTGGGCGATGCCACTGAAAACTCAAGCCTGGCTCAAGCCTCAGCTCCAGGTCCTTTTGTAACCTCGAGCCCTCAACGAGCAGAGCTTTCATGTGGCTTATACCTCCCTCCCCATACCCGGGATGTGGCGTTGGGACCAGAGCTGTTGACTTTGGTCCTGGAGAACCTGGTTCGAGTCTCTGCGTCGGCTCAGCAGCCTGTGATTCTGGGCAAATCACTTAATTTCCCTGTCCCTATAAACGGTGAATGGTGACCTTGTCTAATGTAACGCGTGCTCTTGTAAAGGGTTTCTATACCTTTAGGTCGAGTTTCCGCTGTATAAAAACAGTCAAATGGTGCACAAAGCGGTAAAAACAAAGCCTTAACACAAGGAATATTACCCTATAATAATTCAGTCTAATACAGGGTTTACATGGCCATTGTCTTGCCTCTTAGTTCACTAAAGGTTCACATTTTAAAATGTATCACTTTTTATTAGAGTAGTTCTCAGTGTAGTGCTATAATGTGACCTATTGGTGTCAAAGCTTCCACGTCTTCAGAAATAAACTTTTTGAATTTTAAAAAGATGTTATATTTTATGTGATATTTGTAGTATGATTTACTGTACAAACATTTTCATTTTCATTTCATTTTCATGCTCATGCACAGGCTCTCAGACCTGAGCCAGACCTCTGGCTCTGCTCTCACTGTAAATGTATTGGCTCGCCCACCTCTACCGCAGGACTACTGTTACTTGCTTCATAGTGTGGTGCCAAGTCCACCATCTAACGCTCCATTAAGCTGTCTTAAAGGAGATGGCAGCTGGGAGAGTTAGATGTTCTGACCTTTGTTTGGTCTGCAGTCTACTTTTTAGCCAGCTTGCTGAGGATGTCTGGCTCTGTACAGAGCCGCATTGAGTAGTTCTATCAGAACACACTGCTTTTGGGTAGAATTGCATAAACTGTATGGAACAGGACATCATGTGCTGTTTTAGGTGGAGAATCTTCTCATTTTTGAAACATCATGGAGGGTATTGTTCAGGTTGTGCGATTTTTGAACTGGGCAGAAAGTACAGCTCCAAGCACTGGGCTGGGATGCGTGTATTGCTCATGATACACTGTATTCTGAATAAGCAGTCTCATCGTGTTGCGTTAATCTATTTTTTGATATGTTGATAGTCCCATGTGTGCATAGTCCAGAGTCTAAGCACCTGCGGGGTAGAGGGTATTGCCCTTTAATAAAGGAGAAGGACTTTGTCTTCGCCTTGAATGACTAGCTTTAGGGACGGAGCTTTTCTGTCAATACCTTCATTTAAAATTTCTCTTACTTGGTGACATGCGCCATGTTTTTGCTGCCATAAATAGATGACCGGTCTTGTTTGCGTCTGCTATTGCATGATGTGCTGCCGTGCAGGCATACCTAGTTTTACTCATTTTGTTGAAATTCACTGTTTCCAAGAATACACTTATTCACCAATATGTTTGTGGAGACTTAGTGTTTATGTATACATAGTGTTTAAAAAGATGCGCATTGGGAAACAATTTGTTTCGAGGCTCAGTAAGCAAGACCATTACACCAAAAGAAATTGAGATCTGAATTAGCACCCCCGCCCCTCATTAGTGTGATGTGGAGGTAAAGGTTACAACGCATCTGCAATACTTGAATAAGTTTTGATGCCTTTCTTGAAAACGGGACGGACTTGGCCCAAGATGAAGGATGACATTTAGTTCAAAAGCTTGCACAGCGTAATGTCTGCTTACTATGGCCTATTGCACTGTTTGCTCAGCCTCTTCACTGAGAAGGCACAAAGTGATGATTCGTTTTGTTTTGGGAGGATGGAAAGACATTGGAACGGTGGGGGGCGGACTAGTTTGCTATTTTTTTGTCTTCCCTGCGGCATGCAAGTGAAAATGTGTTATGTACGAGTGTTTGTATTAGCAGCAATCTCGCGATGTGGGGTTGAATGGAGTGGGTCTGAAGGGCTGAGGAAACGTCCTGTAATGTATTTTAGCAGTATTTTTTTTTTAAGACCTTGGGTGTAAACTAGCTTTAAACTCGAACTGCTCTGCAGGGAGGCGATGGTGGCACTGTATGTGCTGTGGAAGAAGGATTCAATGTACGTAGGTTATTTAGCATGTGGGGGTATCCCTGATGTGTATGTGAGGTGGGGGAAACGCTGTACTGGTTTGGGGTGAGTGGGGGACCCTGTCCAACGGGTATTTTTAGGATAGGTCAAGTGGAGCTTCGTAGTGGGTGTGGTGTTAACGTATGCTCCGTGCGGGAACCGTGTACGGTGTGCGTGGGTATGTAGCGTTGCTTGCAGGGGGGCCCTGTTGAGCCTTGTGGGTGGAAGGAGTGCGCCTATAAACGCGCAGATGTCTGAAGCGAGCGCTCTGTGCTGCTCGCTGCTGTGGGGGATGGAGGAAGCTCTGTTCTCTGCTGTCACGGCTCCTAGTGTTGCTGTAGTCAGTCTCACGTCGCCTCCTGCCATTGGCTGAGTCCGAGGGGAGGGGCCCGGGCACATGAATAACAGCCTAGCTTGTGTGTAGCTTCGTTGGACATATGAATCTGTGCACCTCCAGCTTCAGTGGGAGAGCGTTGATCTCTTCTGGCGGCCGCCCTCTTCATCTGACTGCTCACGGGGCTAGCTAGCTGCTCGGACAGCAGCTCTCCTTTGCATGCTGACCTGGGAGAAAGACGTCTGCTGCAAGCCTCTTCAGGGCAACGCCTGGCTCATTTAGCGGTGCTTAATAGGACCCACTTAACGCTTCGTTAGTTTGGTTACTTGTAGTAGTTTTATCGGCTCCTGCGGATGTTTATCTTTGGACGGCTTCATTTCTTTTCATGGGGCACCCAGCGGCTGATGAAGATCCGGCGTTCAGATGAATTTGGATTTGTCACTGAATGACCCTCAGCACGAACACCAAAATATACTCTGTTCCATTTATGCGATTGCCAAAGACTAAGTCATATACCAATTATTAATGTTTATCAGGCAAAACGTATGATGGTATAAATGTAAATTCTATACGTGCTTTTACATCGATGTATAGATGCTGAGATTGCATTGTTTCTTTACATCTTTCATGGAATCATCAGTTTAACGCCGTGATTGTATTTGTTTAAAATAATGCCCGTAAAAACGCAGTACTATTCTTTAACATATGACACAAACCAAAGTCAACAAATACATAAATGCTGACCAAAAGGCGTCTTTTGAGTGTATTTATTTTAGCTGTTTGTGAAGTCCAACAAGCCACGTTTCTTCCACTTTATGATTGGCGGTAGAAGGTTTTTAGGTCGAAGCCTACCAGACAGCACAGCTGTCTGGTTTGCTGATGACATCTTTGGGACAGTCGGAAAGCTTCCCTGGAGGCGCGTTCCGCCCATTGCTTACCATTGGCTTTGTGGGTTTTAACAACATTTTTCTTGCTTTCTGAGTACTGGCTTTATTTGTTTTAGGCTGTCCAACTTGAGTTCGTCCCTTCTCTTGCCCAAATTCTATTTACTGTATATTGCAACCAGTACTGAATTTATGTAAACATGCCTTTAAATCTTGTTCGTATTTTGTCCCATTTGCTGTGTATTCAAAGAGGCCTGTCAGATGTCTGGGAGCTTGGTGTTTAATTTCTTTCTGTGAATTTAAAGTGAGCAGATTTATGGGACGATCATGTCACTCTGCGCAACTCCCTCTATGCCTCTTCATGCCACTTTACCCCACTCTATTCTATGACACTACCCCACTCTACTCCACTATGCTACTACACTCCTACACTCCATGCCACTCCACTTCAACACTGTGCCACTCCACACGACTCAACAATACTTTACTTCACTCTGCCACTCACTCTCCTACAGTATTCCACTATGCCACTTCACTGTATGACAATCTACTCCAGTCTACGTCACTCTACAACACTCAACTCCACACCACTCAACTCTACTCCACTCTCCTTTACCCTACTAACTTTTAGCCATGCAGAACAGCTGCCACGCTGGTGTACAACATAGCTAAAACATATTGGCAAAGCCAATAGTGATTGCATAGACGAGACTTATTGGCTTTGCCAATGCTTGTTTGGCTCCAGCTCTGTGGAAGCCTGTCGTCTTTTCATTTGGTGTATATCTGATCGCTCAGCCTTCTGAAAAGTTTTAAAAATATTGCTATTTTCCAAATGCCTTGTATGTGCTTCTCAGGTCAGGGCCGAGATAAAATGGATTTCGCCACGCTTGCAAGAGACCCATCGAATACACGTCTGCTTTGCCAATTTCCCATAACATTGTTAATGCCTTAACTTGAAACACTGCCAATAGCAGGTGATAATGTTTGCAAAGCACATCAAACCAATTCTTTTCAGTTCAAATCTTTACTGAGGTTTAAACCTGTGAAAATGTAAATTGGTACTTTTAATTTAATATGCATAAATGTATTTACGTACGGTAATTTACATGAACATTTTAGATTGCATGCCTAGTCTGATAGCGGGGTGCAACTTTCTTGCAGTTGTGTCTGCTGACTCGTGTTCTGTCTTTACTTTTTTGGAGTCGTAAAAATGTCTCTCATACTCAGTATTAGGACGGTGAGGAAGAACATGTTTTTCATTCTGTATTTGCACTGTTAGTGATGTGAACCTTGGCCCTCCCATTATATTTCACCCAGACCTTCACAAGTCTGGTTTTGGCTCTGCCTTCTTGAGAGAGATTAGGTAATTGTCTGGACTGGGGTGCCTGTACATGAGTCTGCAATAATGTAGCTTGTCGTTGTTTTTCTCCTCATAATTTTCCTACATGTTTCCATTGGCTTTCCAAGGCTTGCTAGAATTTCTCTGGTCTGACTTTCTTATGATCTGGAGGAATGTTTTGTAATGGTTTGAGTGTTCATACGTTAAGATAGAGTTTAACAGCACAACACAATTCTGCACGTTAAGTTAGCATCTGGACCCTTCATAATACTCGGAAGCTATTTGATGTTTATGTACACGTGATTATGAAAATGGTGCAGTGCTTCTGTTAATTATGTTAAACACTGCTGTTGGGGCTCGTAGTGGGATGGTAGGATTAGACTGCCAAATACTTTACTTAATCATTTACTGGAGTTTATATTTGCCTGGTGGTCCTTTTTGGATCAATAATGCAGTCATACTCTAGCAATTTGAAGCACCCAAATACAGGTCTCCATAATTCAGGCAGGTTTATAACTCGAGGTCTAGCTTGGTATATTAGCTTGGCCATTTTTTAGGTTTGGCTTGAAAGCATATCTGTTGTCAACAAGTGAATGAGAGCTTTTGAAAAGCACTCCCTTGACATGTATTGCCTTGATGAGATGGGCCCCTTCCTGCACTATCTTCAATGAAAATCTTAGGACTTAAAATAATGAAATACCTTTTCTGAATCGGATATTTTCGCTGGTTTCCACATTATTCTTTAATTTAGGATATTAGATGGATTATGCCAACTATCTCTATTTAGGTTGGGGTTCTATTATGAATCCCCTCCTTTTCTCCAAAAAAGCAGCAGCACGTATGGTCTTGAGAGCCCTGAGATTTTTACACTCTTGTCCCCATCTTCGTCCTCTTCACTGGCTCCCTTTCAAACAATGCGTTCAAATTAAGTCACTATTTAATATTTTTAAATCTCTGCAGACAAATGCTCTTTCTTTTATAACACATCGATTTAGGCAATATATATTCTTTCTCACCCTCTTTGTTCTTCTTCAGCTCGCCTACTGGTGGTTACCAAAATTTTCAGTAGCCAGAATTTGTGGCCTCAGTTTCTTAGTTTGTACTTCCAAGCTTTGGAAAACTCTTCCTGATGTGATTTGCCATGAATCAAATCTACCATGAGTTAGATACTAGCTTGAAACGTTGTTTTTGTGCACGTTTAGTCCACTGCTTATTAGTTATATTTCCTCTTAGGGTTTCCTCACTTGTCTAGTGGCAAGAAAACATGGGTGTATGTCCGCTGTACGAATTGTTTCAACAAACCCACTGAAAGAGGGGCTTTGACTCCTTCCAGGTAGTGATATCATCGAGTACAAAGTTCACTTGATCAGAAGCTATGTGCTTCCGCTGAGAGAGAGATTGCATTGTTTTGCCTTCTAAGACAACTTGTAAAACTGAGTTTATGGTGATATTCCATTTATCAAAGCAATAGTCCTCATCTTTTTAGAAGTTACAACAAAGGGTGTAGGCCTGACCTATTGTGAAAAGCATATGTTATAGCCAATAGACCTTCTAAGGGGGGGGGATGGGCTATCTTTATGGTCTGTTAAAGCTTGAAGACAAGTATTTTGTTACAATAGTAGGCAAGCGATTTGGTGTTGGTTACTATCTTACCCCGTGTGGCACCATTGGAGTGGAAGATGTGCACTTTGAGATTCCTTCTTAGAAAGGTATGTATATTATTTTGCTAACTGCAGTTTTGTACATATTCATAATTTTATGACTGTATACCAATAGTTGATTTGTGGGGAAGCTTATGCAATATTCAGTAAACCCAATATGGTGCCATGCCAATGGTAAAGGCTGTAGGCCTGAATGGTTCTTTCGGAAATGTATGCCCAAATCCATAGGTCTGATATGCTTCTATAAAACGTTACTGCTAATTCAGCAAGCCTCACCAGTTTACTGCGGAAACTGTTTGTTAAAGCCAATAGGCCTTTTATATTAGATTGTTATAACTCTGTGTTAAAGACTGTGGAATTATTTTGTTGCAGGTATCTGAGATTCTATCTAATAGGCAAGGGTTTTGTGCTAGTTAATCTCTCTGGCAAACACAGTTGAAGAGTTGCAATGTGGTAATCCTTGTTACGCCCTTTTCAGAGAGGTTTTATATTTTGCCAACTAATTTTTATTATAGGTAATTTTGAGTATGCGCATCATGGCTGTCTGTTTATGCAATACAGGAGGTTTCAGTTTGTAGGGCGAAAAGCCATTGATGAAAGAACGCTATAGGCTTGATTAGTTCATTAGGAAAAATTGTAAGATGCCATAGGTCTGATCCGTTTATTATGAGAATATTCATTTTTGACTGTATGCTGATGGTTGCTTTGTGGTAAAGCTTTTGCTCAGTACAGTAGATTGAGTTTTTTTTAAGGGTCTCATTCCAATGATTAAGGTATAGCCCTGATTGGTTTATTAGGTAAAACTACTACTTTGCTAAAGCCTATAGTCGGGTATTGTGTTCCATGAATTCATACAGCTTACTATATTGGCCAGTGGATCTGCTGATGCTTACCTCTCTGACCAAACCCTGGGGGTAGAAGCTTTGCCATGGGTAGAATCTTTATTGGGCACTCTTAAGAGCGGTTTTATATTGTTTTGCAAACTTAAATTTTCCCCATATTTCTAGTTTTAAGACTGTATGTTTGATGGATAACTTGTAGTAAATCCTATACTTGTTTAGTATGCTTGAGTTGGTTATGCAGATGAGCGGTTATGCTGATGAGCCGCTGACAAAGGGTATAACCTGATTGGTTCACTGATAGGTTCATTAGGAACATTTGTCAGATACCATAGGCCTGATGTGTTTATTGTGAAAGATTACTACAAAGGCTACTTTTTGGTGTGTTGTTGCAGAAGCTTGCAGTTCAGAGGATGCCAAGTAGATAATTTTCAGCTATGAAACAATTGTTGAGCAAGGAGCAGAAAATGTGGTAAATGAAGCTGTGTTTAGAGTACTCCAAGCGTGTCTGCGTAAACTAGTATCCTTTTGTTTTTGTGCTTAGACAGTCCCTGGGTAAGTGCATCCCCTTAGAACCATATCCAAGTGGTCAGATTGTGTTACTCCCGCCCCACAATATCAGTACGTATTTGGCTGTGTCATTTAAGTTAAATCTGTATTTCAGAATCAAGATTCTAATACCTCTCATGTTAGTCGACTTCTTAGACTTTGATGATTCAGTCTTAGTTTTCTCTGTGCTACCTTCCATAACGTTTATTTTGCAGAAAAACTATTGATATAAGCTTTTTAGTCTGTAAGCGTATACTGTGTACAGTAATGTGATCTCGTTTCTCATTTAAAAATAAAAATGTACCAATACACATTCTAATCTTTCTGAGAAACATTTGAAGGTACTGTATTTGTAAAGAACCAGCCATATAAACTTATTTTGCAATCAAAACTAAATTACAATAACATACCTGCAGCGCAAGTACTGTGATTGCCGGTAATGAGTTAAGGCCCCATTGTACACTTAAGTGAAAGTGAAATTTAGATTTTTCTCACCTACGGAGGATAGCGTGCTAGTATTCCAAGAAATTACATCAATATGAATAAACATACTCAGTTGTTAAAGGATAGCTTTATTTGCGTAAACATTTCCAGGTTTTTAATTGGCTTTGGTTTTTTAATGTTTTTTTTCCTGATTAGAGAAGTGCTAACACACCTTTTGTCCCACCAAGGAGCAACAACTGCATTCTTCCACCTAGTGTCACCGTAAGTCTTGGACAATACACCTGCTAGTGCCTGTGCTGTATTTTTTTTATGTTGGTATCGCCAACCTCCTGTGCGTTTTCTAACTTTTATTTTTTAAACCTAATATATTAACGATACATTCAGGGTTTTTATGGGCAGCCCTCTTCATCCATTGGTCTGCAAGTCATTCACGTTCTGCTTCCGCTCACTATAGCGAATAGCATGAGGCAATTGATTTAGCACACTTCTGCCGTTGGTTTTCTTCCCTGAATGACAGCATTTTGCTTGTGCACTTCCACCTTAAAAGTACGCTGTTTAAGTGCCAGGGCTGGTAGGCCAATTTTTGCTTTTAGTTAACATTTTCATCTATTTTTGCAGTGGGTGATTTGAACGTAGTTTTTTGTTTTTTTTTGTTTTGATTTTCTTGTTTTTGAATCCTGCACCAGGTGTGTGGAATTCCTTGTAGCCTGATTCCCAGCACATATTGTTTGAGGTCAAGGACAACCACTTATGTTATTTTGTCCTTGGGACCCCGCAGCACAAACCTTTTAGCTGCCAGTTGTAGTACCACATTAAGGATCTGGAAAGGTCTGCAGTTAGGGTAATATTTGTGTCCATATATTAATGCTGTTCAAGCTATGCAAAGCCTTTATTAGAGTGAGCACTCCGAGGAAATGTAAGCTCGGATTGCATTACTGACAATGGTTTTATTTTAAAAATGTGTACACATTTGCAAAGTTTAATATGATGCGACGTACAATGCTCCCAGACTGCTCTCTGATTAGATGCAAATATTTGCAGAAGCTTGAATGCAAGTTTGAGGTTTCTTTGCTTTCAAACATAAAATGTTCACAAAAAAATGCAAGTAGAAAAATTTTGCTAAACTTTTGTGAAATTTTAGGTACCATTTCTTTGAAGCATCATTTAGTAAAATGTGTTGAAACGTGCTAGTATTTCCAAAAATCATAATGGAAAATCAGTGTAACCAGGCTCAGCAAGATTATAGGAAATATGAAAATAAACCAGCACTAGCAACGCCAATAGGTCTGACATTGATATTCAGCCTTTTGGTTTTATCTGTTTTGACATGGTATTTGTAAAACTTTATTGTTGTGGGACCTTCCAGGCCCTCATCGTTATAACCAATAATAAAAAAAAATATTTTTCTGTCTCCAAAAGCGCACATTTCCACAGTTGTCCCCGGCACTGGAAAAAACTACGCTGTGTGCCAATATGCTCCTTGTGAAAGAGTAGAATGCCATCACTCACAGTAAAGGCAGATGATAGATGACATTTTAATGAAAAAAAATTGGTCTCTGTTAACGCCAATTCTTAAAGAACGGCACTTAAGTGTGCTCATGGTTTATGTCCTTGCATTAGTGCAGATTGATGGTCGGCATGTATATTAGCTATGACATTAATAAGGCACACTATGGACCTGCACTGAGAAGTAATTTTTAAAAGTGATAGTTTTGTTCAACTGTTATTCTGAACTCACATATGTAAAAGCACTTTAATTGCACGATAATGAAGAAAAAAATCTTTGGTGGAAAAAAATATTTGTCCAAGAGCACATACTTTAAGTGTTGAAGCCACAATTTATCCAGGTTTTCTGGTTTCACTTTGTACAACTCTGCCAGGAAATAGGCATCTGTATGTCTTTTCTTATGTTAAGGAGCAGACGCCGAGAGGGTTGGCGTGGGGTTGGTAGACATGGGCATAAAGCAGATCATATTTCTGCCAAAGAAGACCTTCCATTGAGAGACCAATACATTTTAAGTGCCCTCAGGAGACCTCCAGGACAATCTGTTTTCATTCTCAGCTGAAGTAGAGGCCAGCTTTGGAGGGGAAACCCAGCAACAACAGAGCAAATAAACACACAAAATCGAAAGTAATTTAGGAGCTGCTGCTTACTGCTGTACACAGAGTAACCACAATGCGAGTCCCACTCCCTCCCCCCACTCTTATCCATGCCGAGAGGGGATGCTTGCAAAACACGCCAACGATACCTCAAGTAAAAGAAATAAAATGAAAATCCATGCACGATGTCACCAAACAGTTTCCATCAAGAGGTTTGCAGGAGCGCATTGCTCTTCCATTAGAAACTGCTTCTAGTTTCACTGGCACAATGGGGGGAGTGGGGGCGATATGGTGGTTTGAGATGGTGGGGTAATTTATGAAACAAGGTGTGGACGTGTGGAGAAGTAACTGACTGCGGCGGAGGGGAAAACACAAGCACTCGTGGAGTGCTGGAACACAAAAAGAAAAGTAGCTCCAAAAATGGGAGCAGCGGATGTACACAAGTACTTGGTCCATGCTCCAGGGCAGGGCCAGGCGCAAGAAGAGGACATGATGTGGGCATGCCTACACAAACTGGAATGAAGGAAATGAGTGACACTGCAGCAAACCCATGAAAAGCTCTGGGTGGGCTATAAGCCCACAGTGTGTAAACATGTCTCGAAGAGACGACACGTTCGGCTTCTAGCCGAGACCTAAAAAAAGAAATGATGGAAAGCGACGCAGATCAAATCATGCAGTCCTTTATTCTCTGACCTAATACAGCAACCTCATGCAAATTTTGATTTGTTGCGCTTGGTGTAGGAAAGTGCCCCTTTCTGCATGGTTACCCCCCACTTTTTGCCTGACACATGATGCACTTTGACTTGGTGTGCCCTGGGTCCCTGCCAATCAAGTTTGCAAGGCCTGTGTTCTTTCCCAAAGCTGTACCTTTGGACCCACAATTGGCACATCTCTGGCCACAGGTAAGCCCCTTGTAAAAGGTACTATGGGTACCAAGGACACTGACCAGGGGAGACCTCTAAGGGCTGCAGCTCATATTGTGCCACCCTTAGGGGCCCTGCACCTTAAACACCCACACACTGCCATTGCAGGCTGCATGTTTCGGTGCAGAGAAAAGTGTCATGCCTGTAATTACTGCTTATGGCCCAGGTAAGTCACCCCTCTAGCAGGGTGCACTAGAGCACAGGTGAGGGTACAAGTGCAAGAGCACTGTACCCCTACAGTGTCTAAGTCCATTCTTAAACATTGCAAGTGCAGTAAAGCCATAAAGAGTGTATGGTCTGGGAGTTGGTCATTACCAACTCCCCAGCTCCATAATGGCTTTACTGAAGCCTGGGAAGTAGCAAACATCTCAGCACATTAAACCCACACTGATGCCAGTGTGGGTTTTAATGTAAAATGCACTCAGAGGGCATCCCTGAAAAACAAACTGCCCTGGTGTGGTTCCTGAATGGCTACCCACCACTTGCCACCACCTGACAGGTTTTTGGACCCCTGGGTAGAGAGCCTCCGCTCTCTGGGTCCACAAACAAAACCCATCCTGGGTAGAGGTCATGCCTCCTCCTCCCAGGCTGGGCTGGGTCCACAAAGGGGAAGCTTCAAAGGCCTGCTGCCTTTGTGAGCGGTCCCTGCATTTTGCTGCCCTCAGCAACTGGCTCCCAATGCCCCCACCACCCCCACCCCCTACTTTGGATGGGAGAATTGGTGGGAAAATCAAGTTCGAAGGGGAAGTTTGTCCACCTTTGCCAACCCCACTCAGGTGGGGGGAGGAGAGGTGAAGCACACCTCTTGGTCCCCTCCATCTTGAAGATGAGGGGGACCCAGCCAATTAGAGGGAGGCTCATGCCCCCGTCCCACTGGAGGGTGGCATAATAGGGGGTATACTCACCCCAAGGAAGGGACCTATTGGTCCTGACCTGCATGCCCCTTTAACACCTCTAAATTTAGTAGTTGGTGCAACCCTGAACCTTGTCGCCTCAGATTAGAAGAAGAAAGTAGAGGGACCAAAGATCCGTGCTGACCCAGGAAAAAGAGGACACCAACTGCTTTGGCCCCAGCCCTACTAGGCTGTCCCAACCCCCAACCTGCCTACAGCAGAAACCCCGGTGTATCCAGCAGCTTCTCCCAGAGGACCTGCCCTGCACTCATCTGAAAGATTCTGTCTCCCATGAGCACTGGATTTGCTCAACAAAGACACCATCACAGAACCCGGATCCAGGAGGCTCTGCGGTTCTGCACCAGACACCCACGCCCTGAGGTAGAGTGGCCCAACACCACGAGGAGGTCGCCCCAGCAATCTGGTCATCCCTGACCTACCTTCAGTCTGCCTGCAGCCTCAACCTGAAGGGTCCCCCCCGATCGTGACTGGAGCTGGTAAGAAGATCCAACGCCTAAAGACACCCTGCACCTGACGCCCCACGGCCTTGGATGTTAAACCGACGGTGTCCAGGCATTCTACCCCCCCCCCCCCACCCCGAACCCAACTTACCTCTCCTTCCTGTGGTCTCCTTCAGGAAGCCTCCTTGTCCGAGCCTGCACCCTTTTCTTTGAACCGGAGATCTCCATTGCAAACCACAGGGCTCCCGACGTCTTCTTGGCACTCTGCACCGGCCGCCTCTGTGCCACCTGTGGTGCACCTCCTGTGCTGATTGTTTGCCGCTGCAGTGCTGATCCTAACCCCAGGAGCTTTGCTCCCACACCGGAGGGGCTTGCTCGTAAGCAGCCCCTGACCAAAGGCCCCCTTATCCCCTTTGGCTAACATTGTGTCCCTGCACTCTGCCGCCCCTTTGCCACTGGTGCTGCAATTTAAGTGCCTAACT
Source organism: Calotriton arnoldi (assembly GCA_963921515.1). Lineage (NCBI taxonomy): Eukaryota > Metazoa > Chordata > Amphibia > Caudata > Salamandridae > Calotriton > Calotriton arnoldi. Next base: position 1,397,265 of record CAWUFW010004558.1, on the reverse strand, counting down.
GAACCTTGGGAAACTTGGTTCTAACCCCCAAAAACTATTCTTGCAGGTTGTTTACTTACCTGCAAACCGTTAACCTTCTTTTCCCCATAGGAACCAGTGTTACGAGGTTTTGTTCTTAAAATGTTTTAAGTGTTGAACTATTCTTGTATGAAAGAAAAGTAACTGCTTTAAACCAAAAGGTGTCTTACTTACCTTTGTATTGTAGGATCCACGGTGCGATAGCTAGGCATATCGCTCCGAGTAGTCGATGTAATCCAAAAGTAATTTTTATGTATTCCAAGCTGTTTTAAAAGCCAATACAAACCTGTATGTATTTCTACCACAACTGCATTTCCTTGTAAAGTATTGCATTTGGAAGTATTTTTCACTTAGCTGTGCCAAGTCCTGCGTGGTTCTAGAAATAAAACATAAGTATTCCTTTTTTATACTTACCTAATTGGTCTGGATTCTGTCCGAGTGCGTGCCCATCAGCCTTGATTGAGTGAATAGAATAAATGCTTAACACACCCTTCTGATAAGACTAACTGCACGCCCACACTACCACAAAGAGAGCGGTTAGTGATTATCTAATTTAGCCTCTGCTATACCTCTGGGGATCCCCTGGACTCTGCACACTATACCTTACTTTGGTCTAGTATATACAGAGCCAGCTTCCTACGCTTGGTATATGCCATGTGTGAGAAAGTGCCATCTTTCTTGCATGGTATGCCCCCACTTTTTGCTGAATTGCTGATGTACTTTGACTGAGTGTGCCCTGGGCTCCTGCAAATCAGGTGCCCAGGGCCTGTGTTCCTTCCCTAAAACTTCATTGTAGCCTAAACCCAATTGGCATCTCTGGCTACATGTCAGCCCCTGGGAAATGGTACCATAGGTACCCAGGGCACTGGGACCAGAGAAGGCCTCTAAGGGCTGCAGCACTTATTGTGCCACCCTTTGAGGCCCTGTACCCTGACACACACACTGCCTTTGCAGGCTGAGTGTCTTGGTGCAGAACAAAACAGAGTCGACATGGCACACATCCCTGTGTGCCATGTCCACAAACACACTGCCCTGGCATACCTCAGTCACCCCTCTAGCTGGGTGCACTATGCCAGTGGTGAGGGTACAGGTGCATGAGCCCTGTACCCCTACAGTACCCAGGTCCATTCCTGGGCACTGTAAGTGCAGTGCTGCCATTAAGAGTATATGGTGCTGGGAGGTCGTCATCACGAACTCCACAGCACCATGATGGCTACACTGAAGACTGAGAAGTTTGGTATCAAACTTCTCAGCACATTAAACCCACACTGATGCCAGTGTGGGATTTAATGTAAGATGCACGACAGAGGGCAACTTAGAGTTGCCCCCTGAACCTAACCCCCAATCCACGTTCTTCCTGAGAGGCTGCCTAGGCTGCCACCCAGCAGACATGTTGCTGGACCCCTGGGTAGAGAGCCATCCGCTCTCCCGGGCCTGCAACAATGCACGTCCTGGGCGAGGTGCTAGGTCTCCTCCCCCAGGATGGGCAGGGGGAAGCTTCAAAGGCATGCCGCCTTTGTGAGCCTCCCCAGACCACTTGCTGTACTCAGCAACTGGCCCCCACCGGTTCTAGCCCCCACTCTGGCGGGAAGACTGGCGGGAAAACCCAAGTGAGGAAAGGGGGTGTGCCAGCCTCTGCCAACCCCACCCCTCAGGTGGGGGAGGCAAGGTGAAGCACATCTCCGGGCTCTCGCCATCTTGAAGATGGGGAGCCCTACCCAATCAGGACTAGGCTCCTGCCCGCCTCCCACTGGAGAGTGGCAGGATAGGGGGTGTACCCACCCCAGGGAAGGGACCCATTGGTCCCTGCCCTTTACCTACCTGTAACGCCCCTAAATCTAGTATTTAGGGGCACCCTGAATCTTCCTTCCTCAGATCCCGAATCCGAAACCAGCAAGAAGAACAAGAAGAAAAAAGACCTGCCGTGCAGCTGCTAAAAAGAGGAAGACGCCAACTGACTTGGCCCCAGCCCTACAGGCCTGTCGACCCTCGAACCTGCTCCTGCTAAACCCCGGCGTCTCCAGTGGTCAGCAACCTCGAAAACCCCGGAGGACCTGACTGCCTTGTGACTCTAAAAGACTGGGACTCCCACGAGCAGTGGTACTGCTCAAAGCAAGTAACAAACCCCTGGTGCCAGCCAGGAACCGCGACTCCTGCACACTCTGCACCTGCCGAGCCCGGCCTGTGCCTGAGTGGACAAAGACCACGAGGACGTCCCCCTGGCGACTGTGACCCAGAATCCAGCACCCAAGGACCCTCCTCGACGCTCCTGACGACGCCTGCAGCCTCAGAACCAGGGACCCCTCCAACCGCGACCAGCAGAGGGTAAGATTTCCCGACGCGAAAGACACCCCTGCACCCGGCGCCCTGCGACTCCCTGTGCCCAACTCCGGGTGCCTACCTAACCTACAGCTTCCCAACTTACCTCTCGAAGTGGTGGTCGCACCTGAAGAATCTCCGTCCCCGAGCTTGCAGCCTTTGTTCATCTGGTAACTTCTCCATTGAAATCCATTGAGCGCCCGACGGCTCAAAAGCACCCTGCACCCAGCCGCCCGAGTGCCCCTGGGAGTGCAACACCTATCCTATTCTACTTCCCCACTTGCCCTGTGTAAGTGACCAGGAGCCCAGCTCCCACAGCCGCGTGGCCTGCCTGCTAGCAGCCACCAACCAAGGGCCCCCTGCCCGCCATAGGCTAGCATTGGGCCTAACTCACTCTGCACCCGGCCGCCCCTGTGCCCCTGAGGGTGTACCAACTGTACCTACCTGACCCTGGGAAACCCCTGAGTCTATGCCCAGAACCTTAACTCTGCCAGTCGCGTACTTACCTGAGAGTCGATAACCTACATTTTCTCCATAGGGTAACATTGACTGGTTTACAATGAAATTTCTTCTAAGTGTCGATTTTTGAAACCAACAAATATTCCTTAAAAATCGCCTGTGTAACAAAAACGATTTCTTTCAACTGTTTACAGGAAATGCACCAGGGTTGAATCCAGGATCCAACCCTGAGTAAGAAAATCATACGTAAAGTAACTGAAACTGCTTTTACTTAACTCCCATTGAGCTCAATGTTATAATTGTGTTTGAATTGTGTTGCCTATTGCAACAACTGTAGCTATTGCATTTAAAAGTCTATTGTGTATTGAAAGGATATAACTAAAGCATCTCATTCTGAGAAAGTATTTTGATACCTACTTGTGGTTCTAAAATAAAACAACTATATATTTTTATATACAAAATTGGCCTAGAGTTCAGTTCTTGAGTGTGTGAGACCATTTGCTGACTGAGTGTGCACAACAAATGCTTTACACTGTCCTCTGATACTGCCTTACTGCTCGACCAAGCTACCACTTTAGAGAGTAAGGTTATATCTAACTTTAGCCTCTGCCAAACCTCTGGGGACTGTGGACTCTGTGCACACTGAACCTTACTTTGGTTCAGTATATACAGAGCCACTTTCTTACATTGGTGGATCAGCGGTGGGATACAAACTTGCATTTGTTGGACTACTTGGTTACCATCTGATCACACGACCGAACTCTTAAATTGCCTTTAGAATTCTGATTTTTTTAAATTGGCATTTTTTTCGAAACTACTAAAAGTCTTGTTAGGGCCTTGCTTAAGTCCCTTTAGAATTTTAGAAAATAAAAAGTCACTATAGTCCAGGGTAGAGGGGTTAGAACTTTTTGTTAGAATGTCTCAAGAAAAGAACCCAGCTACTAGTGAAGATAATAATGACATACAGGACATGGTTGAGGAGCTCGACCTCACCCCTTACCTTCACTTGTCTTTCAAGGAAGTAAGGTCCTTATGTAAAATTAAAAATATACCCATGGGCCAGCATCCAACCAAACAAGGGCTCCAGGAGCTCCTGGCTGAGTATGCAAAGGCCCACCCCTCTGAGCATGGTGATGACCAAGCAGAGGAGGAAAGGAGTGAGGAGGATGGAGATAGGAACCCACCTCCACCACTGCCTAGGGAAGACAGGGTCCCTGCGCCCTTATTTCCAAGAGTTAACCTCTGGGGACCTAGAGGCCACACAGGTGGTTCAGGTCCCAGAGAGGACATTGAGGACAGCCTCAGTGAGGAGGACAGCCTTTTAGCAAGGTTGGCCAAAAGACTGGACCTAGAGACCAGACTCCTGGCTCTAGAGAAGGAAAGACAGGAGATGGGTTTAGCGCCCATCAATGGTGGCAGCAATACTAAAACTAAGGATGGGGAGGAAACTTCTGATCCTAAAATCCCCAAAGGGATTGTCCCTAAATTTGAGGAAGGTGATGACATCACAAAATGGTTCACAGCCTTTGAGAGGGCTTGTGAAATGAGAAAAGTAAAGAAACCTCTCTGGGGGCACTCCTGTGGGAACTGTTCTCTGGTAACTGCAGAGACAGGCTTCTGACCCTCTCTGGGCCAGATGCAGGGTCCTATGACCTCATGAAGAAGACTCTGATTGAGGGATTTGGGCTCACCTCTGAGGAGTATAGAATTAGATTCAGGGGGCTCACAAAACCCAGACCCAGTCCTGGATTGACTTCGTAGACTACTCAGTAAAGACACTGGATGGGTGGTTAACTGGACACAATGTGCATGATTTTGCTGGACTTTACAATTTGTTTATGAAGGAACATATACTAAGTAATTGCACAAATGAAAAGTTGCATAGCATTTGGTAGACCTAAGTCTAATTTCTCCCCAAGAATTGGGAAAGAAGGCAGACCACTGGGTCAAGACTAGGACAACCACTGGGGGTGACCAGAAGAAGGTGGTTACAAAACCTCCCCAGGGGAAAGGTGGTGAGAATCCCCAAGATAAAAAGTCTGAGTCTTCTAAAGGGCCCCAAAAACCTGTACAGGGGGGTGGGTCCCAAACTACTCCCTATGTGCCTCAGCCTTATAGGGGGAAGAACTTTGATCCCACAAAGGCCTGTTGTAACAACTGTAAGAAGTTGGGACACTTAACTGTAGATAAATCTTGCCCGCACAACCAGGCCCCTAAGGCAACCAGTACAGCTACACCTGGGTTGGCAAGTCTACAGATGGGATCAACAGTGTGCCCAGAGCAAATCAGGATGCACACTGAAGCAGTTCTAGTTTCAGAAGGGGAAGTTGAGTTTGCCACTGTAGCTGTGTGGCCACCCAACTTAAAGAAGTATTTACAATACCCCTGGGTTAATGGAACTAGGATAGAAGCTCTGAGGGATACAGGTGCCAGTGTCACTATGGTGAGAGACACACTGGTTTCCCCTGAGCAATACTTGATTGGGAAAACCTACCCAGTCACCAATGCTGACAGTGTTACCACTAATTATCCAATGGCTATGGTGACATTAGGCTGGGGGGGGGTTACTGGCCTGAAACAGGTAGTGGTCTCTCAAAAGTTACTAGCTGCATGTCTGCTAGGAAATGACCTGGAAACCTCAGCCTGGGCTGAGGTTGAGCTAAAGACCCATGCAGCCATGCTGGGTATCCCTGAATTGGTGTGTGTGCAAACTAGAGCACAGAGCAAGAGGAAGGGTGAAAAAGTAGGTTTGGAGCCTGAAAGTATGGCCCAACCAACCAAGAGAAAAGGTAAGAAGACTGGGGGACCAGCTTCTGTATAGCAAACCACTCAGGACCCCTCTTCACAGGGAGAGGACTTGGTCACCCCAGAGGGAACTGAGCCTATGGAGCTTGACCCTTACCAGGTTGAACTCTTGGGCCCAGGGGGACCCTCTAGGGAAGAGCTGTGCCAGGGTCAGCAAGACTGTCCCACTCTTGAAAGCCTGAGGCAGCAAGCTGTTTCAGAAGCAAAGGGAGATGTCAGTGGTACCCACAGAGTCTATTGGGAAGAGGGGTTACTGTACACTGAGGCAAGAGACCCCAATCCTGGAGCCACCAGGAGAGTGGTAGTGCCACAGAAGTACAGGGAGTTCCTCCTAGCTTTAGCTCATGACATTCCCCTAGCTGGACATCTGGGCCAAACCAAGACTTGGGAAAGGCTAGTCAGCCACTTTTACTGGCCCCAGATGCACCAAAATGTGAAGGAGTTTGTCAGCTCCTGTGTTACCTGTCAGGCCAGTGGCAAGACAGGTGGCCACCCAAAGGCCCCCCTGATACCACTGCCTGTGGTGGGGGTGCCCTTTGAGAGGGTAGGTGTGGACATAGTGGGTCCACTTGAACCTCCCACAGCCTCAGGGAACAAATTCATACTAGTGGTAGTGCATCATGCCACTAGGTACCCTGAAGCAATCCCACTTAGGACTACTACAGCTCCTGCAGTAGCCAAGGCCCTCATTGGTGTCTTCACCAGGGTAGGGTTTCCTAAGGAGGTGGTTTCAGACGGAGGTTCTAACTTCATGTCTGCTTACCTGAAACACATGTGGAAGGAATGTGGGGTGCAGTACAAGTTTACTACACCCTATCATCCACAAACCAATGGACTTGTTGAGAGATTTAACAAGACATTGAAAGGCATGATTATGGGGCTCCCTGAGAAACTCAAAAGGAGATGGGATGTCCTCTTACCATGTCTGCTTTTCGCTTACAGAGAAGTGCCACAGAAGGGAGTAGGTTTCTCACCCTTTGAACTTCTGTTTGGCCATCCTGTGAGGGGACCACTTTGTCTTGTAAAGGAGGGCTGGGAGAGGCCTCTCCAAGAACCCAAACAAGATATTGTGGACTATGTGCTTGGCCTAAGGTCCAGAATGGCTGAGTACATGGAAAAGGCATCCAAGAATCTTGAGGCCAGCCAGGAGCTTCAGAAACACTGGTATGACCAAAAAGCTGCACTGGTTGAATTTCAACCTGGGCAACAGGTGTGGGTTTTGGAGCCAGTGGCACCAAGGGCACTCCAGGACAGATGGAGTGGCCCTTACCCTATCCTAGAGAAAAGAGTGAGGTCACCTACTTAGTTGACCTGGGCACTAGCAGGACACCCAAAAGGGTTATCCATGTGAACCGCCTTAAGCTCTACAATGACAGGGCTGACATCACCATGCTGATGGTGACTGATGAACAGGAAGCAGAGAGTGAACCTCTCCCTGATCTCCTCTCCTACAGCCCAAAAGATGGGTCAGTAGATGGAGTTGTCTTTTCAGACACCCTCTCTGCCAAACAGCAGGCTGACTGCAAGCAAGTCTTGCAGCAGTATGCTAGCCTCTTTTCCCTGACCCCTGGTCTGACAAACTGGTGTACCCATGATGTGGACACTGGTGACAGTGCACCTGTCAAGAACAATATCTATCGACAGTCAGACCAAGTCAGGGAAAACATCAAAGCTGAAGTCCGCAAGATGCTGGAGTTAGGGGTTATTGAACCCTCTGAGAGCCCCTGGGCCAGCCCAGTGGTTCTAGTCCCCAAACCTCATCCACAGGGTGGAAAGAGAAATGAGGTTCTGTGTGGACTATAGAGGGCTCAACTCTGTCACCAAGACAGATGCTCACCCCATTCCAAGAGCAGATGAGTTGATAGACAAACTAGGGGCAGCCAATTTTCTCAGTACCATTGGCTTAACTGCAGGGTACTGGCAGATTGGCATGGCCCCAGGAGCAAAAGAAAAGACAGCATTCTCCACACCTGATGGGCACTATCAGTTCACTGTGATGCCTTTTGGGTTAAAGAATGCTCCTGCCACCTTCCAGAGGTTGGTGAACCAAGTCCTGGCTGGGTTGGAGTCCTTTAGTGCAGCTTATCTTGATGATATTGCTGTCTTTAGCTCCACCTGGCAGGATCACCTGATCCACCTTGGGGAGGTTTTAAAGGCCCTGCAAACTGCAGGCCTAACTATCAAGGCATCCAAATGCCAGATAGGGCAGGGCACTGTGGTGTACTTGGGCCACCTTGTTGGTGGAGGCCAGGTACAACCCTTACAACCCAAGATCCAGGCCATCCTGGACTGGGAAGCTCCCACAACCCAGACTCAAGTCAGGGCATTCCTTGGCTTGACTGGGTACTACAGGAGGTTTGTGAAGGGGTATGGGTCCATTGTGACTCCCCTCACAGAACTTACCTCCAAGAAGATGCCCAAGAAGGTTAACTGGACAGTTAGTTGCCCAAAGGCTTTTGACACCCTGAAAGACGCAATGTGCTCAGCACCAATTCTAAAAGCTCCAGATTATGCCAAGGAGTTCATAGTGCAGACTGATGCCTCTGAGCTAGGGATAGGAGCGGTCCTATCCCAGACCAATGATGAAGGCCAAGACCAACCTGTTGCTTTTATAAGCAGGAGGCTTCTCCCCAGAGAGCAGCGTTGGAGTGCCATTGAGAGGGAGGCCTTTGCTGTGGTTTGGTCCCTGAAGAAGTTGAGGCCATACTTGTTTGGTACTCAATTCCTAGTTCAAACTGACCACAGACCTCTCAGATGGCTAATGCAAATGAAAGGGGAAAATCCAAAACTTTTGAGGTGGTCCATCTCCCTACAGGGAATGGACTTTGAAGTGGAACACAGACCTGGGACTGCCCATGCCAATGCAGATGGACTTTCCAGGTTCTTCCACTTAGACAATGAAGACTCCACAGGGCAAGATTAGTCTCATCACCTTTCGTTTGGGGGGGTTGTGTGAGAAAGTGCCATCTTTCTTGCATGGTATGCCCCCACTTTTGCTGAATTGCTGATGTACTTTGACTGTGCCCTGGGCTCCTGCCAATCTGGTGCCCAGGGCCTGTGTTCCTTCTCTAAAGCTGCATTGTAGCCTAAACCCAATTGGCATCTCTGGCCACATGTCAGCCCCTGGTAAATGGTACCATAGGTACCCAGGGCACTGTGACCAGAGAAGGCCTCTAAGGGCTGCAGCACTTATTGTGCCACCCTTAGAGGCCCTGTACCCTGACACACACACACACACTGCCTTTGCAGGCTGAGTGTCTTGGTGCAGAATAAAACAGAGAGTCGACATGGCACACATCCCTGTGTGCCATGCCCACAAACACACTGCCCTGGCATACCTCAGTCACCCCTCTAGCTGGGTGCACTATGCCAGTGGTGAGGGTACAGGTGCATGAGCCCTGTACCCCTACAGTACCCAGGTCCATTCCTGGGCACTGTAAGTGCAGTGCTGCCATTAAGAGTATATGGTGCTGGGAGGTCGTCATCACGAACTCCACAGCACCATGATGGCTACACTGAAGACTGAGAAGTTTGGTATCAAACTTCTCAGCACATTAAACCCACACTGATGCCAGTGTGGGATTTAATGTAAGATGCACGACAGAGGGCAACTTAGAGTTGCCCCCTGAACCTATCCCACAATCTACGTCCTGCCTGAGAGGCTGCCACCCAGCAGACATGTTGCTGGACCCCTGGGTAGAGAGCCATCAGCAACTGGCCGCCACCGGTTCTAGCCCCCACTCTGGCGGGAAGACTGGCGGGAAACCCCAAGTGAGGAAAGGGGGTGTGCCAGCCTCTGCCAACCCCACCCCTCAGGTGGGGGAGGCGAGGTGAAGCACCTCTCCGGGCTCTCGCCATCTTGAAGAGGGGGAGCCCTACCCAATCAGGACTAGGCTCCTGCCCCCCTCCCACTGGAGAGTGGCAGGACGACCCCCGGCGACTGTGACCCAGAATCCAGCACCCAAGGACCCTCCTCGACGCTCCCGATGCCTGCAGCCTCTGAACCAGTGACCCCTCCAACCGCGACCAGCAGAGGGTAAGATTTCCCGACGTGAAAAGACACCCCTGCACCCTGCGGCCCCCTGTGCCCAACTCCGGGGTGCCTACCTATCCTCCAACTACCCAACTTACCTCTCGAAGTGGTGGTCGCACCTGAAGAATCTCCGTCCCCGAGCTTGCAGCCTTTGTTCAACTTCCAGCTTCTCCATTGAAATACATTGAGCGCCCGACGGCTCAAAAGCACCCTGCACCCAGCCGGCCGAGTGCCCCTGGGAGTGCAACACCTATCCTATTCTACTTCCCCATTTGCCCTGTGTAAGTGACCAGGAGCCCAGCTCCCACAGCTGCGTGGCCTGCCTGCTAGCAGCCACCAACCAAGGGCCCCCTGCCCGCCATAGGCTAACATTGAGCCTAACTCGCTCTGCACCCGGCCGCCCCTGTGCCGCTGAGGGTGTACCAACTGTACCTACCTGACCCTGGGAGACCCCTGAGTCTATGCCCAGAACCTTAACTCTGCCAGTCGAGTACTTACCTGAGAGTCGATAACCTACATTTTCTCCATAGGGTAACATTGACTGGTTTCACTTGGAAATTCTTCTAAGTGTCGAGTTTTTAAACTTTCAAATATTCCTTAAAAATCGCCCGATCAACGAAAACGAAATTACTCACCTGTTATCAGGAGAGATCCCAGTGCTGGATCTTGGTGCCCAGCACTGACCCTGAAAAGCAATTACAACTGTACTTACCGATAACTTGATTTTCCTCCATAGGATAACATTGCCTGGTTTTTGCCAGAAATTCTTCTGTCGATTTTTGAAACAAACAAATATTCCTTAAAAATCGCCTGTGTAACAAAAACGATTTCTTTCAACTGTTTACAGGAAATGCACCAGGGTTGAATCCAGGATCCAACCCTGAGTAAGAAAAATCATACGTAAAGTAACAAACTGCTTTTACTTAACTCCCATTGAGCTCAATGTTATAATTGTGTTTGAATTGTGTTGCCTATTGCAACAACTGTAGCTATTGCATTTAAAAGTCTATTGTGTATTGAAAGGATATAACTAAAGCATCTCATTCTGAGAAAGTATTTTTGTACCTACTTGTGGTTCTAAAATAAAACAACAAAATATTTTTATATACAAAACAATTGGCCTAGAGTTCAGTTCTTGAGTGTGTGAGACCATTTGCTGACTGAGTGTGTACAACAGATGCTTTACACTGTCCTCTGATACTGCCTTACTGCTCGACCAAGCTACCACTTTAGAGAGTAAGGTTATATCTAGCTTTAGCCTCTGCCAAACCTCTGGGGACTGTGGACTCTGTGCACACTGAACCTTACTTTGGTTCAGTATATACAGAGCCACTTTCTTACACCATGTGAAAAGCAAACACCACGTTATTGAACCAACTTGCCAGATGCATCAATAGCCTTACCAAAATTAAGTCTCAGCAGGAGGTAAACTTGGAGGCAATCTAAAGACTTAGTTGTACATGTGCTGTGTCAGCGAATATAGTATGCATCCTAGCCTTCACCATAGCTATTAAATGGCCATGGGTTTATCAAGCATATACCACAGATGTGGTTTTCTGAAATTCAAAATCAAATGTTTGTTGACCTATACAATTTAATATTGAGTCCCATCTTGTCACTATCAGGACGAAGATCATTTCAGTCTTGTACTGGTGAATTGCCTAAATAAATAAATCTTTTCTAAATGACCTCTTCCAGTGAAGTAGCCACCATTCAGGCAGCAAATCTTTTAGGAAAGTATTCCAGAGACTGGATGTTCTTTACCTCGTTGCCAAAAGGAAGCCTCCATCATGACCTTTCTTCCAGTTATCAAGCAAGCTTTCATATATCACGGCCCCTGTTGCCTATTCATACACAATCGAAGGCAGTTGGCTTAAATCCACTTTTATCACACTCAGAAATTTCACATAAGAGGATCAGTGTTTGAAAGACAGAGGCTCCCATCTTTAGTTTGTAACTGCTTACACAATCCACATGGTAAGTAATGTAAGAAAAGGGGTAATTGCAGTTTTCTGGTTTGTGAATATACAAAGGGGGAGAAGAATGCATGTGCCATTTTCCAAACGGGTATCATTTTTGCTTGTCATTAAAGTAACCAGTCTGCTGGGAATGGTCTCATTTAATTGGGTCTATGTATTACTTACTTATCACAAGGTGTATACTCTGTTACTGGTATTGTGCCAGGCTTCTTGCCCTAGTCCGAATTGTACCCCTTTCATCTACAAGACCAAATGGTTGACCCTATGGCTATTTTCTTGTGGACTTCCCATGTTTTGCTTGTGAAACCCCCGAAATTGGGCTGTGGCATTTAAACTTATTACTGTCAGCTTTTCTTGCGTTTCATCATTTTAACACTTTTTTTAAAATTACTTTATCATTTTCAATAACAAACATGCTGCTGTTCTTAATTCTCATTTGACAAATACACAATGATTCGACGTTATTATAAATTATTACACGCTCTAGCCTCCTATAAATAGGTGTTATCGTTCTACATGTGTTCTTAGTATACATGCCAACTTTTGCCGATACCCCCTTTCATCGATATAAGAGAGTAACTACTGTGTGTGCTTAAATTGGGGCGATACTACCCTTCCGCAGATGGGCCATCCCTCCCTTGAGATTGAGAGCTGTGGGTGTTCTTTTCTAGGAGGTATTGTTGCAGTGGCTGCCAAATGTCGCGGGGTCTGGATGTGATAGGTTGTAAAGTAGCATATAATTTGCAGTTTGTGTTGCAGTGGAATAAACTGTTACGCCAAGTTGTTTGTGTGGGGGTGAATCTGCTGCCCCAGTGTATGGCTATCTCCCTTTTTGCAAGCAGCAAGGCAATCGCGACATACCGATGTACTGGCTTCAGGACCTCACGCACATATCCCAGCAGTGCCATACCTGGTGTGGGCGTGATGGTGGAGTGCACCATCTGCGACAAAACTGTGAATTTCCCTCCAGAAGCCTCCGATCTTGTCACAGTTCCAAGTCATGTGCGCAAAATCCGCATGTTGCGTGTGGCACTGGGGGCATGTGTGAGCGCGAGTAGGGTCAATTCTGTGCAGTTTGGCCGGTGTTGCGTATGCTCTCCTTAGAAATTTAAAGTGGAGTAGTTTGTCTATTGTTGAGGGATACCTTCTGTGTCTGAGCACAACAATATTCCCCCTGAGGGTCTGGCAGCGGGTACCCAAGGTCCCTCTCCTCGCGGACCTTGGTGTCCCTGGTTGGAACGAGAGCCATGCTGGCCCTGTACAGTTTAGATATGAGGTGTTCCCCTCCGGAGTCGGAGATTATTAATGTTAATGGGGGGAAGCTTTCCGGCTCTTATGGAAATCCAGAGATCTGGGCTCGCAAAGCCCTCCACAGCCTACTCAGTATAAACTGATCCATGTATGGGGCCCCGTGGAATCGGGCATCTTCCGTCCCCGAGTATACTTGCCCCCCCCCGGGAAGATGGCCCCCACCGTTTCAAGAGTATTTTGTGAGGGTACGCCAAACCAGCCCCTTTTGAGTGATGGGCTGCCACGGGTTACCAGCCAGAGGAATAGCGGAGGAATACGGCGAGCGTCCGCCCGTCAGGAGTGTCAATTTTTCCAGGCCCAGCTGGTCGCAGATACCGTGATTTATATCATGGCTGTCTTTAGGGAGGCCCAGCGGTAGAACGGTGGCCAGTGGGGTAGGGTCAGCAAGGTCTGCTTCTGGCTTTGCGTATGGAATCCAGGCATCAGGGTGATACCAGTGGTGTGCGAAGCTGCACTGGGCCACCAAGTAGTAAATTTGGAAATTAGGGGTGCCGAACCCCCATCACCCCCGTTCATATGGCAGGGTCATCGTGTCCCAACTGATCCTGGGTCTCCTGTCCCTCTTCCCCCCCCCCCCGACCAGTCGGATGAGGGTGGTACGTAGCGTTTGGAAAAACGCATTGGTAAGTGGGATGAGGATGTTGTGGAACATATACAGGAATTTGGGTAGTACCACCATTTTTAGGTCTCGCGCCTAGCGGTGCACTGCGTAGCAGTGCTCGCGCAGCGCGAGACATTTAGTAGGTAAAACGGGGAATCGAAGCTGACCTAGGAATCGCACACGCCCGTGCGTGATTCCTTTTGTGCTACGCGATTGGCCTTTGCATGCGTCTTTTTATAAAAGACTGCACGCAATTGGCCAAAGGCGGGCGCATTGCTCCGCCCATGGCCTATTGGTGTCTATTACGCGCTTGGTGCGTGTAATGGATACCAATAGGCCATGTGGTTTCAATTATCGTGCCCAGACACGGGCGCGATAATTGAAAGCAGGCGCGCGCGCACCACTCGCGGACGTGTTTGTTTTGGAAGCGAAAGCGAACGCTTTCCCTGCCGCTTGTTTCTTTTGGCACGTCCCTGCTGCAGCGCACACTTCCTTTCCGCCTCAAAGAGATGACAAGATGTTCAGCTGCCTGGTCGCGAGCCCGGGCCGTGATGTATACATTATTTAATTTCCGTCAGAAAATTGGAAGCAGGGATTTTCGGGCTGGACGTCCCTATTTCTCATTTGTTTTCGAACTCTTAAGGCCGACGGAGTCGCGAGAAGCGGATACCGCGATTAGGCTGATAAAGCAATGCCAAATAAATAAATAAATAAATAGCGTTGGGTCAGACTTTCTGCAGAGCGAAATAAAAAAAATGACAGGCACCAACTACTTCTGTGAGTTCGATGTTGACCAGGAAAACTTTATCGCCCGACTATGGATGATGTAAAAAAAAAAGACAAGCCCTGCCTATCTTTGCTGTTGTGTAACTTAAATTTTTTTTTTTTTTAAACTCCTCAAGGTAATACCAGGAAGAATACAAAACGCTTCACGGGCTAGCTAATGGGAATTGTTGCTCAAATAGGAGTGGGTTTGTAATCCCTTTCTTAAATTGTGCGCCGCATGCAGCGCTTGTGAGACATATTTCAGCGGCGCAGCACACTCTGACATCCTGCGGAGCCAGCCTTGAAGGCTTCCCCTCTGGGTCGAGTCTGCCTTCACTTGTGCAATTAGGTCCACACATGCCACGAAGTGACTGCCAAGTTTGCTTGAGCATTTCACGTGCAACCAGGAGTCAGGAAATTAAAATTTAACTCTAGAAAGGCGATCCTATATTGCTTGGCACCGGGGCTCGAGTAATGTGTCCAGCACGGATTGTGGGTTGTCGTTTAATCCGCCTGGGGACGCGCGCAGAATGAAATTTCGTTTGGCAGGGGTCACTGAGTGTTCTGCATGTGAGTGTAGCATTAAATGTGGGACTTAAAAGGAATTATATTTCCTTGTAGCTACATTCTAACGATTGCCCAGTTTCCGTGCAGTCGATCGCCTTGCTTCCTGCTATTTCTAACTTGTGAGAGTGCCACCTCTCAATGAGAACCAGAGGTCTGTTAATAGTGCTTTAATGAAGTGAGTGAGCCAAGCGCCGACCCTCCACCCCAGCGGAGGCCTGCCTCACTTAGTTCAATTTTTGCGCCTTACATTCAGCAGTGCATCACTGGCTCTTTTTGACGGAATCAAAGGTTCTCTTTTCTTGGTAGCAGGGGTTTACTCCAAGAATGAACAGTATTTTATTTTTTGTCTCAGGTGTGTCATGTCCATTCCCTCATTTGCCCATCAGCTGCTGCTTGTGGCTGACCCGCCCCCCCAACTCGAGGCCTGCTGGGCTTTCTTAGATCTGGCCATCTCCTGCCTGCTCTGCCCTGAAATGATAGCGCCTCATGAATTTGACTTGAGCAGATAAAGCAATCTAAATTATTATCTCAGGTGACTGGGGACTTCTTTTTCACTACTCATTGTAAACCCTCAAATAAGAGGGGAAACTTACAGTTACTCGTGGTATTTCAACAAGAAGTGCTCTTGTGTTATGAGCCTTGCAGCTATTCAGACCAATTTTCAATCACCTTTCGTGGTAATGTTTTTCGAGTACTAGGGAAATTAGTTTTGTGTACTCACTCTGGTTCCAGGTTGTATACTGTACCCGCTTTGGTATTAGTACACATACTTCAGAATATCATTAACACTAACGTGTAGTACATACATGACAGTACTTGTCTTTTGTCCTTGTTGCAGCTTCTAAGTTTCTTTGCTGGGTTACCAAGTAATGACATTCACCTATTTAAGTATGATTTCGTCTCACAGTGAGTAGTGGCCTTTAAATACGAAAGTCTCAACTAGTGTGTATCAGCTACACCCATGGAAGAAGATCACCGGCCTTCGTGTTCACATGCACCTCAGTGAGTTCTCTAATGCAAAAGCCACAGCCAGCATCCTTCTGCTAGATTTCTGCTCGCCTTCTAATTGCATTTCTTACCCAAGGCCAGTGGAGTTACTCCATTTTAGTTGCTGTTGCGAATAGAAAATGTGCCACCCTCTAATTGCTATAGCTTTATAAGTACAGCTCCCAGTTTTATGGTATTTATTTTGTAGCCATTTCATTCTGTAATTATCCATATTTATTTTTTGCTATTTTTATCTGTATTTATCCATATTAATTTAGTGGTTTGTGAAACTCTAAACTAGTATATTGCAAGTACATGCAATTGGATGCCTCGTGTGGTTTAGGGCTACAAGAAACCATGTCTAATGCACCACTCGTATGCATTACACTCATTAGCATTTTAGTACACATCTGCAACTATTTAAAGTTTCATTAGGAAAACATGTCCCTTTTTAGGTCGAGCCTGCGACACCGCATGCACTGCATTCGCTGTCTCCTGCAAGACACTATTGTTTACAATAAAGGACCTCGAGCCTGCCTATTGCTTACCATTTGTTGGCTTCAGTGTTACTCTTCTTTGCAGACTCCTAATTGGCAGGCACAGGACAAATGTCACTTCCGTTCTTTTCTGTGGAGCATGGGACCAAGCACAGATTGGTTCAACTTAATCAGTGCCCATCCACTGCTCCCAATGTGATTAGGGTACTATTTCGTCTTCCCTCATCCCATTCCACCTGCACCTGTCCCGCACTCCATCCCTCCCCTTTTGCTTTCTCTATAAGCACCGTCTGTTATTGCTGCTCCCTTCGCCTCCTCACTTATGTTGCTTCCCCCTCCCTTTTGATTTTAAACATATTGCACAGCAGCGCGGGCTACTGTGCAACATTTAAAAACAAAGAAGTGCTTCACTGACAGTCTCTCACTGACTGACTGACCGACTGACTCTCACTCTCTCTGACTGACTGTCTGACTCGCTCTCTCTCTCTCACTGACTGACTGTCTGACTCGCTCACTCTCTCTGACTGACTCTCTCACTAACTCTCTCACTGACTGACTGACTCTCTCACTGACTTGATCTCGGGCTCTCTCACTGACTGACTCTCTTTCTCACTGACTGACTCTCTCTCTCTCTCTCTCTCTCTCTCTCTCTCTCTCTCTCTCACTGACTCTCTCTCTCTCACTGACTGACTCTCTCACTCTCTCTCACTGACTGACTCTCTCACTGACTGACTCTCTCACTGACTGACTCTCTCACTGACTGACTCTCTCACTGACTGACTCTCTCACTGACTGACTCTCTCACTGACTGACTCTCTCACTGACTGACTCTCTCACTGACTGACTCTCTCACTGACTGACTCTCTCACTGACTGACTCTCTCACTGACTGACTCTCTCACTGACTGACTCTCTCACTGACTGACTCTCTCACTGACTGTTATACAGGTACTATTTCCCAACCCTCACCCTCCTGTTATCTATGCCCCCCCCATAACAAAAATACCCATAACAAGCAACCATTGGGACAGGCAGATAGAAGTTGCCAGCATTGAAAGGACAAAAAAAACCTCAAGACATTATTGTTAATACTTTTTTAATATGGTCGTTCAGTTGTACATAATGCTTTCTTGGTCATATATAAGGTAACAAAAAAGCTTCTGACACTTCTTTATTATAACTTCTCAGCATGCTGCAGACTTCTACAATATCTCTGGTTAAACACTTATATGGCCCCAAAGGCGAGACCTATTGGCTATGCAATAGGTCTCGCATTTACGGGAGTTTGAGCTATTGACATTGCAAATGACAGTGCTTTTTAGGTCGAGCCTCGAGTAGCGCGCAAGCGCTGCTAGGCGAAGACTTTATGTAAGGGGGTTTCAAAAGCTGACCACACGCTCGTGGCCTTTTCCCTGCGGTTACGCGCAAGCAAAAGGCCATGGTGCACGAGCGTGTGGTCACGCCTGCTGCTCGCAAGCGCACAAGCGCGCGCGACGTGCACTACAGCGCGTGAATACCCTCCTCCCACTCCCTCCTCGTCAGCTTCATTTTCCTTTCACTTTCGCGCCGCGCGGCCGTGTCACTTTCACGGCCGCGCGGCTATCCGCTTCATTTTATTTATTTTTTTAATTAACTTTTAGCGTGAGGCGCGCGCACCACTCGCGTCGCCCCCCCCCCTCCTCCCCGCGCGTGCCTTCAAATGCTTGTTTTATTTTATCACTGGTGGTGTCAGGACAGCGCTGCAGCCCCTCTCATCCCCAGCCTTTACAGTTCACCCGTGCTCTGCAGCATGCCTCGCTGGGACAATTCCTCCTCCCTGCCGCTGTCACTTTTTAGACAAAAGCAGCGCCCATCAAATGAACACTCACTCTGCTTCCGACATTTTTTCTCTCTTGCTTCAAGGGGCCGCCGTCATACCACAGCTGCGTACCACCGAGTGCAGAGGAGGATAAACAGTCTCACTGCTACAGGTGTAATCCTACAGTTCCTTGGCTGATCTATAAACAGCGAAAATGGACAACAACTACAGGCTACTAGGCAGACTTCCTTACGTTTACTTGCAGGAGGAAGCCATATTGGAACGGCAACATTTTCGTGGTGGAAGTAGAAAATAATTGAACAGATAGTATCAAATCAGTGTTTTTTAAACCAAATTATAAATAGAACTTTATTACTGTAAACACGTTTTTCAATTTAATGTAAGCTAATTTTTATAGTGCGTACCGATATTTTAATTTATCAAACAGTGTTAAGATTGTACTACGTTGTCACGATCCAGGTTTCTATGGCTCAGATAAATACACAAGAAAGTCAATAAATATGACTATTCCAAGGTGGCTGGTCAATATATATGACTTTTCCAAGGTGGCTGGCATGCTACATGTTTGACAAATGAATAGTGTACTCGGTATCCGGAGCGACAAACAAAACGTGGAATTAATTACGCGATCGCAGTGTGTTTTAAAGGAAGCTCACTTCTGACAGAGCACGCTGATACGAATGATACGATTTCTCCAATTCAAAATTATAACTTTTCAGCCCTTCTTTAAAATACTTGGGGAATTTATAACTTTCCCCAACATATTGCCCTGAGTGCACACTGCAAAACACTTTAAGTCAAAATATCTCAAATGTCTTGCGTGTTCTCTTTACTACCAGATAGTTTGCAATTTATTTACACAAATTAATTCAGGTAAGAGGTAAGTTAAGGCGCATAGCTGGTAAGTTTTACCCAATGTTATGAATGACCAGGGGCGACTGTAACATATGAAAGCGGTGGAGCGAGTGAAGTACCCCTCCGCTTCTTAAGACAGACAATAAAACAAGCATGCAAAAAAATAAAAACTGGCATGCATTGCAATAAGATAAAAAAAAATTTACTTACCCGGGCTGTGTCCTCCGTGTCCTGTCCAGCTCCGAGCACGATTCAAAGTGCAATTAAATTCCCATAGCAATTCTGACGCTGCTCATGAGAGCAGCACCAGGATTGGATGGAGCAGAGTGGCTAAACGCTCCATCAGGCCCTGGAGGCCTGTGCTTGGTCTCCACCAAGCTGTCTAAGACAGCTTGGTGGAGACCAGCAAAGTGTGCATGTCAGGCTGACAGTCACAAGACAGCCTGCCAAACTGACATGCACACTTTGCAGTGTCTGGCAGCCTTCCTCTAGTCCTCCATGCTGCCATTCAGCAGCAGCGGACTGGACACCCCCCCCCCCCCCCCCATTTCTCCAGCTCCCTCTGAGGCAGGCTGAATGACGGCTGCAGCGTGTGTCGTGAAAAATAAAATGGCAATGAAATTATTTCATTGCCATTTTATTGTTCACATTTACAGAAAGTCACAGTCCCCTGCCCTCAAGAAACAAGCATTGGCATAGCCAATAGGTCTCGCCTTTGGGACCTTATAAGTGTTTAGCCATGCAACAGTTGATGTTGTTGCACCAAGGATATTGTGCTGCATAACTAAATACTTATAAGGTCCCAAAAGCGAGACCTATTGGCTATGCCAATGCTTGTTATTTTTGTTTTTAAAACATAAATAAAAGGCATTGCCATTTATAATGTCAATAGCTTAAACTCGTGTAAATGCGAGACCTATTGCATTGCAAATGCTTGTTATGATGGCCAATGAAAGGGGGAGTTTTAGCCACCGCTCCACTTGTAACTCTAGTTTACTTAACGCTGGACCGTAGTTTAGACGTATTATCTGCTCGGTCTCCCTATGTATATCTATTCCCAAATATTTAATGGGTGTTTCGCACCATGTCAATGGGGATTCGCAGTCCATGCTCACCGTTCGAGTCGTTAAGGGAAACGCTTCTGATTTACTGCAGTTAATTTGGAGCCCAGACAACCCACCATATCGGATTACTTCTCTAATTATTGGTGCCAGGTTCTCACCAGGATGCCGGACGTAGAGTAGGTCGTCATCGTAGAGTGTTATCAGGAGTGGACCAGTTTTAAATTGCAACCTCCTGTGAAGATGGCGTTCTTGTAAGTGCCGGATTAGGGGGTCAAGTGCGATAATGAAAAGCAGGGGCGATAGCTGGCATCCCTGTTTCGTGCCAAGTGATAATGAAAAGGCGTGGGATAGGGTCCCGTTTAGTCAGTCGAGCCGTGGGTTGTGTGTAGAGTAGTGTAATGAGCGCTATAAATCCCAATCGTATGCCCATCTTGCGCAGTGTGGCTAGTAAGAACGGCCACTCTAGGGAATCAAACGCCTTTTCGGCATCCAGCAGTGTGGCAACTGCCGGGACGTCGGGCAAAATCCTGGGCAATACCGCAAATAGAGTAGGCAAGTTCAAGACAGTTGATCGTTGCGGTACAAAACCCGATTGGGCCTGTGAGATTATTTGACCAAGTAGGTGGGACAGTCGCGCCGCTATCATCTTTGCTAGGATTTTATTAACGAAGTTCAATAAAGAGTAGCCTGTAAGAGCCACACAACTGTTTATCCTTCCCAGGTTTAGGAAGTAGTATGATAACTGCTTCTTGCAAAGTAGGTGGCAACTTTGTTTTCAAGTGCTTCCTGATAATCTTCAAAAAGGCACGGGGCGAAGAAGGCTCTTGTATCTTTTTAAAAAAAGGCCACTATAGCTATCTATGCCTGCTGCCTTCATACCATCAATTGATTCAATGGCGTTCATTATTTCCTCTGTTGTGAAGGATTCCACCAGGAATTGCTGGTGTGCGGATTCCAGCCACACCATTGCAATTTCCTCCAAGTATTGCATCCTCTCAGCAACATCGTCTCACCCTAGTAGTGTATAGGTCAGTGTAATATTTAAGGAGTTCATCCTGTATAGCTGGCGTGTCTGTTATCTAGGTGAATACACTATTTCGGAGACTCGTAATGGGTGGTTGGCTTCTGGGGGGAACAGTAGTTGTGCTAGTGTGTGTCCTGGTCTCTTCCCCCTCCCCGTACCTTCTAGCAGCAGCATATTTGCTTACGAAGGGTGTTTCCCTCTCCGCTGCCTCACGGAATTCGGACAGCAGAGCCATCCGGCTATGTAATGTGGCCGGTGTTTCGTGCTCCACTTGTTCCTGATCCAACGCTTCTAATTGCTCCTCCAAACGGAAAAGTGTGCACCTAAGGTCTTATAGGATGCCGGAATGTTTTGAGATACAAATGCCTCTCATGTAAGCTTTAAAGGCTTCCCACAGTGTGGCCCAGGATGTTACTGATCCTTTATTCAGATAAAAAAAATTCCACAATAGCTGCACGAGGCTCAGATCGGAAAACCTCGTCACCAAGTGCCAGCCCCAGGAATCTCCATTGTCTCTCACAACCGCCAGCCCTGGGCACTTGTAGTTTAAGAAGGACCGGGGAGTGGTCTGATAGTGCTCTGGGGCGGTGATGTATAGTGTTATGCCATGGCATCACATTGGGGGACAGCATCTAATAATCTAGGCATGTCCAAGTGTCGTGTGGTGCTGTGTAATGTGTGTAGGTGGACTCTGATGGGTGACGATGGCGCCAAATGTCTTAAGTTGTGTGTTTCACAGAGTTCCTCCATTGCCCGGCGCACCCTGGGTTTAGAGTCGGGGTATTGGCAGTGCTGTCAAGTTTAGGGTCTAAAAGTAGATTAAAATCACCTCCCATGCAGATATAGTCTGCCTCGACCTGCTCAATCTGGGCCTGCAAATTGCAAAAGAACTCTGGGCTGTCTGTGTTGGGTGCATACACGCAGATAAAAGCCATGTGGTACCCCATAAGGTGGCCCGCCACTATGGTGTAGCGTCCCTTAGTGTCGGCACGGATCATCGAGGGTTGGAATGGTATACGCTTATGTATTAAAATGGCCGTCCCCCTGGCGTATGTACTGTAGTTTGCAAAGTAGCGGTGCACCTCCCAAGAGGACGCATATCCAGGTGATGGCGCAGGCAGAAGGCGAGTCTCCTGCAAGAAGGCTATGTCTGCCTTGTGTCTTTGCAGATAGTGTAGAACCTGTTTGCCTTTATGTGCATAATTTAATCCCCTGATTTTCCATATGACTAGTGTTAATTCCGAAAAAGGGGATAGCCTATCCTGTGTGGTCGTGTGGAGCATTTAGTGAGACTAGGCGTGTATGCCAAGTGTCGAGGTGTATGGAGAACAGCAACCATAACATGAAATCAATACAAAACTTCCCATTTAACTCTGCAATCTCCTTTTCACTCCCCCTCCCATACCTGCTATGTCCATAACGGGGAAATCCCAACAAGTCATAGTTTACCATGAATATAAATGAGAAAAGAATTTATCTGCGTTTCAAAGAGGTGTGATTCACGCTAAGGGGGTGACAACGCTATGTCAGTTACCCATATTTATAGGATGGTTCAATTACTAAAGTATGGTGCTTTATTTGCCATATTCTAGTTAGAGAGCTTGAGCAGTGTCTAGGCCATTTGCTCCGTTGTCATTCAGTTCATTTTACATGTGTCTCAGGAGGCCATGTGTCAAGCTGACGCTGGCCCCTGAGTTACTGTCCGGCGGGGACCCTCTTAGCTGATCCTTCCTGAGCCTCCGAGTAGTCACGGCAACATTCCTGCACTGCCGCCTGGGTGTCAAAGAGCCACGCCCTACCCTCCACTATCACACAGAGCTGGGCAGGGTAAATCATACCGTATTTTAGACCCAGATTCCGCAGCGTGGCCTTGACCCCTGTGTATTTATGGCAGGCCTCTTGTACCATAGCAGTAAAATCTGGATTACGGGAAATCGAAGAGCCCTGCCATTTCAGCGGGCCCTTTTTCCTTGCCAGCCGCAGCGCAGTATCCCTGTCTCTGTAGTTGAGCAGCCAGGCTATAAGCTGCCTCGGAGGCATCCCGGATTAGGGCTGGGTCCCAGAGTATGGTAGGCTCTCTCGACTAAGAATGAGGTTGTGAAGGATTCCTTGCTGAATAGTTCCGTCAGGAGTGTTTCTACAAAGTGATCCGTGTGGCTAGTATTCGTAGTTTCCGGGACACCCAGTATGCCTATATTATTGCGCCTGCTTCTCGCCTCCAGGTCTTCATTCTTCATTGCCACTGTTTTGAGGAGTTTTTCCATATGGTCTAATCTCTTTGTCGACTGAGCAGCGCCATCCTCAAGGTCGGAGACTGTACCCTCGACCATGTCCAACCGCTTTTCATGAGTGTCTATGCGCCCCCCCATTTTGTCTAACCGCTTCTCCTGGGTGTCGAAGCATCCGTCCAGGGCCCTGAAACCAGCCCTGAGTTCCACCATTAGAGCATCCGCACCTGCCGGTCCCGCCCCGGCCGAACCCACCGCGCCACACTCTCGGGGTCCTTTGGTTTTTCCAAACTGTAATTGCCTTTGTTTGGGGTCTTTGCGGACCAGCTCCCGCTCCGTGGCTGCAGCTGTGTATGCCCCAGGCTGTCAGGGCCCCTGCATGGGACCAGCCCCTCCGTGGCTTATGTATTTGGTGCTACCCCCCCCTGTGCATCAGGCTGCCGGTATCCAGACCCTCCGCAGCATCCTCAGTTCTCCTTTCTGTGTTTTTTAATCTGCGGGGGGAGGGGGATGAGAGCTGCCAACAAGTGGGTCTAGGCCTCTGCCGCAGCCGTGAGCGCACCGGCCGCCTACCCCTCCCCTACAGAGTGAGGCCCGTCCTCAGCGTAGTTTCACGAAGACTGCAGACAGCTCCCTGCCTGGCCCCCCACAGTCCGAAGCAGGTTTGATGTCCATGGGGGCTGTAGGCCTGGACCGTCCGCATCGCAGGCCCTCAACATCAACAGCCACGCACGGCCCCCTCAGACCAAAACAACAATATTTTTTAAGGCTTTGTGACTATGGGGGCTGACGTCCCGCCCGTCCCCAGGGCAGGCCCCCCGGCGAGTGCAGCCAGCTCTCCGCCTGGCCCCTCTCAGTCCAGTGCAGGGGTATTTTCAGCAGCAGGCTTGTCTATGTGGGCCAAAGGGAGGAGGCAGAGCTCGGGCACGGTTGCGCCGCTGCGCGCAGTCCGCCGGCCCAACCAGCCTGGCGACCGGCTCCCAGGCTCGCCTGCCACTGCAGGGCATCCGGGAGCAGCTCGGGCAACTTGCCTGCAGCACGACTATAACCCTGTGCTCTGGCGGAGTCTCGCTGGCTCCCGGTCTCAGCAGCCTCTTCCTGGTCTCTGATGTCGCGTGCACCGGCAGCCCCAGGCAGGCTCCCACCGGCAGAGCATGGAGGCCCCGATGATCCAGAGGCCAATCCGACTGCCCACAGCACAGGAGGGCCCCCGTCACCCCGCAGCCAGCTGTGCAGCCTGGTGCACGTCCAAGCGACCTCCCTCGCGGTCACCAGGGTTCCTGGCCGGGACCGGAGTTTATGTGAATTTTTTAGTTTTTTAGATTTCTGCTGCAGGAATTCTGCGCCCGCCATCGCTCACAGCACAGTCCCCAGAAATTACGGGCAGGATGACATTGCAAGGTGTGGATATGGCATGGATATCTGGATGGCTGGCGGAGCTGCAGTACTACGTGACCGTCTTGGTCAGCAGCCTGGCCATGCCCCCCCACCCCCCAACCCCCTCTGCGTTTCATCATTGAGCCACCTAACCCTTCAGTTAGGTTACCGATTTTTCAGTGATCAGTAGCTCATTTGTGAGTGTTGGTCTATCCTAATGTATCTCCTTGGATGATTTGTGCTAATGCTGATTGACAGCTTATCCAAATAATGGCCCCATAAACTGTAAACAATAGCAAACGCCAACAAACAAACGAACAAGGATAGGTTAGTGTAGCAAAGGTCACCAATATGGTCTAAAAATATTTCGTGATTTGGTGTAACACAGCATTAAATTATCTCAAGCCTTCATCGTGTCATAGATTAAAGCTTAGGGCATGTATGAGACGTTTTATGAGGTGAACACGCTTCTGTGAATTTGGTCACTAAGTATAGCTTGAATTCATTAGGATCTAAACGGTAATCTTTTGTAGTGGCCATTCAAGTAATTCTCATTTATGGGTGTAGTGCTACCGACTCTGCATATAATCTGCAACTGTTGTGTAAAATATAAAGTTAATTAAAAACATAGGTCCTAACATCCAACTCTTTGTATTAACCATTATTCACTGACAAGCTTTTATTGGAACAAATATGCAGAATAATTAATCATGTGTACTCAACAAATCCAAAGTATTTATTACCTCATGAGGTATTGAGTTTAGGCACTTGTTAATGGTTGATATTTTATAGACATGATGGTCATACCAACACACTTGTATGCCTGCCTGCCGTTCATTTGTACTTAATTGTCAGTGCTTCAAGGTGTAGTGTGTCAACAATAACCAATTGGCACCATACATCACACTGCTATTAGTAAGGCTTGAAGCTCTCCGGGTTAGTGCATCACGTTTCTCTCGTGCTAAGTTGCGCTCTGGCTGTTCTTTCTCGACTTCTTGACAATAGGATAAACGACAGTAGAACATCTGTTAATAAAGCTGATCGATGGACATCCACTAAGTACTGGAGTAAGAGGTTGCTTGAATCTGCTTTGTGTAGTTTGTTTACTTTTATTTGAGAGCTCTATGAATGCCGGACTGGTCCACTTGCTGGGATCGTAGTGTTTGTCAAACTAAATCAGACTGCACCTAAAGAAAGATCATAATTAAAAGCCATATTGTTGTTACTTTAGCTGACTGCTCCTTAGTGAGACTACTCTTAATTTTTCTTGTAATCGGAGGACTCTGTATCATAGCAGTACACTGCTATGTATTCATGACAGTGGTTTGATTCACAACTGAATTGGAACTAGTGTTGTAAGACAATGTGGTTTCTGCTCTAATGTTTTGGATACTCCTGTAAGTATGACAATAAGTCATCTCCGAGTGCTGTTGTCTGTAACATGGCACCCTTCCCCATTGTTAAGTCCGTGAATGTGGCTGTGGAGGCAATGGCTCCTCCCCTGCTCACTGTTGTAAAGTACACTAGGGTTATTTGATGTGATCTTTTGAATGTGTCGTAAATAACTCATCTAGTCCATATTTTGATATAAAGAAGTGAATTAATAGCTTTCTGGCTACATTATATGGTAAATGCTGCTTTTGTTTTTTAGTGTAGATGTTTTTTTGCTTGTAATCACAATGAATAACTTTTTGGATGGATCATTGAGTATATACTCTACAATGCTTAAGTTGCAATTAGTGTGCACACTTAGTACCCAGTGCGTTCAAAGCAAAAGGTCCTGTTCTTGAGTGGTATTTTAACTATTTGCTTATTTGTGTAAAACCCGCCTTGCACTTATCAACTGTAAAATTCCCAGACATTCGTGTTTAACCTTTACTTGAAACAAATTAGGAGGGGGTTGTCTGCTTGAGATAGCTCAAGATCGTCACCAATTTTATGTTTAATATCACCAGAGCTTTGGTTCTTCTTAGTAATAAAATGCCTTAGAAAAGATAAATATTGTTCAACTCCCCTAAAAGATGTACCATTTAAAACTAAGAACAACCTGTGCCCCCTTCGTACCCTTTTACAGTTCTATTGCCAGGTAACCTGCCAGCTCTCTCCAGGTCACCCTCTTACCCTGAGCCCCAACTGTCATATTTCTGCTTAATGTTTCACAAACCCTCCCACCTCAAAAAATTACCAGGTCCTCCTTTTGACCTCTGCTAAATCAACTCAAATTAAGTGTCCTGCTTTATGGCAAAAATATACATTTTATTTGCATCTGTCACCATGTTTTGTTAGTTTGAATGACGTTTGTCTTAGCCAAGTTTTAGAGTACAGTGATGAGCTTTTTCTGTGATGCAGTTTGGATTGTTCTGCTTCAATTTCTTGCCAGGTAACATTGAAATAGTCATTCAAAACCGACCCATCATTCATCCTTGAACTTAAGCAAAACCCATGCCCATTCTATCAGAATATGTACCTAAGGAAATCACAGGTCTATTCTTTTAAACAAGGCAAGAGTTTTGAAATGGGGCTGACATACCAAATGCTGGCTGTGTGCTGACTCGAAGACACTAGGGGCCCAATGTGCGACCATGTCATTTAGCGACTTGCAAATTGCGCTCAATTGCGAGTCGCAATTTGCGAGTCGCTAAATGCCATGTACAACAGTGTCTGAGACACTGTTAGCGATTCCTAATGGGGTCGCAAATTGCATGCCTATTGCAATTTAATAGGGCACTCGCAATTTGCGACCCCATTAGGAATGGCTGGCCCTCCCAGGTGTGGTGGCCTGCTGGGCTCAGCAGATCTCAATATCTGGGACTGCTTTTAAATCAGTTTTTTTTTCTCGATGCAGCCCGTTTTCCTTAAAGGAAAACGGGATGCATTTAAAAAAAGAAAAATGAAACGTTTTCGTTTCATTTTTTAAGAGCAG
Organism: Calotriton arnoldi; assembly: GCA_963921515.1. Lineage (NCBI taxonomy): Eukaryota > Metazoa > Chordata > Amphibia > Caudata > Salamandridae > Calotriton > Calotriton arnoldi. Next base: position 1,369,635 of record CAWUFW010004558.1, on the reverse strand, counting down.
GTAGTGGTCCCTGGGACCACTGCCTGCCCCTAAAAAATATTTTCCCCTGCATTTGCAAAGGGGAAGGGGTTCCCTTGGGACCCCTTTCCATTTGCGAGTGCTTTACCACCCTCTTGAAGAGGGCGGTAAATTGCGAGTTTTGCGACCGCAATTGCAGACGCAAAACATTCTTACATAGGCCTCTGACTCGCTATTAGGAAGGGACGCCCTTGGAACACCCCTTCCTAATAACGACTCACAATTCCTATTTAGCAAGTCGCAAAAAAATTGCGACTTGCTAAATAGGGATTGTACATGGCCCTATTAGATTTTGCATGCAAAAACGTGTCGCAAACCTGTTTGCGCATGCAAAATTGGGTCGTACATCTGGCCGTAGAAGTTTTGGGCTGCCAATTGGATGTTCCTGTATGTGTGTCTATCATCACTACTGCAGAGATTTAATCACATTTATGGAAGAATGGTGTTAGATTAGTTAATCCCCAGTGATGGTGTAGAACCCAAACTCTGTTTCTTGGAATCCATGTTTGAGTTTTGAGAAGCACTCTTATTCCACTGGTTTGTCTTAAGTGTGTGGTCTTCTAGGCTTAAACCCCTGCTAAACCTACCTAGGTTGAAAGTTCACTTTTCTAATATGGAATGAACAGCTAAATATTTAGTTTTTTTTTGTTTGTTAAACTGTTGTTGTCTAGATCAAGTACTACTTTTGACATGAGGAGTGTAGATTGACATGATGCCCAATTTACAAAGGTAACTTACCCTTTTGAGTAAGTTTAGCCTTTTTTTTTATCATTAATGAATCTTTTTATTTAGTTTTATAACCATACAGTGATCAGTAAAGAACATCCACATATATAGATTGACACACCACCACAATGTTTATCCAGCAGTACGCAGGCAAAATCAGGTGGTCCACATCCAGTTAGTGCCATTAATCAATGTCATCCCATATTGCATAATACTTTCATGGACATCCTCGAGCTATATAAAGTGATTTTTCATGGACTGCACATAAATCCATTCTCTGTCAATTCTGCAATTGTTGGAGGAGTAGGTATTATCTAGCTCTTGCAATGTCCCTCTTTGCCACTAGTAGGACTATGGAAATGAAATGTTTGAGGCACACCCCGGACTCCTCAATACCCATTATGGCTTTCCTCGGGTTCGGGGTGAGTGTATACCCCATGATTTTGCTCATTTTGTTGTGTATCCTGGTCCAGTATATGGTAATGAGAGGGCACCTCCAAACCATGTGGAAGAAACCATCACCTTCTGTAGAACATCTTCAACCATGGTTGTCAGTTTAGTATCTGATTCACCACAGTTTATTTGGATCATATTATGTTCAATGGAAAGATTTAAATTGTATTAGATGAAGCCTGCCATTGCCAGACATCAGGCTGCCATTTTGGCTTATTACCATTCTTTGCCAGTCAGTGGGCCAATGTCTTGAGTCCAATGGGATTTGAGTTGTATGTAAGGATCTGGGCCATTGAGTACCAGAGATCGTAAACTCGAGTGAACCTTTTTTCCCCAGGCCTTCCATTGTAATTTTGGGTTCCGGCGAATTAAATTCTGGTACATGTTGTAGGAGGGAAGTATGGCGTGCTGGAGCAGGGCTGAGCTGTAGATAGTGGAAAAACTGTTTTATGTAATTAAAATTCTGTGGTTAATTCTGCAAAGTACTTTGTGGTTATTGGACCACATGTCACCTGTACTGGAATACCGATAAAGTCTCATCCACCCCCAGGGATGTGGAATCCTATAGCCCGACGCCCAGGACATATTGTTTGGGTCAAGGGCAACAAGTTAACATGTGTATTTTGTCCTTGGGTCAAGTAGGCCCAACCCCCTGCAGCACATACCCTTTGGCTGCCAGTTTGCAGTACCACATTATGGATCAGGTAAGGGCACTGTCTGCAGATAAGGTAATATTTTTGTCCATATGTTAATGCTGTTCAAACGTGTTTTTATGGTTCATTAATTGAAAGCCTTTATTATTGGGGTGAGCGCTCTAAGTAAATGTAACCTCTGACTGCACTACTGACAGTGGTTCTAGTATAAAAATGTGTACACAAGTTTTCAAAGTTTAGCAATATGAGGCTATGTATAATGCTGCCAGAATGCTCTCTGATTTGATGCAAATATTTGCAAAAGCTTGAAAGCAAGATTGATGATTCTTTGCTTTCAAAATAAAATGTTCATAATAAAAAGAAAGCAGGAAAAAACATTTCGCTAAACTACTGTACAATTTCAGGTACCATTTCTTTGTAGCATAATTTAGTAACGTGTTGATGCATGCTAGTATTTCCCCAAAATATTCATAGTGGAAAATTAATGTAACCAGTTTCAATAAGATTATGGGAAACAAAAATAAACATTGGCATAGCCAGTAGACCTGAAATTGGTGGTCAGCTTTTTAGTTTTGTCGTTGTGTTACTTGTTTTGGCACGGTTTTTGTAAAACCTTATTGGTGTGGGAGCTGCAGGGCCCTCACTATTATAACACACATTGGCAAAAGCAAAAATTGTTTTTGGTCTCCAAAAGCACACACTGCCACAGTAGTTACTGGCACTGAACAAAACTACTTTGTGTGCCGATATGCTCCTTGTGAAAGAGGAGAATGCTGTCACTCACAGTGAAGCCAGCCGATACAGAGGGAGCGAGAGAGAGAGACAGAATTTTAATAAATGCAAAAGGTCCTGGTCAACGCCAGACCAAATTAGGGGCCCTATTATTAAAGAAAGTCTCAAAAGTGCACCCATGGTATATGTCCTTGCATTAAGTGCAGCTATACGGCTTTCATGAATTTACAGAAGGACAAGAAATAATACTCCTAGAAAATATTTGTGAACTGCATTTTAGCATGAGCAAATATGCATGTGTAGATTTGCTCATGCGAAAATGAGTGATTGCAAGTTCACTTTCCCTCCAACCACTTTTTCCCCAACTCTGGAAGAAGGTTTACGTCTGCCATTGACAGGAGTAAATTTCCAACATTTCTCAGTATGGGAAAAGATTAGAGAAGAGTTGTTGAAAACCCTTAAAACATGCAAGTTAGTAGGTTTGCACAGACTCAAAAGGGCATTCTAACCCTGGAACTATTGCTTACCACTACCTTCAGTCCCAGTATGCAGATCTGCGGAAACATGGCAACATAAGGGGATTGCAAGTATTCAAAAACTACTATGGTATGAACCCTGGCATAATCAGGCTATATCAGAGCTCTTATATACTGAGATTGCTGTCATAATTTGTCACCGCACTACATGGCACAAAAGAGACAAGTGGATTTTGTTACAGGACAAATAGATGTGTGAAGAAACCTGCCCCATGGACAAGTAGATATTTTATTAAATTCCACACCTCTGCACCCCAAAGCCTAGAGATTTGTGGTACCCAGGATCCGCACAGAAGGCGTGTTTTATTAGTGATGGTCACGTGCCGTTTGATGTATTTAAGAGTGTTGTGCCTGTAAATCAAAGGTGCTGAGTGGCCTCTGGCTTCCCCTTGCGTCGTATAGGATCTTCTCTAGGTCCCATGTCTACAAGATGGCATGTTCTAGGCTGTATGTCCTGTCATTCCGGGCTCCAAATATCCAATCATTAATTAAGATTTGTTTTGACGGCCAGTAGTAGTATAGTTGCATGTCTGGGATTCGCAGTCCACCATTGAAGGTCGCCTGTTTGCATGTGGCAAGAGAGACTCGCCGTTGTTCATCCACCCATACAAAGTTGGTTAGAGCTGTATTGTTTTCATGGAAGAAGGAAGGAGGAATGGTGTTGGGGAAGATCTAGAGTGTGTATAAAAAGCGGGGTAGTGCCATTTTAAACAGTCCTCTCCGACCCATGATTGAGATGGGGAGCCCTTCCCAGGCCGTGAGTTCCCCGTGTGTGGCGCGGAGCAAAGGGGGATGTTAAGGCTCCAGTATAATTGCTGATCAATAGTGAAGTGTGTTTAAAGGGTCCTGCTATTATTAGAAGGGGGGGGGGGTATTCCCCTAGGTTGCTGGGCAGGGTCCCGCAATAGTCCCATACCAAGATTTGTTGAGGTTTAAGCGTAGGCCAGAGGCCTCGCTGTGTATACATAGGATGTGTCGCAGTCTGTGGACAGCTTGTATATAGACCAACAAATCGCCTGCGTAGATTGAGACTCTCTTCAGGTAGGGCATCCCAGAGAACTAGATCCATTCCGCTAGGGGCTCGCCACTAGCGCAAAGAGAGGTGGGAATAGGGGCTACCCTGTCTCGTGCCTCTTTTGCTTAGAAACTGGGAAGATAGCACCACATTTACCCTGACTCTCACCCATGGCTGACAGTATAGAGTTCTGATTAGCTGTAGGAAGAGAGGGCCAAAGTTAATTCTGCAGAGTATGTGAAACATGAAAGGCAAATGGACCGAATCAAAGGCTTTCTTAAAATTGATTAGCGAAAGGCCTGTTTCTTGCAGTTCATCTGTTCTGGCCAGGATTAGTTGGAGTAGGCGGATAGAAAGTCTTTTCCCATGCTCCGGAATGAAGTTGTTCTGATCTGGTTAAATTAAGGAGTCTACAACCTGTAGTAGCTTAGTAGCAAAAATTTTCCTTAGTATTTGTGCTTCTGTGTTGATTAGCGAGATCGGGCAGTAGGAATCACATTCTGCAGGTTCTTTTCCAGTTTTATGAATTATAACATTAGTTGCTTCTCTTATGTCCTATGTCTGGAAACCTTTTTCCACTGTCTCCTCAAACATGTTGAGGAGATTTGGGGCTGGTAGAGTAGCGCTTGTAAAAATCACTAGGGAGCCCATTCGTGGCTTAGAGTCTTGGTGGAGTTCAGGGAGACAATGGCAGTTTGTATTTCCTCGAGTGAAAGTGTGGCCTCAAGCTCAACCCTCTAGGCGGTGTTGAGAGGTCGAATGAGGCAATCATTGGGTATGGGGACGGTGTTAGCTATGTTCAGTGGGGTGCATCTCGCATATAGCGGAGTTTTATTCCTCAAAAGCTTCGGCGATATCGTGAGCTGTGTATGCCAGATCTCCAGCTTATCGGGCTGTATATGGGATCACCCTAAGCTCTTGGACTCTGGTTGTTAGCCAGTAAAATAGGCGTCCTGCTTTGTTATCACCCTCCCCAAATTCTTTAATACGGTGTTGGGGTGCTAACTGTGTTTGGCTGTAGTGTGATTAAGGAGTCACAGGTCAGCTGTAGCAGAAATCGGCTGCTGTATTTTCCCACTTGTGTCCCTATTAAGTGTAATGTCATGTTCTAGGTCTATGATGTTCGTTTCAGGTGCTTGTGCCTCCCTATCTTTGTCTTTTTTGTCGCCTGCAATGAGTGATTTGATGTGTTCGCGGGTTACCGCTTTGAAGCGGCCTCCGTCTCCCAAGGCACAACTCCACTGGGGAATGGTTTGATAGGCTACAGGGGAGGATTTACACTTTCCACACCCCCTGTAGTTCAGTGGCTGGTGCAAAGAAGTGATCGATGCAAGAAAAAGAGGAATGTGAATGGGGTAAAACTTTTGTCGAGTGCCATTTCCTACATAATGCTCTAGATCCCAGGTGAGGTGGACTAGGTTTTAAGTGGGACTGCCCTGATGGTTGATCTCCCACTAAGGGTGTCGATTGCAGGGTCCACAAATGCATTAAAGTCCATCCCCAGTAGAACAACAGCATCAGCAGATAGGCAAGGTTGGCCTCCACGGCAGCCAGCGAGGAATCAATCCTTGCTGGCGGGATGTATATACTGACAATGGACCATGCATGTCCTTCAAGGGTGCCTGTAAGAGGGATGAAGCGGCCCCTGTGTCTGGAAATATTGTGGTGGGATTCAGGGAAAGGGCGATGTGTAGGCGGTGTATGGGTTCAGAAGAGAAGAAGGACCATGAGGGTGTGTCGTTCATACGTAGAAAACAGTGATGTAAAGACGCCCAACCCTACCCTTCTACCGATGAAGTATCTGTCGCCTTAACTATTCAACTAATAGGCTAAATAAAAATCCCATTGAAATCCTAGGAACACAGGTGATCGAAGCAGAGAGAGAGAAACTCAAACAAAGAGAACCTTAAACCAAGTGATGAGGGGTGCGTCAAGTGGGTAAAAGCCCATTATGTAACATATGGGGGACGTTCAGGAGTTGATTAGGTTGTGTTGAGGGGCGTGCCATGACTTTCCCCTCAACCAAAACCTCCGAGGGCCTGGGGCTGGAGGGTGGGGAATCAGCCGAGCAGTGTCTTCCGTGGGTTCTCTGGCTTCAGCATGGGGGTTGACCCCAGGTCCCAGCTCCCCCATTGGAGTGCAAAAGGGGCACTACTTTTGGACATTTGTCTGTAAAGTTTGGCTGCTGTTCCACCCAACTCCAAGCATCAGGGTATTAAAGAAAAGAGCCTTCTCCTGATGGAGAACCATAAGTCACGCTGGGAATTGCAACATATATTTGATGTTTAGCGCATGTAGCTTCTTTTGTTAACTTCAGGAAGGATCTGCGGCTTTGTTGAACCTTAACGGGGTAGTCAGTTCGATGACGAAGCATGGCAGTAGTGCCTCTGCTGGGAGCCATGATTTCAACCAGTCTCTAAAGTGGGTGGTGTTGGAGCCTTCCTCTCCTTCGGTTATGTCCACTATCCGGATATTATTCTGTCTAGAACGGCCCTCCCTGTCTTCAACCCGAGTCGTCATATATTGTAGTCTGTTCTGCAGGTCTGGGATTGTGGCGCAGAAGGTGTTAATTGAGTCCTCAGTCTTAGATATCTGTCCCTCCACTTAGTTTACTCTTTTGACCACATTTCGGAAGTCTTGCCTTAGTAGGGACAGATCGTTGTCGAGTTCTCCTATGTTCCCCTCCAGAGATGCTCTGGAGTCCTGTATTGCCTGGAGGACTGCAGAAATATCTTCTCTGGCTGCCCCATCCTCTTGGTCGACGGACATCTGGCTAGGTGGCAGAGGTGCGGTGAGGTTGTTTATTTGCTGATTTTTATTCTGTGTAGGGTGGGCAGTCTGTTTGCCTTTGCACATTGTGGGATTGTCCTGGAGGAGGGGCAGTCCACCTCTTGTGTCCAGCAGCAGGAGGAGGTGGACACGGGGACCACTCGGCTGTGTGCCGGCGGGTCACTATCCCCACGGGTGATTCTAGTGAGTGCAGGTTGGCCTTTGGCTATTTGTGAGCGCCAGATCTGTACCTCTAAGCCCAATAGAGAAGGGACCATAGGTGGTGGCTCCCCTCTGTGTTACCTCATGGTCCCCAGCAGGGCCTAAAGAGAGAAAGAGGGGGTCTTTATAGCTGTGGGCAGTCTATCTCTGACTTAAACTCCTGAAAAGCCCAGGAGTTGTTTATGGGTTTCATTAGTGAATCAAGAGGCAAGTAATTTTTCAAGGACACCCTCTGGGTGAATGAATTGCTAGTATACTTGGAACAACATTACAGTTCATTAAATGAAACGGGAGAATGTTTTGCACAGCACATATCTTGAACTCATATATTTGGAGGTGCTCTCATGTGATAATGAAGAACTAGCATTGGCATAGCAAATAGGTCTCGCCTTTGGGACCTTATAAGTGTTTAGCCATGCAACAGTTGATGTTGTTGCACCAAGGATATTGTGCTACATAACTAAATGCTTATAAGGTCCCAAAAGCGAGACCTATTGGCTATGCCAATGCTTTGCATATGCAATGCATTACAATGATTCAAACATTGTTCAACTTATTTTTTCTTTGTTCTAGGTTGCGTAGCAGGATCAAGTGTGGCAATATTTTAAATCTGGATTATTGTACACTCGTTTTATTAAGTGGGCGCCGGAGTAAGTCGTCACATGACCTTTCAGGAGAAACCAGGGCTTTTGAATTTAAAGATGTAGGGGTGAATGAAACGGGGTCAATTGCTGATGTAGTTGTCAAATTTGGTATTAGTACGTCCTTACCCAGATGTGTTATTAATTCATTTAGGTGAGAAAGACCTGGTGTAGCTTTTGGGTTTAGGTTTGATAAAGGCAGTGAAGGTGATTTATCCGTTCGGATGTGGCGCCGGCTCTGACACACACTGGATGGCAGGTCCGGGCCAGCTGGGATGAGCCCGCCCCCGAGGCCGGACGGGGTGGGGTGGGAGGGCTGGGGCCGAGGGGTCAATGAGGCACTGATGCGGCTGCTGCCTCTGGCTTCGCCACAGGGAGGGACCTCACCACGAAAACCGAGTTTAGAGACATGCTCCACCCAGAACCACCACTAAAACAGTCTCCGGACATTACCCCCTCATTCAACCACACTCACAGACCAGGATAGCGCCTCAAGACGCACACACGGAAAATACATGGAGACTGACTATTCTGGGGCACCGTATGAGGGGCCCTCATGATGGGAACAGCTGGTTCCCTGACCGCAGAATCCAGGACTGACTCCCTCGGTGGCCAGATGTGACTCGGAGAGTGGGAGGGGGCGCAAGGGGGAAGGGGCTTTTCGAGCGTGGATCTGTGCTTGTTGTCCCAGCGCCTCATACAAAGGCGCGCACACTCCTCGAAGCTGCGTGAGCTTTGGGCCAGCTAGCCTTTAATCCTTATAAAGCTGATAACATGAGTTATTACAGCTAAGATTATAGTAATTACAGCTATGATTAAATCGCTCAGCGACAATTCACTTAGTGGAGCTTGGCAACGTCAACCAAAACGCCTCAAGGTGCTTTCTAATCGACAGCACTATATAACCTTACAACCATGCAGAGCAAATGGAGTAGCATATTGCAGTACTACCCAAAAGCGCTTCGAGGCTTTATGAGGGTTTCGCATCGCTATACATTTGCTACACTATCACTAGGAGATGGAGGGCAAATAATTTTAATAAATGGGCACGGCGATGACTGCCAGCAGCGAGGGTGGTCACAGAAAGCCACACTTCTCTATTCCAAGAAAGAGCCTCTTCTCCCTGCCCTGCTGCAACACAACAGTCTTTTCCAACCCACCCCTCCCCGCCGTCTCTCCCACAAGCGCTTCCTCTGTTCTGGAGAAGTAGCCCTACCCTCGCCTCCTGTCAAAATACCGGTGGAAAATAACGTGCCAGGACTCGCCCTTGCAACTGCTTCTGTGTGCTAGGCAGAGCAGACAGGAGGCCAGTGTCCACTCTAAGCACGAAATGGGATATTGAGTCCGGAAGCCAAGCGCGCGCGGCCACGCTAATTGGAAACAGATGGCCCCTGCGTGCTGCTGCTCGCTCCCGCAAGGTGGATGCCGCCACAAGCACAAGTGTTTGAAAAGTGCAGACCGATTCCAAAAGGTCATCTCCTAGAGCAGCGCATGCGCGCTGCGCTAGGCTCGACCTAAAAAGGAGTCAAAGTAAAATAATTGTCTTGAATTACGCAGCTTGATGAAGTGGGAAAGCCAGGATTGATCTCAGATTTTCTGGATTTACATTGTGCAGTTCAGCCACTAGATGGTTATCTCTTGCCCACTCACGTTTTCATAAAACGTTAATACTATGGCTTTAATTCTTGGCCAAAGAGGTTAGAACGTGGGTGGCAGACAGAAGCCACATGTAGGCTTCTTTTTGTGCTTGTGGATTCAAGAGAATCTCGAGCTGAGCCAGAGCCACGCATCTGGCTAGAGTTTGACTCAAACCTTCTGTGCCTCATCCAGCTCTATCACATATTAGCAATTAAGGGAACAAAGGCATAGGTACGACCTGATTTGACCCTTAAAATGCTTTCCTGACTTACTGTCAAAATGATGTATATTCTACGCCTCTTCCTATGTCCACCTTACATCACCCCTGACCCTCACAAAGCTGGCATTAATGCAGCCCTTGTTCATGCCACAGACCAAATTTGTGACCCCTGGGAAAATGTTTGCGAGTACCCATGATCTAGGGCTTTCATCTGGAATGGTGGGACTATGCGGGCTATATTTGTATTGTAAGGTTTGTGCTATTTAGATAATAAAATTGGATCAATTTAAAACTAATATTTATGAAGACTATCGCTATCTATTCTCTCATGTCGTTATGGCCGCTTTGTGTGTTGGAACATATACTATAAAGTGATCTGTTGGTAATTCGGATTGGTCATAAGAGATCCTGATTTATAAAGGAGATCCACTTGGGTAATCGTAGTCCTTTTACATTCTGTGCATTTGGTTTCTTATTTGATAGTGTTGAATTTGGGCATACATCATAAATGAGCCTCAGGTGCATATACTACTCATTGCACAGTTTTGTCTGCGTATACCAATAATATTCATTTTAGCGGTTTTTAGGGTATTTTCCCTGAACAGACTTTTCTACCATCATTGTATTCTGCGCCTTTTAATTTGCTTAATGCTGCTTTTATGTACAGATCTGAAGAACCAGGTGTTCTTAATAGAAGACCACCCAGCGGTGCAGGAAACACCCAAGTCAACAGCTTCCTCCAAGTACGTTCAAAAACGGGAGACCACACCAATGGGAGTGAAGAAACACGGGTTTATTCATTTGATACAGACAATCTCTAGAGATGGAAGAGTATCCGAAACCCACTGGAAGGTAGGTGACGAGAGACTGTTCACCCTGCGAGGGACACGCAGCATCCCTTATAGGACGTGGACACTCCCCTCGCAGGAGAAGGAATTGCAAAAAAAGTCTGTTTAGCTCGAGGGATGGAGAAACTGGCGTCAAGCAGTCCAGGCCTTAGGCAGATCACCTGGCTCTTATCACGATGTTAGATGAGGGATGAAACCTGTGGGCGAGGTCATTCACATTTCAACATTCCTGGAAGATTTTATCGTGGGTGCGGTAAAAGGTCAGCTTGTGGTGTAGTTGGACACGTACACGGTCTTGAGGGTTAGAGGCAAAAATGGGCACGAGAGGAAAACAAAATGGTGGTGCACATGGCAATTTAGCAACTTCAGGTTTTACAGATCATCAGTAGACCTCAATGAGCCCTGCCTAGCTACCGCCGATTGCAGCTGCACTGCTTAGCAGTGTGTGACGAAGGGCTCCTAGACAGTCTTCATCCAAAGGTAAATCTAGCTTGGTTAGGGCGGCCCTTACTCTTACAGTCCCCCATATTGTGTTAATATTTATTTAGGTCTTTAAAGAAAAGTGCAGTGAAGGTAAGTGGTTTATTTGCGAAAAAGTAGAGCATTTGCGGGAGAATCGCCATCGTAGACTGTGGCACCCTTCTGATTGGTGGAAGGGATAATTTCTTCAAAAGTTCACCAATACTCTAGCAGGCGTAAGTGCTGGTGTCAGAGTCCCCTCTTTTATGTCTGTGGGGTGTATCTACAAATTTATGCCTAAATCATGAAATGTTTTAATGTTAGAGTGATAAACAATGTGGTTTCTGGGAGGGTGTTCTGAAGGGCTATGTACATTTGTGGAAAAAGGCTGGATTTGATGATCAGTTTGAGCAAAGAGACCGCACTAAAATCTTTGAGTTTACTCAATAACCTTGGGAGGCCTCACTTTGTCTCTGATATATAGCAGTACTTCATCTGTGTATGACAGCATTGTTTTTGAACTGATATTACCAAACCAAGGCGTGCTCTCTCCTTAAGGATCTGGCTCCCCAGGGCTCCATTGCTAAAGCAAATGGGATTGGTGATGGGGGCACACCTATCTGTACCCCTTTTGGACTAGTATAATGCCCAAGATCATTGGGTACTTAAACCTAGCAGTAGGGTTGTAATATAGGATATGGATCCATTTTAGCATATACTCGCCACCTCTTTCTTCATCTGAAATAAGTAACTCCAGCTTGACATGTAAAAAGCTCTTTTCATGTCAACAGAAGCAACCATTGCAGAGTTTGTTAGCTGGGATTCTGTACATCATGTGAAAACATCTGCCAATATTGGAGAATGCCCTCATACAAGGGATCAGTCTACTCTGGTCTTGGTGGACCAATTGTGGAAGAGTTTGTTGTCTCATTTTGGAGAGGATCTTCACAGAATTTTGCAACCTAGCTTTAAGATGGATAATGGGTGATAGGTCTTGTTTAATGTAGAAGCACCATTCATTGTCCTAAGCATTGCCCTGCATATTTACCAATTTTTGAGAGTGTAAAGTAGAACGTTTTTCACAATTCTATGGGAAGGTCATCACTACCAGGAGTCTTTCTGGTGAGTGGTTGATATATTGTCAAATTTATTTCAAGGAGTGAGATTTGTGTATCCATAGCGCAGATCGGTTTGCCGGTCATTGAGGTTATTCCCGCTACACGCATATAATAATAATAAAGACATTTATAAAGCGCGCAGCTACCCCGAATGGGGTGTCCCGGCGCTTACACAGACAGCAACACAGGTAGAGGAGTGCACATATCTAGTCATAACGACTAAAGAGCCAGGTCTTTAAGGCCTTTCTGAATTCTTGTTCGGAGTGCACCATGCGTAGATGGGCAGGTAGGTTGTTCCAGCACTTAGAGGTACCCACCTCGAATGTCCTACCCCCCATTCTTGCTTTCGCAAAGCGGGGGTGGTGAGGTAACGTTTGTGGTTGGACCTTGGGGATCTGTCCTGCTGGTATGGACGAAGTCTCTTCCTCAGGTAGAAGGGCCCTTTCCCTAGATACGCTCGAAAGGCAAACGTAAGGGCCTTACATTCGATACGTTTGGCTACCGGGAGCCAATGAAGTTGTCTGAGATGAGGGGAGATGCGTTGGCGGAGCGGGACCTTGCAGACCAGTCTAGCTGCTGCGTTTTGAATTATCTGAAGTCTACGTATCAAGCCGATCGGCAGACCCATGTAAAGACCATTAGCGTAATCGAGGTGAGAGGTGACTAATGCATGGACCACGGTTTTGCGAGTTGACTCTGGCAAGAAGTCAATACATTTCCTGATGGTTTTCATTTTGCCAAAGCATGCCGCAGATACCAGTTGAACCTGGGTAGTGAGAGACAGGTCTTTGTCCCACCTGACTCCTTAGTTCTTCAGAGTCCTTAGGTGTGGGGGCAGATCCCAGTTCATCTGGCCACCATAAGTTCGTCTGGGGGGGGGGGTACAGCTTGGTTAAAAAACAAGCCCTCTGTCTTGTCGACATTAAGCTTTAAGAAGTTGCCACTCATCCAGGCAGAGATGCTTTTAAGGCACTCTTTTAGTGGGTCAAAGGTGGATGCTGACACCCCGCTGAAGGTGAACAGTAGTTGAGTATCATCCTCGTATGATGTCACCTTGATCCCCATTTTGACGATTAGCTCCGCCAGAGGAGTCAGGTAAATATTCAAAAGTAGTGGGCTCAGGGCCGATCCCTGTGGCACCCCCCATTTTAGTGGATTAGCGGGGGAGGTGAAAGGGTGGATCGAGACCTGTTGTTCTCACGTCATGCAGGTAAGACGTGATCCAATTCAGCGCCGTCCCCTGGATGCCAATACATTAAAGGCGATCTAGTAAAATGGAATGGGACACCGTGTCAAACGCCGCTGGCAGGTCTAGTAGCACCAGCATGGCCGCGGAGCCTCCATCCACCGCCCAGCGTATGTCTCCTGGTATTGTGTATTAATGTCTGCCAACATATGAGGACAAGACAACAGTCATAGGCACCCTCGCATGCCGACTCCCCGCCCCCCACTTATGCTCCATCTTCTGCAACACCACAGCAGACTTAATTGCGCCCCTAGCCTCCAAGGACTGCATCTTCCTCGGAGACATAAATTTCCACATCGATGACAACACTGCACACCTCGACAGTATGAGCAACCTCGGATTGTCCCAGATTGTCTACGCCCCTTCACACACACCATAGGACACTGCTGGACCGCATTTTCACCTCAAGCAATGGCGTCAAATACAGCCACGTTACTGGACTCAGAGACCGATCACTCCATTGCCCACTTCAGCACCTCCAGCCCTTGAACCGCCATCCCCAAGACGACCAGAGCTCCCCACAAGAGGTGGAAGAAAATCTGAGGCTAGCTGGATGCACTCCCACAACACCTCCAACCCCGCTACTGCCACTAACCTCGAACAGAGAGTGTTAAACTTCAACGCCTGGATCACCAATTATGCCGACAGCATTGTCCCCATCAAGAGCAACATCCAGAGAAAATCCTCCAAAAAAGCCAGCTGGTACACCCAAGAACTCGGAACAGCGAAACAAAACAGCTGGAGACACCTCTGACAAGGCAGCCTTCAAGACCTCAATCAACCTCTTCCCCTGCCGCCTGAGAGGCAACAAAGAAGGCTGCCCTAGCCGCACTCATCGAAACCAGCGCCAACAACACCAAGGACCTTTATAACATTGTTGAGGAATCCTGCAACCTGGCTGCCAGTGAAGAAAACTTCACACCCTCAAGAGCTGTGCGACAGCCTTGTCGACTTCCACGACAAGATCGCAACCATATACAGAAACTTTTACCCTAACCCACACATAGGGACTTAAACAGATACCCCATTACTGCAACCGACACGAACCACAGACAGACCACCTGGAACAGACCACCTGGAACCTCCTCATCACCTCCACCATGAAATCCATCCACTTGGGAGCTCCCACACCCCTGTGCCCGCACCTTCTTCAACCTCGGAAACCACAATATCGGCAAGGAACTTGCCACCCTGCTCAACACCTCTATCCCCATCGCAACATATTTTGCGATGCCTGGATACATGCTGAAGTCCGACCACTACTCAAAAACCCTCCGACCCCAGCGCAGGGGTGTGGAATTTAATAAAATATCTACTTGTCCATGGGGCAGGTTGCTTCATAAATCATATTTGTCATGTAACAAAATCCACTTGTCCCTTTGGTGCCATATAGTGCGGTGACAAATTATGACAGCAATCTCATTATATAAGAGCTCTGATATAGCCCATCTGATTACGCCAGGGTTTATACCATAGTAGTGTTTGAATACTTGTAATCCCCTTATGTTGCCATGTTTCTGCAGATCTACATACTGGAGCTGAAGGTAGTGGTAAGCAATAATTCCAGGGTTAGAATGCCCTTTTGAGTCTGTGCACACCTACTACCTTGCATGTTTTAAGGGTTTTCAACAACTCTTCTCTAATCTTTTCCCATACTGAGAAATGTTGGAAATTTACTCCTGACAATTGCAGATGTAAGCCTTCTTCCAGAGTTGGGAAAAAAGTGGTTGGGGGGGAAAGTGAACTTGCAAACACTCAGATTTTCGCATGAGCAAATCTACACATGCATATTTGCTCATGCTAAAATGCAGCTCACATATATTTTCTAGGAGTACTATTTCTTGTCCTACTTCTGTAAATTCTTGGGAATTCATGAAAGCCGTATAGCTGCACTTAATGCAAGGACATATACCATGGGTGCACTTTTGAGACTTTCTTTAATAATTGTGCACTTAATTTGCTCTGGCGTTGACCATGACCTTTTGCATTTATTAAAATTCTCTCTCTCTCTCTCTGTATCGGCTGGCTTCACTGTGAGTGACAGCATTCTCCTCTTTCACAAGGAGCATATCGGCACACAAAGTAGTTGTGTTCAGTGCCAGTAACTACTGTGGTAGTGTGTGCTTTTTTGAGACCAAAAACAATTTTTGCTTTTGTCAATGTTTGTTATAATAGTGAGGACCCTGCAGCTCCCTCACCAATTAGGTTTTACAAAAACCATGCAAAAACCAGTCACACATTGACAAAACTAAAAAGCTGACCACCAATTTCAGAGCTACTGGCTTTGCCAATGCTTGTTTATTTTTGTTTCCCATAATCCTATTAAAACTGGTGACACTAATTTTCCATTATGAATATTTTGGGGAAATACTAGCATGCATCAACACATTACTAAATGATGTGGCAAAGAAATGGTACCTGATATTGTACAGTAGTTTAGCAAAATGTTTTTTTCCTGCTTTCTTTTTTTTTTTTTTATGAACATTTTATTTTGAAAGCAAAAAATCATCAATCTTGCTTTCAAACTTCTGCAAAT
This sequence comes from Calotriton arnoldi, assembly GCA_963921515.1. Classification (NCBI taxonomy): domain Eukaryota; kingdom Metazoa; phylum Chordata; class Amphibia; order Caudata; family Salamandridae; genus Calotriton; species Calotriton arnoldi. The sequence continues at coordinate 1,353,805 of CAWUFW010004558.1, read as the reverse complement.
ATTTGCATCAAATCTGAGCATTCTGGGAGCATTATACATAGCCTCATATTGCTAAACTTTAAACTTGTATACACATTTGTATACTAGAACCACTGTCAGTAGGGCAGTTAGAGCTTACATTTACTTAGAGCGCTCACCCTAATAATAAAGGCTTTCAATTAGTGAACCATAAATACAAGTTTGAACAGCGTTAACATATGGACAAAAATATCACCTTAACTGCAGACAGTGCCCCTTCCCTGATCCATAATGTGGTACTGCAAACTGGCAGCCAAAGGGTATGTGCTGCAGGGGGTTGGGCCTACTTGTCTCAAGGACAAAATACACATGAACACTTGTTGCCCTTGACCCCAAACAATATGTCCTGGGCGTCGGGCTATAGGAATTCCACATCCCTGCCAGCAAACTCAAACACCTGCCAATCTCCCTGCTCCTATTTTCTGCGAAGGTACTGGAAAAGATAGTCAACCAGCAACTCATGACACACCCGAAGCAGAACGAGCCACTCAACGCCTCCCAATCTAGCTTCCGCAGCAATCGCAGCACTGAAACCACCCTGAGCGATGCCACTGACAACATTGGAACCCTCCTTGAGTGTGGAAAAACAGCAGCTCAAAGCCTCCTCCAACCACTCGGCAAGCCTTCAACACCGTATCCCACCACATGCTGATCGAAAGACTCCACCATATTGGCATCCAAGGGGATGCTCTCCGATGGATCACCTCCTTCCTCACCGGAAGAACCCAGAGGATCCACCTCCCATTTTTCACCTCCGAGCCCAAGGAGATCACCTGTTCAGCCCCACTCTTCAAAGCATATATGACCCGCTGGCCAACATTGTCAGATCCCATTTCCCAAGAATATCCAATCCGTTTAGTAAGGTATAATCTCGTATCTTTATTGATTTCTTTAAAAGGCCACAGCCAACGCGTTTCGTTCTGTACGCAGAACTTCTTCAGGGCAAAATTGTTATCCGTGAAAACATTGATTGATGGATACGTCAAGCGGTATTTATTAATTCAAGATGATCTTTTAGAGATGGTACTCGTGTCTCTCATTTGGATATCAAAGTCGCTATATTGATTAGAGATGGCGTATTGCGCTCAAATTTTCACTACCATAAACATGTCAATTTTTTTTTTTTTGGAACCACGGGCGGGAATAGGAACGTCTGAGTACGATTCAAGCCTAATGGGCTTCAGATGAGGTTCATTGTACACTGTGTCCAATATATATCGTCACAGGAACTTCGCTGAATGATTATCATGTCATAATATTATACTCATCCTTTTGAAGAAGAAACAATTGACATATGTTTATGGTAGTGAAAATTTGAGCGCAATACGCCATCTCTAATCAATATAGCGACTTTGATATCCAAATGAGAGACACGAGTACCATCTCTAAAAGATCATCTTGAATTAATAAATACCGCTTGACGTATCCATCAATCAATGTTTTCACGGATAACAATTTTGCCCTGAAGAAGTTCTGCGTACAGAACGAAACGCGTTGGCTGTGGCCTTTAAAGAAATCAATAAAGATACGAGATTATACCTTACTAAACGGATTGGATATTCTTGGGAAATGATCTAACGGATCATATTTGGACATTTGGTGCAGCTTTGATTTGGTTTAAGTTTCTTGTTTACCCTGAGGTTAAGGGTGGTGCTTTTGGACAGAGGGCACTGTTAAAGCTTGCACATATCTGGTTGCAGTATATACAAGTTTGGTTACTTTCGGTAGGTGGTGCCCTTTGTAGGCAATTGGTCCACTGTCCAAGTCTTTTGTATTCATAATTGTCAGATCCCATGGTCTCAACATAATGTCCTATGCAGATGACACCCAACTCATCCTCTCACTCACTGATGACCCCACCACCACCAGAACTAACTTCCACAGATGCTTGACAAGCGTCACTGACTGGATGAAGATCAAATGCCTGCAGCTGAACACAGACCAGACTGAAGAACTGATCTTCAGCAACACATGGAACGACTCCTAGTGGCCATCAGACCTACGTCCCACACCCACTGACCATGACAGAAACCTCAATCATCATCGATGACCATGAAACCATAGATCAACGCCGTCTCCTTCGCCTGCTTCCTCACTCTAAGCATGCAATGTAAGATCTCCAAGTTGCTACGCCTACACAAGGGAGGCGCCCCCTGACACAGGCCCTCATCACCAGCCGACTGGACTTCGGCAACACCCATACAGAAAAGATGCCAATTCAAGCTGCTGACCCACGCACACAAGGCTCTACTCAACCAAGAACCTGCCTACATTAACCACCACCTGAACTTCCACCAACCACGAGAAGACTACGCTCTGCCTCCCTTTCACCTGCCCATACTCCCCTCATCTACCGAAGCAAAAGTGGAGGGCGCTCCTTCTCCCACATTGCAGCAAAGACCTGGAACAGCCTCCCCACGCAACTCGGGACCATCCCCTCACTTCAGGAATTCCAAATGGCACTGAAGACCGCCTGGATACCCTATCCGGTGATTAGCCACGCTTTATAAATCCTGATTGATTGAAATATACAGGTGTTCATAACAAGAGGCAAATGCCTCATTAAACTATGGTTGGGTGTGACAGACAAGTCTGTCGGTTTGGGGGCGGGTTGTGCGTCATTGCAAGTAAGTCTGACAAGCAAGTGGTCGGATAGGTCACCCTGTGGATGACCTGTACCTAGATATTTATTGCAGTTGTGAGAGCTTAGACTCGCTTGTGTCGGTGTTGTTTATTAATGAGAGATTTTTTTTTTCTCCTAGAGTCGGGCTCGAAGTTCCTCCTTGCTAAATCCGGTAGATCTGCCTCTAGTGTGTTTGGCTGAGCATGTAATTCTCCTCGGACTCCTGTTGTGTTTTTTAATACATTACTCTGCATGTACATTTTAAAGGCTTTCCCTTTTGTTGCACTTGTTAGCTGTGGACCCTCTATTCATGGAAAAATTTGTAATTTCGAATGCTATTCTGTGTTAGTGTGGAGATTTTGTATAGGCAGATAGTGAGAGTATTCCCTGCCATGGGGATTATCTATTCTCCCCACTTCAGTGAAGCGCCAACCCACTGCCGATTCTCTTTTTTTTTTTTTTTTTTGTTACCCAACAGTTTGTGTGGGTGAAGGAGGATGAAATGTATATATGACCACATAAATAAGTTACAGTCCCCCTCCCAGCTCCTCCTGAAAGTGAGTAATTTTCTGGGATGGCTGCCAGTATGGAGGATCTCCTCTCCAAATATGTTGCTTGCCCACCGTTAGGAGAGTATATGCCCTTTAAATGTATTCGGTTGTCATTTAGCCTTCCACCTTCATATTTGGATGAAATAGTTGCTTTTCGATCAGAAAAGGCGCTCTTAGATGTACCCTAATTAAGACTCCCTTACCATATCTGTTAAGGGTGGTGAAATATGTTCTACATCACCATCTGTATTGCAGTGTTTCCCCTTCATCTTTTGTGGGGTATTGGCTTGTCGAAAAAAAGCGTGCATTCTGTCATTTCAAATATGGATGCTCTTGATGGCATTTGGTAACATGCCCTAATACTCTGTTTCAATTTAAGGTGTATTTACCCAGATTAGTCATATTGCTCTAGTGAGTGTGGCTTGTACGACTGGTGATCCTAACACACTTCCTCTAATCCAATTCAGCATATCTATGGGGAAGCCTGGTCGCAACGTCCGTAGTTGTGTAAAATCATTTGTCAATGTGACTAATAGCGTTTCAGATTTTGATTGTACATAGTTTATAGTGCTTTCCTTGTGAACAAATAGTAACTATACTGAAAAACCCCAACTGTAGTTAAACTCTTTGGGCCCCCCCCCCCCAATAAAAACCTAGGGCTGGGTCAGGAACTGCCCAGTGAGAATCAGAACAGTCCAACACAATTCAGTGTCTGGGCATCCCATGATCAATGTAAACAACTTTCAATACTAATTTAGCTACAGGTAGTATGTTGAGGTGTCCTTACAGAATGTGCTCCTGTTATTGTGTATTGGGTGTGATTTTGACTAGAGCTGTTGTTGCTTTGTAAGTGACAGGAAGAGGGGAGAGTAGCTCCTATGGACGTATCTTATATGCAAGGGAAGTGTAGCTGCTTGCTAGAAGTAGCCAAACTATTCAAATGCACATATAAACTTAACTGGGTTTCTTTTCTGCTCAAGTTCATTTTGTGTAGACTCGCTAGAATGGCTGTTCATGAGTTGGCTGTATGAGGTATCATTATGGGTTTGTCATCACTGTTGCTCCTAGAAAAGCAAATTGATGCCTTGCCACTAGATTTGGTTGTCGTGAAGGACACCCCTGATGTTTATACTATAATACATGTTGCTGCTACCTTGGCTGCCTGAGTTTGTTGATGGGTGGGTGCTAGGGCTTGTTGCATTCCGTCTTTGGATTGTAGTCTGGTATGCCTCATCTTGCGCTTTTTCTGTTTGCATCCATTGGGTGTTGATGCTTGTGGTGGTGAAACTTTCTGTTCGAACCAGTTCCAGGATTTTGAGTCAATGAGGGTGTTTTTCTGGTTCGCGGTTATTTTCATTTGAGCCCAGCAAAGGAAACTGTGATTTTGTCCAGCCAAGGTGTAATTAATAAAAATTAGTATTTTCTAGTCTTTAGTAATGGTGTGGCCCATCTTCCTTGTAGTATGGCCTAGAAGTCTCTAAAATTGAGTAGTTTGGCACCCCATGTCTTGGAGTTAATCTCGGTGAAGGGTGTCACACAGGCACCCATCTCTCAGCTGAGATGCTGTGGTGCTATTGTTTTTGCTATCTAGTTAAGGAATTGGACCATGTCTCTGCCTTTTATGCCTTCTGAAATGTCAATTACTTTGATGTTGCTGTGTCAGGATCTAGCATGTGGGCAGCCCTCTTTGCTGGGCGTTGAATGAATTTATTTTTCGTGGGTCCTTTTTGGTATGTCCGTTGCCAAGGCTTGTTCATGCTCAGTGAAGTGAAGTTAGGCAGTTTGAGTGACCATTCAAATCAATTACTAATACCACCTGAATTGCATCATATCACTGGATAGAGTTGTCTGTCTGTCTTGTCTGTCCTGTCTGTCTTTGCGGCAGACTCTGGGACTGAGTACCCTGTCCTGAAGAAAGATTAGAAAAACACAGAGGGTAGGGATAACCTTCCCTCCTAGGTTTGTGGGCCCCCCTGTAGCCAAAAATAGTAATTTTCTTTTTTTTTTTATTGGACACCATTTTCACCATTGGAGTTCACAGGACCTCAAAAATTATGAGTTAGGAGACTGATTTGAGGTGATGGTTAGGAGGGAGGTATGGGTGATGGTCATCCCGCAAAGAAACGCTTTACTAATGATATAACTGCCTAGGAAACTATCATTATGCTAGGGTGTTAATTTACTTTTATACAGCTGTACAGTGTTCGGTGCGTCCAAGCCAAGACTTTCAAATTATGCTGTTTAAATGTAAGCAACTTTATGACTTATGGAATACCTCAATGCTCAGACGAACACTTCAGTTGTATGGAGTTTTATTGAGGTTTGGGAGCATTTGTTTCTTTCATTTTTCTAGCCAAGTATGTCAGCTCTTAAGCCACCGGATGTGAATTTGTGCATCAGTGTAAATTCCAGGGAGATAGTTTGCTGTACAGGTAGACTTTGATTCATGAAGTCTTAAGATCTTTGAATATACATTTGCCTCTTGTTCCCTCCGTAAACCACCTTACTTTTACAGTTTCATACATTGGTTACCTAGCGTCCAAGACAATATGCGAATTAGACTGGATGCAAAGACTTTTAGTTGCCTTTGTCATTTTTGCCTGCTGTCATCATTGTTTGCCCAGGAAGAGTCAAAATACTACACAGTGCCAGAGTAACAATGGGGGGGCGGGGGTGTTGACACAATCTAAACGGAGTAGAAGGCAATGTTTTAAAATGGTGTAAAATGAGTGAGACAATCCAATTTGCTTTGGGAACTTTGCATGCTCCAAAAAATACTTTAAAAAAAGAAAAATCTGCATTGGAAGCTGTAACTGCTAGCACATCGATAGAACCGATCCAGAAGCCGATATTAGTGACATAGCTGCATGTGGCAGAACATGTCACCAGCCCCATCTAACGATGTACATACTGCAAAAAAGTACCCTCTGAAGAACACCAAGAGCCCTATTTGTTCAAAAAATTAGTTTTCTTCTTTATACACATCAACGCCTAGAGTTGTTGGCGTATCTGTGTATGAGAACCAATTCTAAGTTGAAAGATCTGTATTGTTGCTAGTCAAGCGTAAAAAAAAATTATCGCCACAAAAGAGCACAAACATGCCCTCAAAACAGAACCAGATAAGTTAAACTAGACCCGGACAAGTGTCTTTCTATCACACTCAGTGTTGTAACAGCCACCAGTGGCATCCTTGGAAGTGTGCGCAGTAGGTCCTTACTTGACAACTGTCATACCCAAATAATTGCATAGACCAATCTTTCTAAAGTTGTACAAGTTCAACCTCCCCAAGCCATTGTCACCCCGCTCAAGTACCCTTAAGTCATTTGAAAGGCCAAAACAGCTATGAAGTTCTGAGCTGACTCACTGCTGCTAGTATTTAAAGCATTTGAAGCATTCTTTGATACTGTAGGAAACAAGAATCCACTCTGCTACTTTTCAGGCTTAGCTGGAATTTCAGACTTACTCAGGCCTAGCTCTAAGATTAAATCCGACCCCTATTTGTCCACCTGCTGTTTGGTCTTGTGTGGTGCCTGTAGATTTTCTCCTATTACCAGTGCTCCTCTGTCTCCTCCCGAGGATCATTAGTGAGCATAACTGCTGTTCCCACTCCTGAGAGGACAAAACTATGCTGCTACCTATCAACATAAGCATAACTAATCAGAAATGGCTGTAGAATTGTGTCCCTATGCTATCAAATCATTTATAGGAAGGACCTTCTTGAAACTCAAGAGTGCAAAACTCAAATGCAGTTGATTTTTGCCAAAGGCACGTTATGCCTGCAAGCCTTTCGAAGGCATGGGTTTCAGGGTAAGTTAATGTCACCTAAGCTTGCCCACAGAGCAACCATGAGACATACTATTCAAAATCTATGCTAAATTCCGTTTGGCAAAGCAAAATGCAACCTTTCCTAATAGGGCCTTACAAGGATTCTTAGAGTGCAAATCTTCTCTAACAACAATTTATCAGAGTGGATAACAAACACAAAATCCCTTACCTACTACGGTAGCATGAGATTCCATGTCAAAACAATTCCTGCCTGTAGGCTTTAGCACAGTGAAATAACATTCCACCCTCAAAACCCTGTTGGCTTTAACACATGCTTTTCATAATAAGTAAATCTGGTCTGCTGGCTTTGTCATAATGTTTGATAATAGACAGATCAAACGTATGGAATCTGTCATAATATTGCCTAATGAACTGATGAGGCTTATAGTCCTTATTCGCTTTGCGTCATAAGCACAGAACTACTTGATAGGGTCTAACAAAAATCATCAGTGAAAATTCCCAAGGTTTGTCAGAGCGGGTAACCAGCACCAAAACCATGTCTACTTCAGTAATACGCGAGATTCCATGTAACAAAATGCTTCTCTGTAGGCTTCCATACTGAGTAATAGCAATCCACACTTAAGCGGATTGATTTGACATGCGCTTCTCACAATACATGTCAGACCTATTGCCTTTATCGTAACACTTCATGATAAACCGATCAGGGGAATAGCCATGATCATTGGCTTACCACCATAACTAACTTATTCCTGCTGTTTTTGGTATAAGCTTTGCCAAAAGCCAAAAAATTGTAATACAAGCTCTTTCCTTCTGTGGAAGTACACAACTTAGGCCCAGTCAAATACTGTACTCTGGAAACCTGTGCGTGGTGCCTATGCACCGGTCTCAGTAGTACTCTGAAATTTTTATATAGTGCATGAATGCCAAAGGAGTCTTGGCGCTGAGTCTGCTATGCAAGAAAGTGAGTGGACAGAGCTAGACATTGATCACCAGGAAGGGCCTCTGCGTGATCACACAGAATAGGAGAATAGCCAGGTTTTCAAGTTGTTTCCTGAAACTAGAATGGTTAGTCTGAGCTCTAAGCTGGTAAGGTAGGTTATTCCACGGTTGAGATGCAATGTGGATAAGACTCCTACCTCCCAGTTCATTCTTCTGAATTTAGAGAAATTAACTGTCTTAGAATTCGCTGAGCGTAAGGTTCTTCTGGGTGTATACCAAGGGAGATTTCTTTTCAGGTAAATAGGACCTTCACCATGCAAAGTCTTATGTGCCAATCATAAGAGAACAGATTAGGTGTGTGCCATTCCAGTGCCATTTACCATCTGGCAGTCCATAACCGAAGCATCAGGTCCCTGTCGGAGAGGTTGCCAGGCTGATCTTTGTGTAGATTTGTTGAGTCTGGTGCGTCTGCAGTTTCATTACTGTCTGAAGCATTGACTGAATATTTACTTGGGCTACATGCTTCAGCTTAAAAGCCAAATACAGCATGGCTTTTGAATATACACTGACATTTTGCTTCTGCCATTTTATATATGCGTATATCCACCTTACTTCCTTGAGCACGGTAATTCATCCAAGCTTGAGAAGAACCTGTAGAGGGCAACCCACGTTTATTTGGTGGTTGCAGTTTAAAAAACAGTGTGAGTTCCTCCATAATTGGATGCTTGGAAAATGTGGCACAGATGTACACTGTGCACAGCATGAATGAGAATTACTCTGGAATAACATGGCAGCTGTGTTGTCTTTTGCACTTTATCTGGCCTGTTCAGTGTATCGTGGAATTTGCTTGAGAAATAAGTTAAATTGGTGTTCTCTTGTACATGCCATTTAATACGGCTATTTTAATTGGTGAAAGGATTTTTTCAGTTATATTATAAACAAAATGAAAATATTGGTTGCGCCTAAAAAATAAAAACTGAAAAATGTGGCATCTATACAATTTAAAAACCTAAACAGAGATTATAACGATTAGAATGTCCTCTTCTAGTTTACTTATGATTCAAAAGTTCGGAAATAAACTTTAGAAATATTGTAGTTGTCTTTGGATTGTAGTCTTCCAGGCAAAACAGCATTTATACATGTGTGTATACCAGCAGCATTAAATATCTTTAACAGAAGAAGTTTCCTTTAACAATACTATGCATATACACCTAATTACAAAAGTCTCAGAATATCAGCCTTGCGTGCAGCATACTGCAGAGATTACTTTAAAGCTCGGAATTTTTTTCCTACATTCATATCTGTTTTATACACAAGGGCAACACAAAATGCCATTGGGTCACTGTTGGCAAATTTATCATTGTTCAGTTATTTCACTGGTCAGCTGTATAGGCCAATGCAGAGTCAGTGTAAGATTGAGAAGTTATCATCCACCCATCTCTTAGCAGGAAAATATAAATGCCTATTTATTTTCACATTAATGGAGGTTTAAACCTATTTTATATTTTCTGTGCTCATAGGTGATCAGTGTATGAGTGTAAATTCTTTATTGCGTGATTAATAAAAATCATTTCTATCAAAACATCTTCACAATCACATAATTTATAAAAACAGAAAACTCTGTACTGCAAATATTATTAACAGTTCTACCAATACATTCATAAATGTCATAAAATCAAACATAGACCAGATCATGCAATAAATATTAATTCTATTGAAGAGACAAATTAGTATTTTTTTTAATTTTGTTTTTTAAATATCAATACTTACTACAGCAAGGTATTGCACATATTGCGAGTTAAAGTGCCAACTTGCCATAATTAGTAATTCCATAGTTCAAGGACAATAATAAAGTGCATCAATTAAATCTGTCCTGAGATAGTTTCAGTAAGTACATTGCTTAGTTATTACCCTAATAGCATATACATTTTGTTCCACTAGGTATTAGACTGTGCAGAGGATCTCTTAAGTTCAAGTGATACAAATTTAATACATCTCAAACTGGCGATAGCAAACATTTTTCAGCTGCATGTAAAAAGCTTATCAGCTGGCATAACAGCGGAATCGACTCACCGGATAGGGACCTAATAAGTGCCTGGCATGCTGATCTAACCCCAATCTTCAAAAATAGGGGTTTTAAAAAAATACGCTGAATGGTAATCAATTTAGGACACACATACTATGTGAACTAATGATTCTTGTGGCCATCCGCATAATCTGCAGTTAGTATCCGCCCACTGCTCAATACAGGTCTGCATACACTCTTTTGTCTGATTTATTCCCATTCGTAGATTTAGAAAGCTATTTTTTTATTTTAGCCGAGAAATATGCCGTCAGATAGTGCTGAATACGTAACGACTGGTATGAGTTAATCACATACCATGCATGATTTTTCTCCGCTAATGCGATTTTATCCAACTTAAGGGATTCAACTTTAATTTGTTTTTTTAAAATCAACTTATAATTGGGCATTATCCATTCCTGAAGTGCTATTTGCAGACCAATGTCCCTTAGACATGTTGAAATGTGAGATCTCCATTTAACAGCATAAGCAGACTTATTTATTTCAATCCAGCAATAGTTCCCTAGGGAGGCAGGGGCAGAAGAAAACAAAGAACATACATTTCAAAAAAGCTCCTGCTGACACCAAGCTCTGTTTTTGGAGACCAAACTCTAGTCTTATTCCTGCTTGCCCTACTGTTCCGGGATCCCAAAAGTTGATTTATAAGCCATTGTATGAATGAGATTAGTGAAGTTGTATGTATCTACATGGACATGTAAAAACAGTTGACTGACTTGTAGGCTAGAGAGATTATTCCTTGTAAAAAACAATTACCACACAACGAGTTTGCACCAGAGAGAGGGAGGGTCCAGGGGGCTGATTTAATTCAATTTGAGGGTTTCTGTTGGATAGCTTTAACTGCAGAGTCCTCACCTTGTGTATACACCTCCAGGCTCGATCTGGACGATTTTCTCAGCAGTTCCTTTGCGCCTCAGTAGGTTGTGTCATGTGGCTCTTAGTTGACTCCATCCTGCCCTGAAAATAGCGCTGGAGCCACATGTAGCTGCCACCCCTGTGTGCAGATAGATGTTAGTTTCTTTCTTTCCATGCCTCTGTTGGCAGATCCAGAGCTAGCTCCTTGTTTTAAGTGTTACTGACGGGAACATTGTAACATTTTATAGTGTGCAAGGGACAAGTCTCCCCCCTAAAACTATAGGATTTAAACCCTGCATGGACTCTCTCAAACGGATATCTGTGTCACACCCTCACCAAGTTTGCCTACTGTACCTGGGTTTGTCGTGTGTTTTTAAGTCATTCCGGGACTGTGCCAGGCTCTGAATCCAATGGCTGTACGGGACCATGAGGTGCATAAGGGCCAGCCTCGCTCTGTCAAGGAAACTGATGCGTTCTTAAGGCTGTTTTAAAGAGAGATTCTTTTCCCATTCCAAGTCTTCAGGTATGTCATCCAAGAAAAAACACGAGTAAAGACGTGACTACTCTTCATCCAGCCACACTTGTCAGGTGAAATTGCGTGGATATCATATTGCCTCTCGATCTGTGTCCCCCACCGTGGTACCGACCCATCAACTCGTCTTGATTCAGTCTGAATTCCCAGGTCGTCGTTATAGCACAACAACTTGAAGCCTTCAAAGAGGCCATTTTCCAATTCCCTCTGGTGTCCCTGAGGTCCCCAAGGATCCGAGGAGGCTTCCAGACTGATTACCACCAGTGGATTTCTCCCCGCCGCTGTTTGTGCCTCTTGACTCTGCTATGGGGCCTGCCCTGATTGTGTGGCCAACACCCTCCCAGTCTTCTAACCTTGTACCTATATCCTCACAGGTTTGCCATGCATCAACACTGATGCCAATGACCCTTTAGGATGTTCAGATGATCCTTCTGGACTGAGGTGAATCTGTCATGACCTCTGCCAAAGTCGTATACAGTTCGACCTCCAGTGCGACAGATTCAGATGTCACACTACCTTTGCCTAGACAACTGCCTTTGGCTTGAGATCCAGAGCACCATAATGAAAAGATGGAGATGAATCTCAATATTATGAGAAGGAAAACTTGTTTCTAGATCTTCAGGATGCCTGCGGTGGGCTGGATACTGAATTACACTCCCTGTCTGGCCCCTCCACAGAGGAATCTCCTTCATTGGTTGTGGTTATCAGAAGAGCAGCAGAAGTTCTGAACCTCCAACTCCAGTCGGTTGAGGTCAAAACAGATGTCCCAACAAAAGTCTTATATCCTGGACTGCTCGTCTCCTTCAAGGAGTCCCTTACTGATACCCTGATGGGTACATAGGCTAAACTCTTATCTTTCCCTCCAGTCAAAAAAACCGATTGTGAGATAGGGCCTCTTTTGACAGGGTTAGCCCCCACTTTTTGCCTGGTATTTGATGTGGTTTTGATTGTAGTGCACGGGGTACCTGCCAAGCAGGTCCCTTGTGCCAGTGCTTCTCGCTAAACACTATTCCACAATTGGCCCTTCATGCCCCCTGTAAGTCCCTAGTAAATGGTACCTCGGTACCTAGGGCATTGGGTCCCCTAGAGACGCCTCACCTAGGCCATGCAGACTGCCACTGCAGCATGCATGATCGCAGGCCCTTTGGGTATAGCTTAGTCACCCCTCTAGCAGGCCTCACAGCCCTAAGGCAGGATGCACCATAACCCAGTTGTGGACATATCTGCATGAGCAGATATGCCCCTACAATATTTAAGTCCATTCTTGGATATTGTAAGTGCCAGGTAAGCCATAGAGAGTACATGGGCTGGAAATTCGGCAACTCAAGTTCCACAGCACCATGATGGCTTCTCTAAAACCAGGAGTCAATGTTATGTTATGTTGCGATTTATACAGCGCGCAGCTGCTCCAAGCATTGTCCCGGTGCTAAACAGGCCTAACTGCATCTACAGCGAAGACCTATGCAGATTGTCGGAAGCACCAAGTCTTTAGTTTTTTTCTTAAAGGCGGAGAGATCATGCGTAGTGCCTAGTTCCAGAGGGAGTTTGATGCCAGTGTGAGATTTATTGAATCATGCACACAGAGGGACTTCAGAGGTGCCCCCTGAAAACCTACCAACCCTGGTGTGGTCACAGACTGGCTGTAGGCAGCCTGCCACCACCAGACATGTTTCTGGACCTTTGGGTTGAGAGCCTGTGCTCTCTGGGACCAGAAACAATTCACATCCTGGGCGGAGGTGTTGCACATCCTCCCCCAGGATGGGCACAGTGCTCGAAGTGAAGCTTCACAGCCCTGCTGCCTTTGCAATGCGACCCCCAGCCTCTGCTGCAAGCACAGATGGCAGCCCCCGGTTTACACCCCCACTTTGGGGAGGAAAACCGGCGGGAAAACCTAGGAAGAATAGATGTACCCACCTCTGTCAACTCCACCCCTAAGGTGGGGAGGCGAGGTGAAGCACATCTTTTAGTCCCTTCAATCTTGAAGATGGGGACCCTCCTCTAGTCATGGCTAAGACTATGTCCCCTCCCAGAGGAGAGAGAGTGGCATAATTGAGGGTGTAGTCACCCCAGGTAAGGTGCCCATTGGCCCTGCCTGACACTCCTTTAAAATGCCCCTAAATTTAGTATTTAGGTGGCTCCCCCAGACCCTGAAACTAGGTCCTGACGACCTAAGAAGGACAAAGAAGACGTTGTGCAGCAAAGCCTGATTACCCCGACTGACTTGGCCCCAGCCCTAATGGCCTGTCTCCAGCTTCAATGACCCTGCAAAAGAAGACTACGCCTGTCATGCAGCCAGCGACTTCCAGAACCCGAGGACGACTGCCTGCCCTTTGATAAAGATCAGATCTCCAGAGGACATAGGATCTGTCCCCAAGAAACCTACACAAAGGACTTCGGTGCCCTCCAGAACCGCGAGTCCTGCCCATTCTGCATCTGTCGCCTCCGGCCCGTGTCCAGGTGGCCCACCGATCCAGAACCGGTTCCCCAGCGATCCTGACCTCGAGTCTAGCGTTGGCTGACCCCTCCTGGACCCCTCCTGGACTCCACGAGTGGAGGGGTGTGGTGCAGCGGCCAGGGCAGCTGACTTCGGAGCACAGGGTTCACGGTTCGATCCCCGGCTCCGGCGGCAGCTCAGCACCATGTGACTCTGGGCAATAGCTCACTTAATTTCCACTACGGCCCCCAGCGCCTTGAGACCCGTAAGGGTGAGTAGCTGCGCTATATAAAAACGGACTTACACGACGATGCCTGCAGACTGAATACAGAGGCTTCCAGCGATGGGCTCCGGTAAGAATAATCTGACGTCAAAGGACACCCCTGCACCCAAAGCCCCTGGACCGTGGTGAGCTGAGCTGACGGTGCCCATATGACCCTCAACTTACCTCTGCCATCGCTGGTTTCCTCCGTGTGGCTCCAGTGTGATGCCTGCAGCCCATTTGTCTAACCGAGTTTCTGTCCATTAAAAAGCGTTGGGTGCCCGGTGCTGAATTTGCACCTGGCCGCCCCTGTGCCACCGCAGGTGGTGTATGTTTGATGCTGCCTTGTGCTCCCCTGTGCTTGCTCGAACCCCCAAAGCTTGGCCCTAGCAATCGAGCTACTTACCTGCAAGCAGCCTGGCATCGAGCACCCCCAGTCTCCATTGAAACGCATTGGGCCTGTCTCCAAATCTGACCTCTGTAATCGCCTCCCCTGTGCTGCTGCAGACTTTGTGCTTACCTTAATTTGCCCTCTGCTGATTTTAAACCCCGAAGACTAGAACTGTAAGTTAGGTTCTTACCTGTGAAACCGCATTGTTGTTTTCCTCCATAGGGTAACATTGAAAGACTAAAGTATTTTTCCTGAAAAACCTACTTACCTTTTTGCGAAGATCTTGGTCTTAAAATAAAACTTAAACGAAGTTTATTTCTATAAAATTGGTGTGACTCTCCTTTTTTGAGGTGTCAGTTATTGGTCAATGTGTGCGCAATAAATGTCTTACACACCTCTTTGTTAGGCCTAAGGCTGCTCACCCACACTACCACAAATAGAGCACTTTGGGTTTGCATTATGCATTGTGCACTTCTGGGGTAATCTCTGGACTCTGTGCACGGTATAACCCCCTAGTGGTATACCATATGCAGAGCTAGCTTCCTACACCGATCATCACAGACCTGCTCCTAGGGACCTGCTTTTCCTCCTCCAGTATCCTGCAGGAAATAGGCAAGGCTATGAATATATTTTGAAACACATTTGTGACGGTCACATTTAAACACGTGCATCTGGATGAAATATTATCTGGAGACTGTCAGGCAAGCACTATTTAGCAAAACTACTTCAAGTCACGAGTCTTCAAAGACATTATTGATGCATTGTGGTAATTGCAGGATTGTACCTGTGGTCATGTGTTCAACATGATTTAAGCACCTTGAATTTGCTCATTTGTGATCAAGGCTGAAACGCATCAGGAAATGAATATGCTGCCAACCTCATTTCAGAATAAAAATGTCAGAAGGTCATCGAGTTTGGCTTTGTTACTACCTCCAGACAACAGCAACTCAACTCACATCTTTGGGAATTTTGATCAATGTGCTGAAGTTGCATCTGAATGCTTTGCAGAGAATCTTGTTAATTGGAGCCTTCTGGATACTGTGCAATTTCGAGCCTTCCCTCCAACTCAGTGAGTTCAGGACATTCAGGCTATAATTCAGATGTTTCAGCCTCTGGATGCATCGTTGCTGGATTGGAGTGGTAATCTGGTAGAGGTGGAGAACAGAGGACTCTGGTGTCTGGCGGAGACCCGCCTACACATTTTTTTGTTGGAGTTGAGGGTGATATGACTGGCACTGAGAGCCTT
Organism: Calotriton arnoldi; assembly: GCA_963921515.1. Classification (NCBI taxonomy): domain Eukaryota; kingdom Metazoa; phylum Chordata; class Amphibia; order Caudata; family Salamandridae; genus Calotriton; species Calotriton arnoldi. The sequence continues at coordinate 1,338,088 of CAWUFW010004558.1, read as the reverse complement.
TCATTACTAAACTGTTAGGTGTGCAGTTCCGTGGTATAGGTCCTAGTCAGCCTAGGCCTACTAAGGTCATACAAGGTGTATTCTATTTGAACTACAGGGACCTTGGAGACAGGAAGGCTAGATATAGCAACTACAGTTGGTGCAAATAACCACCTGGTAGTATGGATCCCACAAGTCCTAAGGGGCCCAATTACCTTGGGAATTGCATCAAACGTGCTTCTGAACTATACATCTGCGATGTACGTTGTAAGAGAAAGGGATTTTCACTTTTCTGACAGTTACCGCAGATCACTCTGACGTGGGAGCACTATCCTTTATCAATTAGGACACCCACTTGAGTAGAATAGGTATACGTGTAGGTCCTTATGAACTGCCACTGATCATGGTTACGACATAAAAAGGCAAGAATCATGTTGAGCAGATATTTGGTAATATAAGGAGCATTAATTCCTTGAATACTCCACTTGTTTATAACCTTTAACTAAGGCCCCAAGAATAAACTAAATCATTAGAAGTACCTTTTGAGTTCATTTTAATTATTACGATTCAGACCAATCTACCTCTTTCACAAAAACCCTTTCTCCTTGTACGTACTGTGAGTGGACATAGATGTTATTACTCTAGATATTGAGGCAAGACAAAAGATCTCCAGCAAAGAGCCCCCCTTTGGGGCCCGTTGGGCAATGGAGTGCCAGCTAGTAATAAGCTAATAAGTGAGCTCCCGCAGCTGTTCATTTATTATTCAGTGTTCCTTCACAGAGCACCACATAATGCCCTACAAGTGCTATTTTACATATTTGTTTTTGGTGATTTTCAGTATTGTGGGGGGCTGCAGGGAGTTCTGCAGCCCCCTAGCTAAAATAGTAAGTCTCCTAGGTCATTGAAACCATGACCCCAGGAGAACTTAATATCTTTTTTTAAAAGCATTTCTCATCTGGCTTTTGCTTTACAGCTGGGACTGCAGTGCCACCGAGGGGCTGGTTGTATGACTGCATTTTGTGTGACCTGAAGATGTACAACATAAAATACAAGGCCCTTTTGTGGTTGTTTTTATGATTACATTTTGGGGGGTGAAAAATGTTAAAAGCTTGACACTGATCTGTTTGCTTAATGTTTTTTCTCAAAGAAAAATATTTGATTATTTATTTTGACATTTCTCAGCCCAAAATGTAGTAATAAAAACTATGTAAAAAAAGTCACTGACATGTTATGTCAATAAATTTATAAAAGCGTACGTATACCCAGAGGTGTCTTGGTGCTGACTCAGCATAACAAATACAGAGACTGAAGTGGATGCTAGTAGGTGAAGAGGCAGGTTTTCAGCAGCTTTCTGAAGGTTAATGAAGAGGGAGCGGCTCTAATGTTGAAGGGTAGGAGATTCCAAAGTCTAGAGGCTCCTGAAGCAAAACAACTACCTCCCCATTTCAATACTTTGAATCTGTGGCGGGTAACCTTCAGTGATACTCTCAATTGCAGTTCTCTTCTGGGTTCGTACGAGGCTAGGGTTTGTTTAAGATACTTTGGGCCAGAGTTGTGAAGGGCTTTTTAGATGAGGCAGAGCGCCTTGAATTTAATTTGGTTACCTACCGATAACCAGTGGAGTCCTTAAATGGCTTGGGAGACCGAATGAAATTTTGGCAAGCCAAGAAAAAGTCTGGCTGCCGCGTTCTGTAAAGACTGCAGTCTGTTCAAATATTGCTTTTGAAGGTTTAGGTACAGCCCGTTGCAGTAATCTAACTTTAAGACAATCAAGGTGATTACTGTTTTCCTCCAGCTGGAATGAAGGGAAGGATTTTCCTGATAATTCTGAGGGCGTTAAACCAAGAAGAGATGACTGAGTTGATGTGTTTGCTAAAATTAAGCTTCTCATAGATTGTGACAACCAGGTTTTTTGCTTTCAGGAGAAACTGTCCAGCATCAGTGTTCTCTGCCTGTCAAGAATGCACCTAGCAGAGCAAGAGCTCTGTTAATGTCAAGATGTTCGAGGAGGTGGATCGGTGTAGAATGATCCACCGTATCCAAGGCTGCCAACAAGTCCAGAAGGATAAGGGCCGCCTTGCCTGCCTCATCCAAGGCGGTCCTTAACTCATCGGTGGCTTTGATCAGCGGGATGGCCGTGCTGTGCCCAGCTCTAAAACCAAATTGAGTGGGAGCCAATAGACGATTCGATGAATTGTCAGTTCAATGTTCATAATTATTTCTACCATCTTCGCAGGAAAGGGCATTCTTGAGAGAGGACGGCAGTTGGCTGAGTTTTCTGGGTCCAAATTGGTTTTCTCCAGAAGTGGATGGATAGAGGCCAACTTCCACGTAGTGAGAAATTCCAGTTGCAAACATCTCGTTGAAGATGTTGGTCAAATAAAGAGCTATGGGTTTAGGAATCTGCTTAAGAATGAAGGGGGGGGCAAAGGTCATAAGGAGATCCAGATTTGGTAGACTGGATGAGCTTAAGCACTTCCGTGGAAGTAGTGGGAGTGAATTTACTAAGGCTGATTTGAGTGGGTTTACTCAATGTTCAAATCATTGCTGAGGACGTGTACAAGCGGAGAGTCGTTGCTGAAATCACTAGGTGTGGATGAAATAAACAGGCTGTAAATTTGACCTACTTTGTTGCAGAAGTGGTGGGCTATGTTGTGTCAACAAATTGGACTATTGTTGGTCCCTTTTATCTCGGGCAGTTTAGACAGCTTGCTTATTACCTGAAGTAAACTCCCTCGCTGGGGTTTTGGAGGATTCAATTTGGTGGGTAAAGAAAGCAGTCTTTTCTAAGATAAGTAGGCCTTTTTATTTTGAGAGGGAACGTTTATAGATTTCTTTCTGATAGGAGTCCTATTCGGACCTCCATTTCCTCTCCAGCCTTCTGCATTTTTCTTTTTCAAGGCTGAGAGCCTCAGTAAACCAAGGAGCGTATGGTTTCTTCCTGTCTGGTTTGGGTCTTTTAAAGGGGACAGCTTTGGAGATGGCAGAGCTTAGTCACTGAGTATTCAAGTGAGGCGAGCTCTGGGTCGGATAAAAAAAGTGGGCTGAGCATAAGAAAGTTGCTGCGGCAGTACATTATAGTCTGCGTTGTTCCAGACGTGATGGCTAGTAGGGTTAGTGGTCTTTCTATTTTGGGAGAAGAGGGGACTTTTAGTTCAAAGATGAAAGTAGTATGGTCAGACCAGCTAAGTGGAAGAAAGTCCTTAATGGCAATAAGTCGGTTATTTGGAGGAAAAAAACTGCTTCTGGTGTGACCAGCTGAGTGGGTGGGCTGGTGCAGGAGTTGCGGAAGACCTGCAGCATTTATGGTACTTAGATAACATGTAGTTTATAAAACATATTTAATATATTTTTAAGTAATTCATGTTAAAAAAATTGCATTGTGTGTATCATTGAAATATACATTTGATTAAAATTATTGGTAATTTTTGAAGAAAGATGATCTGCTTTTTATAGTAGACATTTGGCAGGGGGGTTGTGTGCTTAGGGGGTGGGGTAAGGGTTTGGCCTGGCCAAAGGCCGTGTATGGCGTGGGTTGGCTTTGTGCATGGTAATAAAATATTACCTTGTTAAATAAAAAAACTAGAAATTCAGATAAAATCAAAGGTTAATGCAACGTTATATTTAAGTGCCAATTTCAATGACAACTTTACGTTTTGAACTCCGCTATGACTGTGAAATAGATGTTTTTTTTATCACTGCTAACTGTGTGCCCCTGCCATGCACTGCTTATGACCTCACATATTACTTCACTCATGATGTGTTCTGTGACTTCATTGATATCACACAAGGTAATTTAGTACACATTACTCTGTAAAGGAGTATGACCGTAGAGTAACAAAATCAAATACCAAATAGCTCAGAATTGTATGAAGCATCATTAATGTCATCACACATACAATCCCCTTAGAAAGAAAATGAAAATTTTAATTTGCACTCACTGGAGTATTGTCGGATATTGCAAAACTGTTGCCCACTTGGCATGATTGGTTTGAACATCAGTGTTCATTTTAGATAATGAATAGGTATAATATTTTTATGAAAAATAAGTTATTCAGTTTGTTCCGTTTTTACTGATGTATTGTTGAATATAAGCACCTTAAATGAAGTCTGGTTTGAACATAAAATTGTCTATTTCAGGCAGTTAAGTACTCTTAAGTAGAAGCACCTTAAATGTTTTTCATTCTCTGTGATCACGAAAACACAAGTGCACTTTAAACTTGGATACCCAAGGTGGCGTTCCTCATTGTGAACAAGGCTGAGGGGCAGCTGAAATTAATTAAATGGCAGAAATACAGTAAGGGATTTACACGACTCCATTGTGTCTTCACCTTTTTCCAGAAGGGGCGAAAAGGACTGTTGGCAGTTTGTAACGAGATTGCGGACTCAGTTTGTATTCCCACACTCCCTTCGGTTTGGAGTGCGGTGGCAGCCAGCAACTGTTAAAGTGCGTGTGTGTGTATATAACCTAGTGGCGTTTGGCACTAGATTGTTAGAGTTAGGTTAGCTGTTCCATAGGAAAAGCGTTTTTTGTGTTGCTAATAACTTTGGCACCGGTGCTATTTTTTGACAAGTTTGTGCCTGGAAAGTTTCGGAGTTGATACCTCAAGCGAAGAACTGAGAAAAAAGGGTGGAGGGGCCCCAAAATGCAAAATCCCCATGCATCTTTCATAGACTTCTTCAGAGAAGGCTAAAGCAAAAACTTCTGAATGAAATTGTACCAAATTTGGCTGGAAGTTATTATCTTAGTTCGCAGATATTGCTTTTTATGATTTTGTGTAAATCTGTTCAATAGTTTATGCGAAATTAAGGTTGAAAAATAATTGCATATCCGGACGGTTGGTTTGTGAGAATCTCGAGACTCGTGCGGGAGCGTTCCGATTGGTCCGGGTAGATTAATTTCCCTGGGCGTCTTGCTCCCGCGGAAGTCCATCTCCTGTGGTAGCAAGCGCTCTGATTGGCTGTCAGCAACATGAGAAAAAGGTTGCTTGTAGCCATTACAGGACTCTGGGACTTAGTCCCCTGTCTTGAAGATTAAAAAAAAAATAAAAAAAATAAGAGGTCCGGATAGGGATACCCTGACACCCTAGGCCCTATGGGGGAGTGGTCGGGAGGGAAGGGGGGGCACTCGGAGGGACTCCTGGTGTCCAAAAAAAGAACAAATGCTGCGAGCCCGCAGGACTCTGGCAGAATAGGGGAAAAAACATGCCAGCTGCATTAATTAGTTATAGGGCATGTGGAGCCTACCTCTGGGGCTGAAATAACAGTAAATAGGGAGGGGGCCATGGGGCTCCCCTCCCTTAACCAATAATGGCCCTAGGGACACCATTCGATGTGTCCTGGCTAAGTAGCTATGTCCCATTGAGCCCACCCCAGACAGGGAAATCAGAGCATTTTAGAATTTCCCACCAAGCGGAGCAAACCCCAAGTCTGCTCCCAGCGGGCGGGAGCTTTAAGAATCCTGGGAGCGGATGTTTGATCTATTACCCTGGGAAGCAGATGAAAACATTGCCCCCTACCCCCAGGGAGCCTCATTAGGAGCTGCTCCCTTCGGGTGAGAGAAGTGCAGGCTCCTGCTGCATGCAGGGAGCCTGCTGGGGTCGCAGGGGCTTGAGGCTTCTCCCGCGGTCCCCAATGACTGGGCACCAGAGCACTCAACTTTAGGTGTTCAGTGCCCTGGGGGATGGGGTCCCCGGGCCTGATAATGGCTCGGGGGTGGGGGAGGTGGTCCCCCTCCCCTTTATTTAAATAAGTGGACCGGGGCAATAACGGCTTGAGGAGGGGGGCCGTGCAGCTCCCTCCCCTTTAATAAAATTTTTAAAAAACTGCCTTGGGGGATGGGGTGCAGATGACAGTTTGTCATGTTTCCTGCATGGCCCATTGTAGTTTTCCCTATGTTAGCCTAACTGTGCACGTTGTAGGCCTCATTTTCCTTTGCACACGTTACTATATAAACACATTTTGCTTTTGTGCCACATTATACTTTCACATGGAACCTGCATATGTTTTCACGTTCTGTTCTTTTCCTGGGATTTAGTCTGAACACCATAGACCAGGTCAGACAATGTTTATTGTTCTTTCTGGCCAGGCACTGGCACCAGGACATAACACAAGAATGCAGCTGTTTATGCACGTACAAGTCCTATCATATAGATGAGCACATGAGCAAAAGACAGACACTGGAACGAGAGTTCTGAGACAAGAGCACTGCGTCTGCTGAGATGTAGAGCGTTCATCTGTGTATGCTAAGGTACGGGGTCTGCCCGTAATCCCAGAGATCTTTTGTATATAATTATCCTGCTTTAGTAGCAGGGATGTGGTGATGGAGGGAGGGTACTCTGTCCTATAAAATGACAGGGCTTTTCCTGATATATGGCTTATTAACCATGCTAACAGTATTTTAGTATGCATTTGATTTCTAATTGTGGCACGTATACTGCATTTCAGAGCATGATAGTTTGAATAACTATTCTAAACGTCCTTCGTGTCTCCTGGTTATCTTATTGTGGATGAGTATAAGTGGGAGAGCAAATGGGTGTGTCCCGATACAGTGATCCCTGAGAGGTCGAGAGTGTGTTCTGGGGTGCCAATTCACTTATTTCTCTGGTAAGGTTAGGCGGGCAAGTGGGGCACTATAGCTACTGAGGTGGTATGGTGACTCAGCCCCTACATACTGATGTTCTGTGGTTTTAAACATAGTTCTGGTATAATAGCAGAATCCCTGCAACAAGGTGACAACTTGTGTCCAGCATGTTCCACACAAGCTAAGCAGTGCATGGCGGGCCGTAAGTCATAATTAGTTGTGCTAACTATAACTGGGGAATTTCTTTGGTTGGTTAAATTATTTTCGGTGAAGAAAAAAAATTGTAAAAAGATAACAAAATTATTGAATTGCAATTCTGAGTACACCATCTACTGCTTAGAATGTCCCTGTCCCAAAAGATACATCGGCAGCACCATACATCCTGCCAAAAAAAGAATACTTGAGCACATGCGTGCTATCACTAACAAGGACCAAAGTTATCCGGTCACTCGTCACTTTGAGCAGAAACATAATAGTAACCGTGATTTACTTAAGTTCTTTTGTATTGACCAAATGCAAAAAGACGAAAGAGGAGGCGATAGGGTCAAGAAGCTGCGAAGTCTGGAATCAAGATACATTGATGAATTGTCCACCAAAACTCCGGTTGGCCTTAACAATGAAGAAGAGTTGTGGGTCCACATAGGATAGCAGAGTGGTCAGATTGAGAGAGGAACACACTGTGGTCCCCCCACCTCCCCCCCCTCCACCACCATTCTTCCCCCACCCTTTTTGCACTTTTGTCACTTTGCCCATTCAGGGCTTAATCACTTGACAATGAGATCTCGCTCGGGCTTTGATCTTGTCTTACGATATGGACAGTGTCATACCGAGCTAATTAGCATGGTTGCCATTTGGTTTTTCGACTACATTGGATTTTATCCTTATTGATGGTATTAGGACACTTCCATATTGTCTGTTTGATTAGACGCATTTGCATAGCATATTTGCCTAACGAGTTCTCTACATCCCTCCCCCGTTTTATCATGATCTAGTGAACTAACACATTCAGCTTGAAAAACTGTAATGAATTGCATATATTATTTTTGAGGATGTTTCCTGTATTATTATTTTTTAACAATTATTGGCGTACATCTGCATTGAATGCTTTGATTTCACCATACATTATAAGATGGCCGCCTAAAAACAGATAGGAATGTATTACCTGTTGAACATCTTCGCTTTCCATGAATTCGAATGTGTGACGCACTTCCTACATGTTTAAATATTGTTTGTTTTGAAGATACAACTGACATTGAAAAAGGCGTTGTTGCCGAAACGCGTCTCAGTACTCCGTGATTTAGCCCATTAAATCAATTTATTTATTTTCCCTTGGAGTGCCTCCGTCTTTATCTGCACGATTGCGGTTGTTGGAGTGATATATAATGTGTGTGAATGTATACATGTGTATGTGTACCTATATATAGCTATGTCCCGTTCACATGCAAGAATAGAGCACAGTGTAAATTTTTAAAAGAGCAAAATAAAGAATTTTGTATGTTTGCAGGAGATTTGCACTCTAAGGGCTACTACAGCGTTGTATAAATATGGCATTGTGGTACTGCTGCTAGCCATTCAATATTTAAAGTTAGGAAGATGTTTAGCAGTAAATGTTCTTGTTTTGTTGTGGTTGAAACTGAATTTGCACTTGTTGTGGTGAGTTCCCTATGCTTTATATGTCTATTTTTGTGCTTAGTCTACGTTTTGCTATTTCTATGCCATATTTAATGATGGTTATGTTTTGGAGTGTGCTTTCACCTTCTTGAGATGTGATTTAACTGCACCTGCTTTATTGATTGTTTTGGGAGTTCTTCTGTGAGATATGTATGGTTCTGGTGTTCTTAAATTTTGTTTGATTCATCTGACTCTTGCTTCTAGGGATATGTTGGACAAGTGTTTTCTGTGGTTTGGCTGATCCTGTGGTAGGTTGTGTGGTGATCATGAGATCTGTACTTGAGTGCAATCTCCATCTTCCTGAGCTACCTGTTGCAGGATTGTTTGCTCTTTATGGAAGGTACTGGTAGTTGGTTTGTGTTCTGTGTATAGTTACTTAGGCAGTGGGTGCGTATGGAGTGTGTTGAGTTATCGGGTACTAGGCTAATGAATTTGTGTTGCAGCTTCACCATGATGATAGTTTGGTATATACTGTGTAACTACCTTACAGAGATGGCTGAAATTCTGTTGCTGTGCGGTTTTGGTAGATTGGTCACTTTCATCATTTATTGTGTAAAAGGTTTGTGCATTGTCCTTGTCCGATTATAGTGGTGTCTTGTGAGGAATTATTTTGCTTCATGCTTTTACACTACCTGCGATGTCACCAAGCTGTTTTTGAAATAATAAACAATTACAACTGTGACGTGCAGGGTAATTTCTGCGCACAATTGTATCCTATATTTGGGAACAATGAATTCCAGTAGTGCTCAAGGAATATGAAGCTTCCACTCCACGCTTCAAAAATAGGAGACAAGATGCCCCCTTAATCACATTCAAAATGTATCCTGAGTCCCAATGTCCAAATCATAAGTCTGCACAAAGAGTTGCAGATGTGTTCTCCACTTTGTTCATTCTTCAAATGTGACCCATATGTGTCCAATACATCCAACACAAAAATGTAGCTAACACATTTTTCGTCTGTGGTAGGTATACCACTGACTTCATCAGGGCTAGCAATTCTATATCAGATGACCCAAATACAGTGTATAAAATTATTAGCGATTTCCTTTTAATATTCGCATCCCTCTATGTGGCCGCCAACCCATATCACTTGCAGTTTCGCCAATTAAAATTCATTGTGTATTTCCGTAATATTGGATCGTCCACAGGAAAGTGCTCCTTTTAGATTTACTTCATGGAATAATACTTGCCAATCGAATCTAACTTGAGCAGTTTCACTGCTGCTTCTGTAGTGGGCACACATTATACTTTTGCATCTGGCAAGCATGAGGAATGTAAATAGAAGATACAATTATTTCATCAGCAGTCGAACCCAGCTGAAATGTTTAACACCAATCCTCAAGTGTATTATGGTATACTCATTTCACTGTAGTGTTTATACTGTCATAAGAGTTCACCACTCAGTATCTCCACAGCCTGTGCTAGACATTTCTTGACGCGTTTTATGCTTTGTCATTCTTCATTGCTTCGAAGTTAAAAAAGAAACAAATGTACTACCTATTAATTGTATTGGTTATTCATTGACACTTTACTAGTCAAAACATAATTGCTGCGCATTGACTTAAGTTTTTGTGTTCAATATTAAATTAAATGAATCCTCAAGGAAGAATGTGGGAAGGGGCAGTTTATGGCTGTGGTTACTTGCCATCTTCAACTCTTAGGCATGCATGCACCATTCAACACGTGTGAAAGCCAGACAGATCTCTTGATGGCACTATTTTATCTACATTTATATACTGAATCATTACTGATCACTTCAAAATGTACTTCTTGGCTGTCATCAGATACCTGCTTGTCATTAGATCGCTCTTTTCTTAGCTTGATGCACACTTAGGGGAGGTGAAATGGATTGATTGCCAGGAAAGTGTAGATAAGGTATCGCCCTATCCATGTACATGCTCATGTCCCACTCCATTTCATACTCAGTTTTATTATATTTCCGGGGTTTTTAGCTAGGTAGGAGTAGCTAGATTGGTTGAGTGCAGGCCCATTACACGAGGGACTAGGCACACAAGTCATTTATATTTCATAAACCTAGATTATTTCTGGTGTCTAATTCTTTAAGCTCTACTGTGGCTACTGGTTAACCCCAAGGATATGGTGGAGCTGTGTTCCTCCCCCCTTCGAGGAAAAATCTTCTTGGTGATCTGTGGTGAAAGTTTTGTTCTGGAATTGCTGTTTCCCGATGATCCAGGGACAGGAACCTTTTGGAGGCAAGTACTGCTGGAAAGGAGCCTCCTATTTGGAATGTTACCTCTCCCATCTCATGGGGTTGCTGAGGGTGAGACGTGGAGTTAGTGCCTCAAAATTAGTACCGAAGTCATTCTGCTGAATAGGCCCTGGCAAAATTTAAATTATACTGGTGTAATTTGCAGATTTTCAGAAATGTTGTATTTGATCGAGTTATCTAGCTGCAGATTTCTTAACATAATCTTCCCCAGGCGCGAAGACTGGATCCGGAAATTTTTTCCCGTAGCACGGCCACACGTCGGTAGAGGGCGTTGCGTGACTCGGATGCGGCGTTGTCCACCGGATGCGGCGTTGTCCACCGGATGCGGCGTTGTCCACCGGATGCGGCCTTGTCCACCGGATGCAGCCTTGTCCACCGGATGCGGCGTTGTCCACCGGATGCGACATCGACTGAGTCATATAACTCCCCTGCCGACGTCAGTCCTTCTTTTCTGTGCTTGCAACGTGGATCCAGAGCAGTTGGAGGGCTGCTTTTCAGCCCATCTCGACGTTTTGTTGAGGATACAGTGTGCTTTTTGCGATGTCTTCAGTTTTAAACCCTGTGGATCTTGTGATAGACCGATGTCGATCACAGATCCTAGTGTCATCTGTTTGTGGTGCCTTGGAGATCACCATGACACAGAGGAGTGCGGTTCCTGTCCGCATCTTCAGCTGAAGGCATTAAGAGCGTCGTTCGAAACTTCTGGCGGCACTTCTATCTGAGGCACTGCAGCGGTGTCAGTCCTCGATTAAGTCAAGAGAATGGTCGAGGAGCTGTTTGGGTGAGGGGTCGCTGATGTCGAGGGAGGCTCTGAAGCGCAAACTGTCGGTACTTAAGTCCAAATCCATCTCCGACGCAGTCTCTCATCCTTCCGTTGCGGAGCATTCACACGAGTCCACCCCGTGCATCCCTAAATATCCTTGAGCCGGGGCCACTCTAGCCCAAATATGGGAATATTACTTGACCCTACATACGTTTTTTGGGCCTCAGTCTCCCTCTGGCACGCTTTCTGTCCCCAAGGAGGTAAGAGGGGCCCTAACTGAATCCTCGCCGGCAGGTTCGCCCTCTGTGACAGTTGGGCCCTCTAAATCAGTTAAAGGATTCGAGGCGACGCTGGTGCACAGCCCTTCGCGGTTCACACCTTCAGTGTCGTGTCAGCCAATGACGTTGGCGGCGCAGATTGACACCGATCCCATTACTCTTTCCAACGTCGATACGACGCTGCAGCGGCGCCGCTGGAGCTGCCTGCTATGGGCAGCTCTCCTTCTAGCCTTATTCAACCTGTTACTGCTTTTCCTACGGAATGCACAACTTCGCAGGTAAAAAACCTTTGGGCAATATGGTCCAGGCTCCTTTAGAGGAAAATTGGTTGACTAAACTGGGAGAGTCTAGTGGACTAAAGTACTCCAGTTTCAGATTTATTTTCTCTTCCTGGTCTGGCAACCGAGGAGAGTTCTTCCTATGCTGCTGTATTGAAGAGGGCAGCTGCAGTCTTACGTTGTGAGCTTCCCTCAGTGAAATTGTCCATTGACTCTTTGAAGGATGTTCTTCATCAAGGTAAGATGGGAGTGGAACCGTTGCTCCCTTTTAATGAGTCTGTGTGACCTTTGGTTAGGAGCTTGGGTGAAACCTGTTACGGGAGCTCCAGTCGACCGGGCTGTGGCCCATAGGCAACGACCCACCCTGGAGACCCAGTTTGTCTCTTGCGCCATCCCACCACCAAAGGGCTGGTGGCTCAGGCTGCTTCTGCTTCACCGGATCCTAGTGTCCCTCACTTGGTTCCACCAAATAAAGAGTCCAGATGGCTAGAACATTGTGGGAGGAGTATATTCTCTTCCGTCAGTTCGGCATTGAGATCGATAAACACGGCATGTGTTTTGGGCAGATTTTCTCATGCATTTAGACTCTGTGGCACATCGGCTGCCTTCTATTTCAGAGGATGCCTGGAGTGAACTCCTGCAGGTGGTGCAAGATGTCTGAGAAGCGGCGAAATTCACCATAAAATGTGGTATGGACACCACTGATTCTGTATGTAGAGCTATGGGTCAGTCAGTTGCACTGCGCAGACTTGCATGGCTGCGTCAGTATTGGTTTTCAGAGCCTGCACAGGATAGCCCGAAAGATATGCCGTTTGATGGTGTACATTTATTTGGTGAACATGCTGATTTGGCTTTACGGTGATTGAGAGCTGATTGATGTGACAAAGCCATCTAGACATGTCTTTCGATGTTCTGGTTGAATTCTTTCTTTCTGCCTTGTTCGAAAAGAAGGGTTTATACGAGGCTGAGTTGGAATATGTATTTTATATGGTGACAACCAGTGTGGTTTCTGCTTGAAGCCTGGGTTATGGTTGTCTAGTAAACCTTGTGGTTCTTTACGTGTTTTTTTTTCATTACCTTTAGTTCTGGTCAGTCAGGATTATTGGAAAATTATGGGCTGTTTTTCTGTAGAATTCTTTCCAGGGAAGTCTTATTCTTTAAAGTATATTCCACAATAAGTGGCTTTCTTGACTGTTATTTACTGCTTGGTGCCGAAGTCGTGACTTTATCCTTCAGCGTTGTCTGACAGTCTTTATGCTATTTAATTTGAGTTGGGTTTTTCAATTGAGGCCTCGTATGCAGGTCTTGGAGTTTGCTTTACTCTGAAAAAGAGCTCGTGCTCAAGAGTTGATATCTTCATGGTATGTACCATACCTTATGTGAAGTATCTTTTGTATGCTATGGTGAGCATTTCTAAATATATGTTTAGCTGGGATTGCTCAGCTTGTGCGCTCATTTGAGTGTGCAGAGCTCTATCTACCCTCTGTGTCTGACTGTTTCTCTGACGCATGATATCGTCTATTTGTGAAATTTGGTACCCCTTGTTTGGTACTTTTGAAATTTGTACTCCATGGGAGTCTCTGGGTATATGATCTGCCTTTTGATGAGTGGTTTATGTACAATGACCCTCTTATTAGTTTTGGTTAATATGATGAATGTCTCTTATCCTTTTATATGGTATTTGTGTGGCCTTATGCTTCATTTATGGGCCTACGTCAATAGACTGAGATGCCGTTGATGGGATAGTACGGCATTGAGGGTGTCTATCCCAAAATTCCTTCTGGTATTTTCACAGAAAGTTGCTGCTAGCCTACATTATTAGTTTGTGGCTTTGGCTTTTCCCCTGGTACTTGCCTTATGTTTAGGTGATGGATGGTGTTACTTACGATCAATGGTAAACGTTTTCTACTTCTACTAAATTTTGAACACAATTAACCAAAAGCTTATCTTGTGAGCTTTAAGACACTACATGTTTCGCTCTTCAGGTGTGATGTTACAGCCATTGCTGTTGATTGGCTCTTCTACCCCTTGACATTTTTGGGTTGTACATGTTCTTTGAGCATGTTTGATTGATTTTTCTGGATTATGTCATGCTATTACAGGTCTCCAGGCAGATGTAGTCTGTGGGGCAATTCTATTCCTTCTATTCTGTTCTTAATGTTTTTGACTCTGAGTTGTAACACTGTGCGTTATTAAAGTTTTCTTTTCTGAATGACATTTCCCTCTAATGGTGTACCTTTTCTTCTCTATGAAGGTGTTCATGTATGTTGGTTCTTTAGGGGAGAAGGCGTTGGCTTCATAGCTGCTACCTTTTGTAGAAGACTTTTATTCCTATCATACAGGATCTTTGCTCCTTTACGCGTGAACTCTTCATCATTTACCTGTCTGTAGTTGCTGGTGGTTGGGTTCACACTTTGGGAAGTGTGGCCCCTAGATGACATATACAAATTGATGTGTATTTTATAGATTGGTCGGATTATTTTATTATGGAATTCTTTATAGTTTCCGGTTTCAGTATGGGGGACTTTTTTCTAGATCTGTAGATGGGTTTCTATACATAAAAGTAAGGTCACGTACTAACCTTGGTTTTCGCTAGGCTATCAAGGTTTCTTTTCCATACTTAGTATCTTATTCAACTTTATACGACCGTTGCTTAATGGTGGGGTCTCAGGCTACTTGCATTACTCTGACGGGTTGGACGGCTCTGCTGCTTTCCTAAGTGGTATGATCTCACTGTAGTTTCTTACTGTTAAGTCAGTATTGCCTGCGGATTATTTGGCTTTAATTTTGTATCTTTAAATATGATTTTTCTTTTGTTGATACATAGGTATTAAATTGTTTTACTCTTGTGAATGTGTGTATATATGTATATATGTATGTGTATATGTATATATATCTCATAGCCTGAAGGTATTTGTATATTCTCTAGTTTTTTCCTATGGAAAGGCTGCTTTTATGCCAATGGTTGCTATTGTAGTCTACAACTTCGCTATGTTTTCTCCATGGGAGATGGATTTATCTCTGTGAAATTTGCAGGCCTGGCTAGGACGGGACTTTATATGTCATAAAGGTATTGCTCAGTGGCATGAACTGCTGCTCTGTATTCCACAGGTTCGAACACGCAGTTCGGACCTGGATATAAGACCAAATAGTTTTATTTTCATAGGATCATTTGGCAATGTTGCCTTATTGTCGTGGGATAATGTTATCCTCTTGCTTTTATTTTTTCTATGTCTTTTGTTACTGTGATTCTGTCCACAGTTATTGTGAGGTGAGAATTTATGGTTTGGATCCCGATGGGGTGCGAGTAGGTTTATTCACTTATTGTTGGCTGGCTTCTGACATGGATTTGTCCTACTGAGATGTTTTTTTTTTATTCCCATGGTTTAAAAGTCTTACGACTTTACTTACCTGTAGTTCCTTCCGCTGGTTTTTATGTGGTAGAGTATATTATTACTCACCTAAATTATGACTGTCCGGTCTTTCTCTTGTCTGGATCGGGTTTGTTATAGTAAGACTTTTCATGGTCTCAGTTCGCAGACCCGCTTCAGGGGATGGTATGGCTATGGCATTTGATTCTAAAGTAAGGAGTCTGTGGCTAGATGCCTCTGTCAGATGAACAAGTTACTTACCTTCGGTAACGCATTATCTGATAGAGACAGGATCTAGCCGCAGATTCTTTAATGATCCTCCCTCCCTCCCTTCATGCTCTGCAAACTTAGTCTTTTGTCTCAAAGATTTCATTATGGTCATTCACATCCAAAGAAGAAGAATCCAGTGATTATTGGACACAAGTGTCTTTTATTTTTAGCACAGTGTTTCAGTAGGCAGTTTGTATATGTGGCTCCACGTTTTGAGTGCGGAAAATAGTCATGGAAGAAAAGGCCGTCGGTGTGTCGGAGTTATATGGACTCTGTCAACGTCGCACCCTGTGGACGACGTCGATACGGGGTCGCACAATACACTCTTCCGACATGCTATGGGAAAACATTTCAGGATTCAGTCTCGTGCTTGGGGAAGATTCTAAAGTAAGAAATCTGCGGCTAGATCCTGTCCCTACCAGATAATGCCTTACCCAAGGTAATGTAGCTTGTTCGTTAAGCGTGTTTACTGTAATTACACAACTCTTCAGTGAATACATTTATATCGAGTGCTCAGCAACAGTGGGAAAGTATAGAACGCGAGTAGCAGTTAAACACATCAATTCTTATTTCTGTGCCTTTTGTATTGCCAAATTCTTGCATCACATTGACACAAATACCTCCGCACTAAAATGTATCTCTAAATGACTGATTTGCATTTCATGCAATTGCTTGTTATTTTCCAGAAGTTGACCAAAAATTCATGTAATCAAGCAAATTACACAAGTTTTGCACACTTCTACTGCCAAAGTAGTTGCTCCAGTTGCTTCTGCCTGGATCGCATTTGAGGATGTCCGTACTCATTGTGTGCTCTACATTGTGAATGGGGGAAAATCATTATGTGACTATGACAGAGCAAGTGATGATGCTGCCAGCCGGAGTGGGGTGGAGCATGGGCGAAGCTCTCTGGTTTGCTTACTGGAGTGATTCCCCACCCTTGCTGCGATGATGAGCTGGAGTCTTCCTTGGCACAGTCTGGGTAGTGCTGACGGGGATTTCAGCTTATCCTTTGCATGCTAGTCATTAGGACGTTTAACTAAGCACTTTCTCCTTAGATTTTTAATCTTAACACCAATTTTACATTTCTCTCTGTTGAAACAATTACGGCAGTCATTTGGTGACCATAACACCACTACATATCTCATCTTTCACCACACTATCATTGAAAAACTACTACGGTTTGCAACTTTCCATACCTCATTTTGTTAAAAAAAAAAAAAAAAAAATCCACATTGTCGGCACATCTCAGAATTTAATTTGGAAATGCTTGGTTGTGATCAACACTTCAACAGGAAGTTGAACGCTGTTAAGTGGATGTGTGATACCTGAAATGAAATAAGAAACTGGAATAGGGCAAAGCCGGGTAGCTACAGACCTATTAGTTTAATAGACTCCTTGCAGAAAATATTCTGTTAACAGATTATGGCCCCTCTCCAGGAATGGATTTCAGAAGGGAATATTGTGTCTGATTTCCAAGCTGGGTTTTACGCCAGTATCAGTACACTGGACCAGGTCTTTCGCTTCATCTGTATTTATTGGAAAGAAGTGTTATTAAAAGGGGGCAAGCTGTATTTAGCATTTGTGGACCTGCGTACAGCTTTTGATCTGATGCCACCGGGCAAACTTTAGAAAGTGCTGTCCGAGATGGGGAACCCACTAATTTTACTGGGTATCCTTATTTGATTAGATGAAGCTAACAAGGCACAGGTTAGGTGGGGTGAGGATTGACAGCCAACAGTGCCTTTTATGATTAGGCGTGGAGTTAGACAGGGGTGCGTTTCAGCACCCGCCCTGTTCTCGCTATTTTAAATTTAGTAGTAGGATACCTCTACAGAGATGGGTGTGATGCTCCAAAAGTCGGAGAGAGAACAGCCTTCTCTTTGACGATGATACGCTATTGTTTTCAATACTCCCCAAGGACTTCAGCAACTATTGAATGATTTTAAACATTTTTGTGATGAGCGAGGATTGAAGTTAAATGACTCAAATACTAAGTATATGGTCTTTTCAAATGGCACCCTGAAGATACCCAAGAGATGTATGTTCGTTGGGGATCGCCCTGTTGAATTTGTTTCCACCTTTTATTATTTAGGGATGCGCTTAAATCCAAACTTGTGCTGGGCACCTCACCATGAGAAAGCACACCTCTCACTTATTCAGCAAACCTCCCACGTAACCAAGATCCACAAAAGGACTGTCAGGAAAAGTGTCTCCAGCAATAAAAAATTATAATACCAAAGCCCTAGGCTCGGTCATCTATGGAGCAGAATTGTGGGGTAGTGGGAAACATTGATTGCATTTCTGTGACTGAACAACGCTTTGTAAGACCCCTTCTTAATCTTCAGGCAAGCTCCCCCTCTGATTCCAATCTTCCTTGACCTGGCCCAAAGAAAGATTGCTGATAAAATGGAGTGTAGGTTCCTAATGATTTGGCATAAATTTTGTTCTACTGAAGCGCTTGCCCCATACTGAGTGGGACCTTTGGACCTCCTGGTATCTCAAAGGGTTGGCAAAATCTCTTGGTTTCCTTCCCTCTGGGTACTCCTGAGGAAATTTGGTTTGGAAACCTATTGGTCGTACCCGTAGAAGAAGTCCCTGATCACAGGATACCGGGTGAAAGAAGTTTACTGGGAATTCATTATGGTGGAAAATGTTTCCAATGCTAAGGGATCACGTGCTCATCAGTTCATAGTCTTTAAAGCCTTCCCCAAATTTTAAGGTAATATCGATGAGATTGTCTTGCCATTGGCACAGAAATTGTTCCTTCAATTTAGATATGCCACTCCCCACCAAGCTGTAGTAGATGGCAAAATCAAGCTCCCTTTGACGGTGTGTCCTGCATGCAAAGGAGGCCCTGAATCCATGGTATATTTATTATAATTTTTTGCCCCATTACAAAAACTTGAGGACCAAGAGGCTTATTCCGCTATGCAGGTGTATTGGTTGTAGACCAGATCTGGAAGTGCTCAGAATACTGAGCACAGATGCA
This sequence comes from Calotriton arnoldi, assembly GCA_963921515.1. NCBI lineage: Eukaryota > Metazoa > Chordata > Amphibia > Caudata > Salamandridae > Calotriton > Calotriton arnoldi. The sequence continues at coordinate 1,319,676 of CAWUFW010004558.1, read as the reverse complement.
GGGAGAATCCTGGTATTTGGTTTAGCTAATTTTTGATGGCCCTATGGATCAGACGCTCTAAGTGTATTGTGTGATATCCTTGGTTCGTTTTTTTTAATGAATGTATGTCTTTTTAGTATTGCCTTGCTCCTTCTTTTTACTGCTTTTTAATTATCTACTTGTAAATTAATTGTTTACCTTTGGTACCTTTACGTGTATATATGTGATTGTTTTTAATAGGGCATTGCCCATAAAGTAAAACTGTACCTCCTTGTTAACTGTTTACTTGCCTCTGTGTTAGATGTCCATCTCTAGCTGTCCATCTCTAGATGTCTAAGTATATCTCTCTCATGAAGGAGAAAGATGCCCTTTTACAGGTGTTGCAGTTGTTAATATCGATACATTTCGAGAACAGACACAAGATCAATTCTAGGGTGTCCCTGGCACATGGAGTTAGGTGTAGGGTTAGCTTTTCTTCATCTTTAAGATGGGCAAAACTTACTGAGATGATGGAACAAATTCAGGAATGCATTTGGGAACCATTTCCCTTTTGCCCAAATCGGATTTTCTCTCTCTAGTGGAAAGAGGTTCATACTTTTGCATTGAAAGTTGGGCTTGCTTTTTCATTAATGCTGATGTGCCACCCCCGCCCACTCCAATGACTCCATCCATTCATGCCTGCAGCAGCCTTTAGGTTCCCCATCTTTTTTTTTTTTTATAGGAATACTAGAGCCTTCATCTCGAACGTCCATTTCAAATTAACATAATAGCCTAGTGGGTGTTGGACCATCAACTGGGTCAGAGACTATTGCCCATTGTGGAAAACGCCATCAGTATCATGCGTTCACTCTTAATCTATAGGTTAGTCTTAGCGAGTAACTGCATCAGTTAGTAATTAACATTTTTGCCACATTTAGTATGTTTCATTCAGCTTAAAGCTAAACATATTTAGGCTTTCCTTTTATACCCATTACCAGAGTTCCTAAAACGGATTCTCTCATCAATTATATATTTTTAGAGTTGTTGGTTTTCAGTGTTTATTCCCCAATATTGCGCCAATTATCCTGTTTCACTTCAAACTACAAAAGATGTGAGAACTCAAGTTTATCAGGTTTTTTATATTCGGATGCATAAAGGCCAGAAGGATAGCCTTTTCCAGTGTTTTTTCTCCTAATTTTAAAGAATGCACCCAAAGTTGTTGGTGGCAGCTGATCTCCGTTCTGGGTGGTGATGTGTCAATATGGCCTGGGTCAATGGGCTGGTTTCTAATGCAGCTTATTTTGTGGCCTTCAGTCCCAGTGGATTAAGGTAAACGGGCCCTGCACCTGAATAAATGCTTCTAATTCTGTTGACAAAGAGATTGCCTTAAAAAATGTATTGGCACCAGGTAATACATCTTCTAATAAAACTGGTAATTTAAAGTTTGTAGGGACGCTATGAGTGTACGGAAATGTAGTTCATAACGAATCCGAAGAAAAAGAAATTCCGGCAAATATTGATTTTGAGTGGGTGGCCACTTTATTGGTTAATCCAGCAGCACCCTACACCTGCGATCCTTAACATTACCCCTTTTCCACCGTAGATTGCAGGGGTGGCTTTGGGCAAATTCGAAATGGGCCATTGAGTTTTTATCCTGGAATATTTGATCGTATACCGGGTATTTAATCTTCCAGCTGTTGGGTAATTACTGGACAAGTATAATACTGAATTGTATGCAAACAATTTGTGCCTTGCATCGAAAAGATATAGTTGTCTACCATTGAGGAATTATGTAGAAAGACATCCCAGCGGAAGTCCAGCTCTATAACCTAATGTCTTTGGAAGTTTGAAGCATGCCTTGAAAAATGTCTACTTGTAATGTTCACATTGAAGTCATATGAAATATATGCACATCCTGGGTAGTAATTCATTTTGAGTGGGCCTCCTTTTAGCAGAGACTTTAGTGGTAAGCATCTCTTGTTGAGAGCTCCTCCAGTGGCTCTCGGTTGGATTTTGCTAGCCTAGCAGGGAGGGAATTTATGTTTCAAAATGTAGTCCCAGTATATCTGCTCTACCAGGCATAGTCTGGAGAGTAGAGTAGAGACAAATGAATCTTAGCCCATTTTATGACTTCACGGTAAGTGGGCCTATGTTTTAGATTCTGCGGATACATTAAATATTATTTTCAATGCTTTCTCTTGATTTTCTTGGTGTTATTTATTGTTTGGCATGAGATTTGAAACGATCTGCCATATTTACAAAAGAAATCAAATCTGTATCATTTTCTTAATAGTTTTTCAGAAGACTGCCAGAAGAGTGGCCTGGTGCTTTATGAACATACTATTTCATTCACTGTGGTGTTTCAAAAGATGATAAAGAAATGATAGCAGCGCCAGAAATACCGACTGATTTTAGCCTCCTTCAGTAAGTATTTGATATTCTGAAATGAAAAACATTTACAATTTAAAATGGATTAAAGGAATTCTGTTTGAAGAAATTGTGCTTTAAATTATAAATGTCTAGATTGGCTACTTTTATCTAAAATGATGGATCATATGAACTAGTCTATGAAAATGTTATTGAGATGTTTTGATGTTGAAATGTTATCTGAGATTTAACGTTTTATGTACGTCAGTAGAAGTAGGACTTGTATTTTGGCATGTCAGTAATTTAGTTTGTGTAAAACATGGAATGTTGCTGTAGATCACAAACATACTGATACAGGTTTATTGTATCAATAGGGTGCCTCTTATTCTGGCATGCTTACTGTTTTTCCACACTAATCTTATCAAGCTCTGAACCCATTGAATTTCTGGTCACTGCAAGGAATTTTTGTAATTAATCCTTTCCACCAAGAAACGGACCAGCAGATCACAGTGATAATGTAATTTTTTTCTCTCTAAGAGGCAATTTTAGGTTCAAGATACCAGGCATTAAAAAGTTTACAAAATATTAAGATTTCTGAAGTTTTAGTACCTTCCTGGCAAAAATGCTGTTTTGACACGTGATATAATTATGAAGTGGCATTAGCTGTTATTTTCAGCATCGTTGAAATGTATAACATCAGTACCTGCCGCATGTCCCTTGTAGACTTAGATGCTCTGCACAATGCTGCCATCTAGCGTTTGGTTTGGAATATTGGAAGTTGTTCCCTTAATAGTCTTGTTTCAGCATTTGGCATGACTGTTATGACTCGTGACTGCATCACCCTGAAGCCCACAAAGTCTTTAACTCCACCGTAAGTTAATGTTTTTTGCCATTAGGTCTGAAAGTGTATGTTTCTGCTCTGCATTGCTGCTGTCCATTTCCCTACTGACGTGGGAGCAGCATTGAGATCTCGGTGTGGAGTAGACGCAAAAGAGCCCTAAAGCAGTTTCTTTCCTTTTTTTTTTATTTCAAATACTTTATTGAATTTTCACATTAAACAAAAATAACATGTTTGGAAAAATATGCGAACTGAACCATCGACCCAATGTTACATGAGATCAAAACATAAAATCTTGCTAAAATTCAATAAGTAGTATTCCAAACCATATGTAGACCAATGATAAGAAAAGAAGAAAAAAAAAAAGAGAAAAAAGAAAACCCCCAGAATAAATGGAAGAAAAGCCGAAGAAAAGAAAGAGAATAAAAAGTAGAAAAGCCTATGCATCTAATCATCCGAAGAGAACCTGTATATAGGTACTAATATCGTTCACATAATACTGTTGATGAGTACACTGTAGACACAGGGAACGATGGTGAGCAAACACATCAAATACAAAAACACATTACATTTTAACAGAGTACCAACTGCATTTGTAAGTTCAAGGAAGTTTGTGTGTTGAAGTAAATGTCCAAGGAATTCCACAAAGATCTAGACGAGGGTTTCCATGGAGAATTCTGTAGGGCAATATTGTCTGCACTCCTGAGATGGGTAACCCAGTTCATCCATCCTTTGTATGAAGTCTTACTTGTGTTTTTCCAATTGTTAAGAACCATTTTCACTGCTGACGTAAGTAAGAGGTCTAGAAGGGCTTTGTCAATGTCATTACATGTATCAACCATTAAAAATCCAGTAGATAATGTAGAGAATTCTCTTTTTAAGTCACATTTGAATAGTTTAGATAGAAAATCAAAAACGTTGTCCCAAAAGGTCGACACGGATTTACAGTGTAAAATAAGATGCGCTAAGTCACCAGTTTCTGTTTTACAGTTCCAGCACAATGGATCATCACGAATACCTAAAGAGTGCAATCGAGCAGGTGTCCAAAATGCCTTGTGTAAAAGCCAACACTTAGTTTGAGAATACTGGAGATATTTTATTGCTAGTTATTGAGTTCCACACTTGTGGCCACAAAGATTCAGGTATAGGATAAGAAGTATGCAAATCCCAAAAGGCTACAAGATTGTTGTTGAGTTTGGAGGTTTTGGGGCGAAGAAGTTTATAAATATGAGAAACCTGGTGGCCCAATTTATTCTGTCACAAACATTGGTAGGGACGGTAGCGCTTTATGTAATCTGGCTTTAGTTGGTGCCGCTCTTACTTTTAAAAAATTATAAAATTTGATGATGTCTAAGTTATATCTGGTTTGAAGGTCCGCAAATGTAATTGGATACGAAGCGTGTTCTAATTGATAAGGTAAAAAAATACCTTTGGTGATCCAGGTATCAAGATTTAGACTTTTCCCATTTGTATACTATTCTACGATTCAGCCATAAGGATTCCATCTTAGATCCCTTAATACTTAGCTCAAGTTTTTTGTCTATCAGCAGAAGTGCCAATTTTGTGTTTCTAAAGATAGATTTAGATCTATTCGGATAAAGCTGGTTAGAGGTGAGAAGTGACAAAGGATTGATATTATCAAGGATAGCCTTTTCTACTTCCAACCACACCGGAGTATAGTGGGCAGGGGGCGAAATCCAATAGGAACCCTGCTTTGCCAGAAAAGCTGATTGATATAGCTTAAAATCTGCTAGATTCACTCCACCCAAGGATTTATCAAGTCTCAATTTTTTGATACCAATTCGAGCTTTCTTGCCACGCCATAAAAACTTTGTAAGGAGGATATCTAATTTATGGTGAGAGTCCTCCGTCAAGAGGAGTGGGAGCATGCTTATAAGATAGTTAACCAAAGGAGTGATCATCATTTTTATGGTTTCTATCCTCCCCCACCATGTAATAAATTTTGGTGACCAGTAATCCAAAAGTTTTGTGATCTTTTCCAATATTAATTTCTCGTTGTGGTGAAGGGTGTCCATAATATTACTGCCAAATTCAATCCCTAAATATTTTATGTATCCCAACTGCCAAGCCAGGCCCAAGTTACCTAAGACGTCTTTGGTACAGTGCACATTCAATGGTTTTACTTCCGATTTATCTTTATTAAGTTTATAGCCTGAATGAACAGAATATTCAGCAATCGTGGACATCAATGCTTTAATTGAAGGACCCGGATTTTCAGTCATTAGCAGGATATCATCCGCATAGGCGGCTAATTTAACCTGAATGTCGTTAACGCTAACTCCTTTTATATCCGTATTTAACTTAATATCTTGAATTAGAGGTTCCAATGCCAACAGAAACAAAGATGGAGACAAGGGGCAGCCTTGTCTAGTACCTTGTTGGAGGGTAAAAGGTTCCAAAAGAGAGCCATTGATCGCAATGTGGGCTGAAGGCGTCAAATAAAGGGACATAACCATATTTATATGTCTCTCCCAAATTAAACGTGTGCATACATTGTTTTAGAATGGCCCAAGAAACCCTATCAAAGGCCTTTTCTGCATCTAATGTAATAGCAATGGCTGGATCTAGTTTAATCGCGGCATTCTCTAAAACATGGCACAGCAATCGAGTGTTATCATTAGACATACGACTCTTGAGAAATCCTACTTGAGAATTACTTATTAAACGTGGAAGGGCAGTGTTAAGTCTTATAGCTAAAATTTTTGCATAAATTTTACAGTCAACATTGATGAGAGATATTGGCCTATAGTTCTTTGGTAATAGAGGATCCTTCCCTTCTTTGGGTATAACTATTATATTGGCTTCTGTCATGGAATCCGTCGTACGCCCTTTATTAGCTATATTATTAAAAACTTTAAACATGGTCGGTTGTAATTGATCTGAAAAAGTTTTATAAAAGGTGGCTGTAAAGCCGTCTGGACCCGGGGCCTTATTATCTTTCAAGGTTTTTATCGAATTCATAAGTTCCAATGCGCTAATTGGTTTTCCTAACGTAAGTTTATCTGATTCAGACAGTTGGGGTAACCCAAGTCTATTTAAATATTGGGTACAATCCTCCAGATTAAGTTCCTGATCATTTTTATATAACTCCTCATAGAACGATTTTAAAGGTGTTTAGAATATCTTTCCGTTTTGTATAAGTTTGATTATTGACATCCTTAATGGGTGAAATAACATTCTGGTTCTGTTTAAGATATGAAGCAAGTAATTTACCCGCTTTATTGGCTTCGCAAAGATTAAGGGCTTTAAATTTATTTACCCATACCCCCGCCCGTTCACTCAGAATTTTGTTATATTCGTATTTCTTTTGCGTTAGTAAGGTGAGAATAGCATTATCTTTGAAAGAAATGGCATGGGAGGACTCCAGGGTTTTAATTTCTTGTTCTAGTTTAACTAATCCTGCGTTAATGCGTTTGTTTATTTTTGTTTTAATTTCAATAATTATTCCCCTAACGGTGGCCTTCAGAGCATCCCAAAGAGTCTTTACGTTAGTTTCTGCAGAATCATTATGTTTAAGATAATCTATGATAGCCTCTTCAATTTTCTTTTTGTCCTCCGGATTGTTAAAGCGCCATCTTTTAGGCGAAGGTTCATTGTGACTACCCGCCAATTTAACACTAATACACGAATGATCCGATACTAACCTTGGGGATATATCTGAGTGTTCAATTAAATGTGTGAACGAGCCTGAGATAAGAATGTAATCTATTCTAGTATATGAGTTATGTGGGGAGGAATAGAAAGTATAATCTCTGGAATCCGGATGTTGGAGACACCAGGTATCTTTGAGATTAAATTTAGAACATATAGTGTGAATTATAGCGTGCGATCTGGTGGGGTGATAATTGCAAGTAGATTGTCTATCGATTATCGGATCTAGCGGGATATTAAAGTCTCCACCAACTATGATAAGATCTTCCTGGGGAAGATGTTCTATGGTACTTGAGATACCCTCCCAAAAATCTGGATCATCTGTGTTGGGTCCATATACATTCGCCACATGTATAAGGTCTTCTCCTTTCCTTAGGTGGGAAACCAATAATCTACCATCGTTATCATGAGTCTGTGATTCCAACGAAATATTAGCCTTTTTAGCTATCAGAGTAATTACACCCTTTTTTTATGATCTGCCGGAGCGCAAGCAACTTGTGAGATCCAATTATATTTAATGAAAGTAGCATCTTATTTAGATAGTTTTGTTTCTTGTAACAATATGATGTCCCCTTTAGTTTTAGCTTAATCAAATATTTTACGGCGCTTGATTGGGTGATTAAGTCCTTTGACATTTAATGATACTATATTAAGATCTTCCGCTATATTGTATGACTTAGCTTGAGCCATCACCTATAATACTGAAAATAAGATGTATTGAACATGTGCATCATAAAAGAAGTCCTGACTTCCAAAATAATCCCTATGTTGACGATGAACACACCAAAAATGTCAACAGCATTTATGAAATAAATAGCACGTAGGTACTCTTGTTTAATAGAGCCAAAATATAACCTAACCAATAATAAAAATAAAACGGAAGACAGGAGAAAAGAAGCAGAAAATACAAAAAAGAAATAGTAAACAACTGAGAATACCCGAAGGGCAAATCACTGCACATCCAATGACATTCCTCAACTTCTGGGCATTCTCCCCCGACCTCCCCTCACCCCCTCCCTTCCCACCCTTCCTTGCATACCTCGAATGTAGGAGCTGCGAAGGCAGGAGCGTCCCACTGTCAAACGGAGTTTCTCTTAATCTAACGTTATAAAGCCTTCCAGAGTACACCGTATACATCAAAACAAATTATATAATACAAATATACCAAATCGCGTGTCAGACTGTTACCAAGAAGAAAAGCACAATCCTTACAATTTTTAAACCTATAAAGGTGCGACAAATGTAACAAAATATACATTCCCTATAATGTAGGGACTCATCTGAGTGTATTAGACCTGACCAAGGAATTCGTAGTACACACTTAATGTGAGGAGAGGTAACCAATGAAGGTGGAACATTTAGCACATACATCCATGGGATCTCCCTAGCTGGCACCAACCTGTAAACAGAGCAGATTAGAAACATGTAGATATCATGACTTCCTCTTGTTGGAAGAAGTTTGAGATGAATCCATGTCCTGAGTGGGTGGGCCCTCTAGAAAGTTCGATAAGTCCATAGGATCCGTGAAATAATGGTGACGACCATTAACTATGATTCTAAATTTAGTCGGGCTGACAAAGGAGAACATAATATTTTTATCTCCAAGTTTATCACGTAATCTGAGGAAGCCTTTCCTTGTATCCACAGTAGGTTTAGAGTAGTCCTGCGTGAAAATTATTTTATGGCCATTCCAGGTGAGCTGTTTAGTTTTACGGGCATAGTTGAGGATAGCTTCAGTATGTTGAAATCTCAATGGCTTACAAATGTTAGGACGAGTTGTTTGTCGTGAAGCAGAGTTAAAAGTAGGGATTCTGTGTGCTCGGTCAATCTCTAGAGGTTTGGAAAGCTTTAGACCAGTGAACTGTTGTAACCAATCTTCCAAGAAAGCTAAACAAGATCCCGCAGCATCTTCGGAACCCTCCAGAACACCTAGAATTCTAATGTTACCCCTCCTATTTCTATCTTCAAGCTCGGCTGTTTGTTTTTGAAGATTAGAAGTCAAATCCCTGAGTGCCTTCAGTTCTTTGCAGGATTTGAAAGAAACATCCTCAACATCGCTAATCCTTTGTTCTGCAGATGTTATTTTAGAATTAATAGTACTCGTGTCCGCACGGATGGCAGTTAGTTCTAGCTGCATAGTGTCCGTATTCTGTTTGGTGGACTTAGCTAGATCGTGAACCTCCGCTAATTTTTTAAGAATCATGTCCATGGTGCTGTTAATGTCCGCTTTGGCCTTGATGGGAGAGTCAGACAAAGAAGGTTTCCCCCTTATTTTTTTTGTACTTGATCCTAGACTCCTTTTCAGCCATTGTAACCACCTGGACTTGAACAAAAAAGGTAAGCATTGGGGACAACCTAATGTTATCACAGACTCATTGGATGAGTGACAAGATGCTCCCTTTTTTTAAATAGGCGCCGTCACAGTAACTGATAGTGAATGTTATTTACGTGCCAGAACTGCAGCATTAAATGAGTAGCAAGGTGCTCCCCTTTTTAGAACCAGCGCCGACTCAGTAACTGTTGTTTACGCGCCAGGACTGCAGCATTCAACTTATCAGAAGCACTCCTCATCATCGTGCAGCCGCCAATTTTAGGTCAGGCAACAGTTGCGGTGGAATCATCAGGCATTAGCACTGTCCCTCCATCAAAAGCTGCTCATGGGACTCATACGCTGCATTCACCCAGAGCGCTCATACGCTCAAAACGTTTCAGCCCTTTTCATCCCTTCATACTCTACATTGCAGGAGAAGAGATACAACCCTGGTTTAGCCCGGCAAAGTCTCACCGTGGGAGCAAAATCAGTTGTGCGATGGAGCGCTCATCAGGAAATACAGGCGTTGCTCCAAAATCACTGTTTGCACGTCTATTTCACCACGCCCGATCTCATCAAGGAAAATAAAGCGATCCACTTCGTCTTACACAGCCATTTTAGAGTCGGGCACCTTTCAGCTGCGGTCATCGGGTATCTGTAGCCGGCCCCGTTATTAATTGCTCTTCAAAGATTGATAGCACTGACTCCTCACGCTTGCATATCGCCTCGCTGGCAGTACGCCTTAACGCAAAGCCGGGAGGATAATCACTGCAGTGCTCGTGGAGCCACCATTTTAAGTACAGGCATTCGGCAAACGATCACCGCAAAGCATCGAATACTGGCTGTAGCGGTGCAAATATCTCATCAAGGGTGTGTCCGGACTATATTTCGCGGATCGGATGTTTGATGAGGCAATCAGGGTCATTGATGGGCCATTAATGACCTCCATAGACAAGTCGGCCAAAGTCCGCTTTTTTGAATCATCGGATCACGCAAGCGGCAAAGTTACCGACGGTAAAACTTCTTAATTCCTCACATGAAAATTAACGTTGACGACACCCATAGGAGCAGCGCACCATCCGGAACCGAAGTCTGGTGTTCTGGTGTGCCGTCGATCCCATAGAATCCGGAAATCGTGCATTACATCTCCGTGAATGACAGCGAGACGGGATCAGGCAGCCATCGGCTCTGCCGTCCAAGCCACGCCCCCCGTTTCTTTCCTTCTAACACCAGTTCTGAATTACGTCGTATGAGCAACCCATGTCCGACATGGATAGTGAGGTAGAAGAGCCCTTGTTTTCCTGTTTCCCCCCCCCCCCACGTAATTGCTGTGACTGAAAATACCTGCATAAAAGTGCAATCTTTGTTTGCCCAGCGATCAATATGACCTGAAGTACCAGGTATGCAAAGCATTTTGATACAAGAAAACCATAAGCTCCGTAAAAGAATGAAGGTTGTGGTATACATAACGCCATGAAGGCAAAAGAGGACTCTGTCACACCAGGTGACCTATAATGATGAGTTTTTAGGTCTCGCCTACGCAGCGCGCATGCGCTGCTTGGGAGGACCTTTAGCCGTCGCTCTGGTCATTTTCAAGCACACACACTCGTGCTTGTGGCGGCATCCACCTTGCGGGAGCGAGCAGGGGCGCGCCACAAGCACGAGTACAGTGCTTAAAAATGAGCAGACTGCACACGCACGCACCACTCCCGGGCTCACCTCCTGCTCCCCCTCTGTCTCACGCGCGCACCACTCTTAATCTGTCACTTGTTTTGCTTGTTTAACTAAGTAAAGTACATGGTGATTACATTTCAACGAAAAAAAAGGCATTTCAGTCTTGGCGTCACCACATCATATGGTGATCTTGGCCAATTTACATTGTCAAGATTTTAGCTACCTGGAGAGAGCAAGATACGATCTTTTCACATGGTAGAGTCAGCCGCACTGAAACACTACTTGAAAAAACATTGTTTTCACTTTCATGTCTAAAACATATGCTGTATTTACCATATATGTGGCAGCTACGCATTAATGGCATACGCCCGTGTCGACCTTTGTAGGCGCCATTTGCTTCACTTTGTGAAAAGTAATACAGTATAATTTAAGAAATATGCACACTGCAATGCATATATATAATATTGTTGATTAATGTTCATCTCTGCACCGTACCACTGTAATGCGAGTAACGCTGCCTTTAACATGTTCTCTATACATAAACAGCTACCCAGGACTGCCAATTGTGGGGTTGCACCCCTCCCAGGACACTAACCGATGAACAAACAAAGAGTAGAATAGATCTCAGAGACACCGCCTTTATAGAACCAGATGGAGAACTATGGGTGGATGGTTCGTGCATCAAACTCCCCGACGGCACCACCTCAGCTGCATACGCTGTCACCACAGCCCGAACCGTTCTGGAAACAGCGCGTATTCCCCAACGTTCAGCCCAGGCTGCAGAACTCATTGCCCTCACACGAGCATGTATCTTAGCGACTCACACGACAGTTAACATATACACCGACAGCCAATATGCCTTTGGGGTGGTTCACCATTTTGGGATCTTATGGAAAGAAAGAGGGTTCCTGACTTCACACGGTACACCCATCCTGCATGGAGATCTAGTCTCCGCCTTGACGCAAGCAGTCCTCCTCACCAAGAAGTTAGCAGTGATAAAATGCCAAGCACATAGGAAAGTGACTGATCTCATTGGACAGGGAAATGCACTAGCAGACGTTACTGCCCGAGCCACGGCAGGAGACAGAACTACGACACGAATGTATGTGACCAGGTCACAAGCTGAACGATGGACTGACGCTAGGACCACTGTAAGGGACATACAGACTACAGGCACACAAGACGAATTGACCGAGTGGGAAAAGGTGGGACTAAAAGACGAGGAAGATTGCTGGAGAACTAAAGACGGAAATAAATGGCTGTTACCCAATGCCTACCTCATCCCCATATTGACCATGGCACATTTACCAGCACACATAGGCTCCACCCCCATGATTGAACTAATCACCAGAGTATGGCATAACTTCAAGATAGCAGAATCTGCAAAACGCCTAGTACAACAATGTATAGTCTGCCTACAACACAACCCAGGGAAGGGGACAGTAGTACCACGGGGAGGGTTTGGAGTCCCTGACCACCCCTTTGAAATCCTTCAAATGGATTGCATTCAACTAGAGAGATGCCTTGGTCTAAAATATGTCCTGGTGGTTGTGTGCGCTTTTAGCCAAACACCGACTGACCCCGTATGAGGTGGTCTTCGGCAGGCCTATGAGCATTTGGGCGGCACCAAGACCCACCTCCATTAACGATGTCCCGAACATATTAATGTCGGATTACTTGCATAAATTAACAAACGAGCTAACAATTATCCACCAACAGGTGCAGCAAGCCTTGCCTGACGTATCCAGGGGCCCGGGACATGAAATAAAGCCAGGCGACCATGTATTGATTCGCAACTTCCAAAGAACGAAGAATCTGGAGCCTAGGTGGACGGGCCCCTGGCAAGTCCTGATCACCACCCGAACTGCCCTCCGAGTGGAAGGAAAACGAAACTGGCTGCATGCTCAAACGAGTCCCTCCAACCCTGGCAACCTGTGAAGGGGTGGAGGTGCAAGAGTAAGTACTCGCGAGAGACCGACCAGCTCTGAGTTGCTACCCACAAGAAGACACCCTCGAACTATCAGAATTTCCCGACCCCACGGTGCCATCCAGGAAAGGGTACAACCTAAGATCGACGAAAGGAGGGAGCTCCAACGACCAGGCCACTAACTAAGTCAAGGCCTCAGATCGGTAGCACAGTCAAACAACGCTACCAGGAAAGCGCCAGACAAAAGTCTGTGGTCCTAACAGTTGTTGAGCTCCTCGAAGATGATGGAAGAAACTGAACACCTGCAAAACCACCGCAAAGACACCAAGACTGCTAACCTGCACAGCACAAAGACAATTGCACTTGTAGCCGCATTTCTCACCTGTCTCCTGCTAATGGTCGCACTCTGGATCATTGAAGAGAATGCACCTGCATACAGAACATTGTCACCCACCATGCAACCAACCACCAAGAAAGAACACTACCTAGTATCACTACCGCCACATCTCCGAGAACGACGCAAAGAATTCTGGAATAAATCTTTCGTGCAGATGTTGCACCAGCACAATCTTGCCACCAACTGTTGGGTCTGTGGGCTGTTACCACATGCCACTGAACATTCCATCCCTTTCATCCCTTCGCCCTTTTCTATTCACGGATCTTGCCTTGCCTGAATGATGCTCCTACAAGAAAGTTACAAAGACAATGCCTCTTCCGACGGAACAATCGCCCAGTTCTACAACGAGTTCTGGCGAAACAAAACAGGAAGGACAGCCGCCCCCTTCTGCCCTCACACCTTCAATGCGACATTCCAGATTAATGTCCCCTCCAAAGAACGAGTGGAAATGCAAGTGTTCAATAATCCTAAAAGAGCCACATTTTCCTACCTGAAGAAAAGAACTGCTGCAACACTGACTGTGGCCCTATCTGTGGTGAACGTCTCTGGCCTTGTATGCATTGAAGGTCGTGGGACTAAGAATGTGGGTCACAGCACCTGTAGCATTGTAAGGACTTTGAACACTGCCAACCCCCCAGCGCTTGTTGCATCACCCAATATGTACTTTGTTTGTGGAACCAAAGCCTACACCTGGCTCCCAAGAAACTGGGGGGGGGGGGCACGTGCTACATCGCCTTTGTTTTGCCACCAACCTACACAGCCCCTGCAGAGCATCATCGAGAAAAGCGTTCTAAAGACATTGATCAAGCAGACTCTGCCTCATCACAGTTCCTCGACGCAGCCTGATAATTCACCTTCTTTCTATGAAGCAATCGAACATCTCCATAGACTATCTTCAGAAATTCATCAAGGATCAGAGACTTGGACAATTGGAAGTTGGCTTTGGGGCATCTTGGAGTGGGGTTGGAAAATATCAATGATTCTCTTGGTCCCAGTATTGACAATATGTGGTTGTTGTTTGGGTATACACTGTATACCACCTTTGTGTTCTCTTTGCATAACTACCTTGCACCCTAAGACTATGGACACTCAGCTAACAAAAATGAGAGTAATGTATGATCAAGAGATACGGGACTTTATGGAGATCGAAATAGACTGACAAGCTGGCTAGTTATGTTCAAAGGGGCCACTGTTAAAAGAAAAACGCTAATCATGAACATTACCTGCGCCATCTTGTCTGGTGGAATTCTATGTGCACATAAGTTGCAGTCATTTTGATCTATCACAGCCATTTTGTACTCTGTTGGTCACCTTTGTTTCACCCTGCTCTTACTAGCATCCCTCTGACCGACCTGGTATGTGTGCTGGGGGCTATAAACTCTATTGCCACAACAAACCTCAGCGCCACTTGCTGCCACAAACTCGTTTTTCCTCTCATCTCTGTTTTCAGGCAAACCTTTGGACACTCTACCCCTCACTGCACCTAGTTACACAAACAGGTTCCAAACACCAAAAAGACTCTTGCAACATGATTTATTGCACTACAAACAGCAAGACTTGTTACCAACAATGGGACCTGTTTTTATCAACAGAACGGACTCTTAGATCTGGCTGGTCTCACATGTTTTAGACCCTGAAGCAAGGTCCATCTGAAAGATAAGATTGTCTGTTTGACCTGGGTGGGAAGAGAATTACTGTTGGGCTTGTGTGACAACCTGCCCGGGGCGGGGACCCCAAGCTTGTGTAACCATGGTAATGAAACGAATGCATTGTGTCAAACCTGTATAAAAGGAAGAGCCAAAGGAGTATCAGCAGAACACTTCCCTCAGACATCCCGGTGTCTGCAGTTGACGTGATCTCCTCATGAGAAATAAACCTTTTTCTTGTCTTCCAGTTTCCAGCGCTTGCCTCATTATTTTGATAGCGAACCCAAAGTGAATTAGAGGTGGAACCCTGTACCGGGCAGCATTGAGGGTCTTAGAAGACTCGCTGCCTTTCACACTGCGACTGGAAACGACCCAAAACGCAACGTGGACACCACATTTTTACAGTGAAAACTGACCCTTTTTTTTGCAAAGTGCCTAGCTGTGGATTTTGAACCCTAGCTCTGCCGGCACCTAGGGAAACCTTGCAATTTGAGGTTTGCAGGGAATTCTGGGTAAGAAAACGTTGGGGGTTCCACGCTAACCATACCTCGCTGGACTCCCCCGGGTGTCTAGTTGTCAGAAATGTGTGTGTTTAGTAGTTTCCCAAGATGGCCACCGAGCTCAGGTCCAAAAACCCAGGTGACCCACCCCCCCCCACTCCCCCCTGCAAAACCAGGTTGTTTTGTGATAGGTAATTTTGATGTCTCCTCAATACGTTTTGGGCCCTTGCCTGTCGCGGGTACTTGGCCCACCCATGTGAGTGAGGTGCCATTTTTATCGGGAGACCTGGGGGAACGCTGGGTGGTAGGAAATTTGTCAGCCCGGTGATCCCACAACTTTCCCACACAGAAATTTGAGAAAAATGTGATTTTTTTTCCCCCCAGCTAAATTTGAGGTTTGCAGGGGATTCTGGGTAGGAAAACGTTGGGGGGGGGGGTCCATGCAAGCCATACCTCGCTGGACTCAGAAATGTGTGGGTTTGGTAGTTTCCCTAGATGGCCGCCGAGCCCGGGGCAAAAGCCCAGGTGACCCCCCCGCAAAACCAGGGTGTTTTGTGATGGGTACTTTTGATGTCTCCTCAATACGTTTTGGGCCTTTGCTTGTTGCGGGTACTTGGCCCAACCACGTGAGTGAGGTACCATTTTTATCGGGAAACTGGGGGGGAACGCTGGGTGGTAGGAAATGTGTGGCGGTCCCGTGATCCTACAACTTTCCCACACAGAAAAGTGAGGAAAACGTGATTTATTTATTTTTTAGCTAAATTTGAGGTTTACAGGGCATGCTGGGTAGGAAAATGTTGGGAGATCCATGCAAGCTGCACTGCACTGGACTCCTCTAGGTGTCTAGTTTTCAGAAATGTCTGGGTTTGGTAGGTCTCCCTAGATGGCTGCTGAGCCCGGAACGCAGGTGACACTGTGGAAATATACCTTTTTAGGGGTACATTGATGCAGGGTCACCCTTTTGTCCACGGGTTCAAAAACCAACAAAGTAAATATCAGCACTGGAGTAGGAATAAATAACAAGTTTATTAATCACTCATGAGTGGGACCACGTCTCTCAAGTGCTGGAGGAGGCAGTACACTGAAGTCACAGAACACAGGGCTTTTATACAGTTTTTCTGCAGTGTAAGCATGTGAACAGAAATAGGGAGAACAATTTTAGAAATAGTTTTCAGCAAACAAGGGCAGATGAATAACCACTTGGTCAGCAAAGTGGGAGGGGGAGCAGGAGTGCTTATGGCAGCAGTAAATGATTGACAGTTAACGGGTGTACTGGCAGCTACAAACTCTCAGCAGTACATTGCTTTTAGCTGAGTCAGGAAGTCAACTAAAATAGATAGCACAGGCAGAGTGAAAAGACGAAAGAATTACGAAGGAAACTTAAATGGACACCACAGCCAAAATGGCTGCAGCTTATGCCAAGTAAAATATTACACGTTTTCCACAGACGGCCCTTTTGGCATAAGCTAAGACATTTTGTTATGCTTTAAAAGGGGTACGATAAATATCATGTATATCAATCAGCATTATATTGCTGACTTCTCGGTCTATTGCTAAACGGGCATTTACATTTTGGACATTCGTTTTAAATGGTAGACAAGTAGTACAAGTAGAAATACAGAGGGAACAAAGCGTTGGCCCGCATTGGATACATAAACAAGAACAGAGAACTGCATACAGAAAATACGCTCCAGAACCATCCAGCCCAAGTCCATGTTCCTGAGTCTTGATGCATCTCAGTAGCTATTTTGTGTAGTTTGGAGATGACCGCATATACAGAAGGTGAATTGTCCGGTGTGAAGACACAACAGCTGGATCCGATGATAAAGCATGCTCCAGTCTTTATTAGTCCCATGTGGTCTCTGTCTGGTCGACTACAGAGACATCGATTGCACGTTTTCCCCTACTACCAGCATGGTGATCGAACAATTGCAAATCTTGATGGTTGGTTGGGGAAGCTAAAAACACAGGTGGTAGAAGGAAGGCTATGTAACCGGTACCAGACCAGCCTGGATGTAGGAAGTAGTATGCCTTAGTTCCACAAACAAAATAAGTTTGACATGATGCAAGGAAGGTGCTTCGGCCTCTCGTAGACATCTGCAACACTGTAGTACAGTTACTGTGGCCCACTGGCACATCACCTGTACTTTGTACACAAAGGGGGCCAGTGGTCATGGCAACAGAGATAACAAGAGGTCCATTTCCTTTAGCCGACCTAGAATTTGGATACACATAGTTTATTGCTGCACTTCCTTTACTATAGTCTTCCATTTCTAAAGCAGTCCCTTTTGCTTATGGATCCCCATCTTCGTTGGGGTAACAGACTTTGTTCATTAGAGGCATATAGAAGTTTGAACCAAGCTGGGCATGAGCCATTGTGAGAGAATGGCAGCGGTGACAACGGGATTTCTTTTATGTTCTGATGAGGAGGAATCTTGCCACAAACCCAACAGTTAGTAGCATTGCTTAGCTGGTGTCTGATGCAACATTTGAAGAAATTAATTGTTTCTCAGATTTTGCCGGTATCCCAGTTCATGTTGCGGCAAATCAAAATGATGGTGCTCTTTTGCAGCAAGTGATGTAGCAGTAATGTTAGGTAAGGAGGCTCCAGGCATTACTTCCTCCACTACCCACATTACAGTAGCGATGATGGTACCAGTCAGTCAGACCAAGGATGCAGATTGTACAGCCGTTGCACGTTGTCGCAGTGATCTCCTTCTTAGGCGAGCTCATTTTCATCGGCAAACAAAAAAATAGATGATGCCCTAAGGTCCTGGGCAGGCGTTGGTTTCTTCACTAACAATGAGACGAGTAGTCACTAATAGGCTACCCCCCTTTGTAGTCAGTTTTTAACCACCCAGGACAGTGGCTCAAACAGTCTCTTTCTGCGCTGAAATGTCTTTCTTCCTGGATCGAAGCAGATATCTAGATGTACCAGGGATCGTGTGGTCCGGGAAGACTTCCTCAGGTCTTTCAGGTGACACAGCTCGTCCTCTCTCGGTGACCAAAATGTCGCCATGACCTGTCGGCACAGCAGGGCTCACGAAGGAAGAGCTTCCCGCACCTGCTGATAAATAGAAGACAAGCTGTCAGTTAACTGGAACAAATAGTCACTTAACATGTCTGGGGTACCTAATACTGGTGCAGAACAAAGGGCTTGGCATAACTGTTGGAAGGCGCTCTGGCACTCAGCAGTCCATGGGAGGGGCATCGGAGTGTCTTTAGTCAAAAGGGCCAACAAAGGTTTAATAATGTGTGAAAAACTGCCTACAAAAAAAAGTGAGGCCTATCAGTGCACGAACATTCTTCTGAGTACGGGGCACAGTAGTGTCTAGAATGGTCTGAATGCGGTTTGGTGTGAGTGCACGTCCCCCCTTATACAGGAGGTGACCTAAATAGGTAACCTGCTGTCTACAATATTGCAATTTCTTTCGCAAGACTTTGTGATGATGGAAGGCAAGAAATGATAACAATAACAGTGTTCCTTTCACACTAGGTAAGGACGCCAGAGCGGCATCCTCCTTGATAAGACAGGATCTCTCAACAATTGGAGAATCGTTATTTAAAATAACATGTACACCTTCCGGAGAACAACGTATTGTGGCGCGAAAATATTTAAGCATATCGATGCCCACAATATTGTCAGGTGTCGTAGGGGAAAGCAAAAATTGACATGCTGCAGTGAATTTATCAAGTCCGAATTCAAGTTGCTGTGAAAGTGGGCTAGGTGTAGGTGTCCCATCGAAACCTATCGATGTTATCATTGTGCCAGACAGGGGAGCCCTAGGAACCAGTTTTTTTAGACAGAGCACTACGAGTAGCCCCTGTATCAACCAGAAACCGATCAGTAGATCCCAAGACGCTTGCATCAACATAAGGACCCATTTGATCTACTGGCACCTCAACCGGTTCCTTACCCCATCCTAGGCATCCCTATGCATAATCGGAATCCGCAAGGGCATCAGCAGAATAATCAGACATTTGATATTGATTTCGTCTATCAAAAGTATTAGAGTAATTTGGTCCTTGTTCAACTGCTTCAAATCTGGGGCGAGCTCCTGTACCTCCCTTGTTTCCTGAATTCCCTGGGCGTCCTCTCATACTTCCTCTTCCCCGCTGATACCGCTGACCTCGCAAAAGAGGGCACTCAGAACGCCAATGCCCAGTCTCTTTACAATAAGCACACTGATCAAGGGACAAATTTGCTCAAGGGAGAGGGGGCACTCCAGGTGTATACAATGCACGTCCGCCTCTTCCACCTCCCCTAAATGGTGGACCATATACTTGAGCCAACATAACTTTTGTCTTTAACTCCTTAACCTTCTTATCCTCCCTGCCTTTTGCTTCCTGTTCCTGTTGTTCATAATATTGGGCCATAGTCAAAAGGAAAACTGAGGAAGACGTGGCCCAAGAACTCTCGCTGCCCTTTAAGCGACTAGCTATTTCCGTTAACATATTAGCGACAAATTTATCGACAAACAAATGCTTACCCGTATCATTGGCCAATGACTGACCACTAAAATCATGGAATGTTTCTTCAAACCTTGAAAAGAAATCAGAAGCTAACTCATCCTTTTTCTGTTTACAGGATGCTAACCTAGTCCAATCTATTTTCCTAGGGGATATGAGAGTCTTTAACTTAGTCACAATAGCTTTAGGAAGATCTAATATCTCCTTCTGAGGTTTCTGCGTAGGCTTCCTTTCCGCATCTATTTGTTCTAAATGTTCCCAGGTATCACCATATGCTACATTATCATCTATTTTATGTATTGTTCTCCACATATCAAGAGGCAAAATAAGCCCAAAGAACATATCAATATCTGGCAAAGTCATAGTGCAGGAGCTAATGGCTCCTTCCACCTCCTCATAGAAGGCGGCAGGATTTTTCAGGGGGTCGGGCAAAGCAGCTTTAAGAGCCATCACATCAGCTCTACTCCAAGGAGTGTAAACCCAATTATATATAAAATATCCCTTTGCATCATTCGAAGTTGTATCATCATTTGTTCCCGCACCCTTAGGAGGAACATAGAGGGGTGCAGCTTCACACATAGGTTTCATAGCACACTCACTACTACTAGGTTTATTCGCATCCACCAAAGCATCTACTTTCTTTGCCTGAGATTGAACTGCTTCTGCAACTTTATTTTTCCTAGCTAATTCTTGCTCCTTTCGCAAACGCAATGTGTCATCTCGTAATTTGACCACCTGTCTAATCATATCAGGTAGGTTCGAAAAAAGGAAAGTCCCATCTCCTAACTGTTTATAATCGGTACTTATATCATCTGGTTCTGTTGCATTAGAAATATGCCGCCAATCATATATTTACCTCCCAAGTGAATTTTTCTACGAAAATAAAACTGTTTGGCGTCTTCCCAAGTCTGAACTGTAACTATGAGGGCCGTTGCTGTAGTAGTCCGACGTGCTTCCTCTCTAGCAATATCCCGCAAGTTATCTTTCTCTTCCCTAGATAAAGTAGAGCGAGTCTGCCGCCCAATTTGCTTATCTTTATCTTTTTCTTCTGAAGACAAATGCTCCTTATCAAAAACCTCATCCTCAGGGGCACTTGGAGTGGGGAATTTATACGGGGGTGGGGGTTGATCTAATAGGATGCAGTCATCCTGAGGTTTATTAAGTATGGGATAAATAGGGCGCCTAATAGGGTACTGGCCATTTACCTCTAATCGACGTTCCCTATCTTCTTTTTATATTTTTTTTCCTTTTCTTTCTTTATTTTTTTAATTCTAGCGCTTTTTTGATCGTTTTTTGTTTTTTCTGCTATAACTTCTGCTTTCTTCACTCTCTCTCGTACTTCTTTCTCCCACATGCGCACACAATCCAACATATCCTGTCTATTTTTTCTCTCAAATAAACACTACTCTACACATTGAACCTTTTTAAAATCAAATGACCCATTCACTGGCCATTGTAGATCAGAATCTTTCTTTGTGTATTTGTTCCACAGTGTACTGTACATTATGGAAGAAATACCATATTTTACATGTCTGTATTAGGTGTCCCCTCTGGGGGAGCCGGCTGACTTTTTTTTTTTTTTTTCACGCTTACTTTTTGGTACCACCAGAGCAGCAACACCACCTACGGAGTGTGCTGAGAACAGGCATGCTTTACAAATATTAGTAAAATATTACTACTCCAAATATTTCAAAAGGAGAAAAATCTCCACATTACCTGTCTTCAATTTTTGCAAAAAGTGAATCACAAATTCAAACAAAAAGCCCAGGCTTAACAAATCAAGAGTGCCGCTTCAGCGACCTTACCAAACAGAAGTCTCCAACTCCCACCTGCTGATCTCTGGTCGACCTAATGGTCACTGCAAATTTGCGCCAAAGAAAACCCCAGTTGAGACCGGCCATCACCTGGAGGGTCAAATCGGGAAAACCGGAAAATTCACGTCGGCCTGCAAAGACAAAAGTCTCCTCGTGCAGTGCGCTTCCTCAGTAAGATTCCAATCCTCCGTCAAGACCACTCCTTCGGACGGCCGCGTCTCCAATGGGGTCCCACGACGGGCGCCAACTGTGGAAATATACCTTTTTAGGGGTACATTGGTGCAGGGTCACCCTTTTGTCCACGGGTTCAAAAACCAATAAAGTAGAGATCAGCACTGGAGTAGGAATAAATAACAAGTTTATTAATCACTCATGAGTGGGACCACGTCCACACAGCACTCTCAAGTGCTGGAGGAGGCAGTACACTGAAGTCACAGAACACAGGGCTTTTATACAGTTTTTCTGCAGTGTAAGCATGTGAACAGAAATAGGGAGAACAATTTTAGAAATAGTTTTCAGCAAACCAGGGCAGATGAATAACCACTTGGTCAGCAAAGTGGGAGGGGGAGCAGGAGTGCTTATGGCAGCAGTAAATGATTGACAGTTAACGGGTGTACTTGAAGCTACAAACTCTCAGCGGTACATTGCTTTTAGCTGAGTCAGGAAGTCAACTAAAATAGATGGCACAGGCAGAGTGAAAAGAAGAAAGAATTAAGAAGGAAACTTAAATGGACACCACAGCCAAAATGGCTGCAGCTTATGCCAAGTAAAATATTACACGTTTTCCACAACACCCTTGAAAAAACCAGGTCATTTTGTGATAGATATGTGGACACCTGTGTTTTTGGTCCCGGGCTTGCAGACATCTAGGGAACCTAAATACCCAGACATTTCTAAAAACTAGACACCCGTGGGAGTCCAGGGAGGTATGGAATATCTGTGTGGGAATGTTGTGGGATCACTGCATGGCACAAATTTTATACCATTCAGAGTTCCTCTCAGTCTCCCGATAAAAATGATACCTTACTTGTGTGGATGGGCCAAGTGCCTATGACATGAAAGGGCCAAAACGTGTAGCGATTGAGGGGGTCCCAAGGCAGGTCTAGAAGGGCAATTTGTTTATATGTTTTTAGGCTGACGCTACTTTGGGCACCCACACAAGTGAGGTATCATTTTTCTCACCAGACCAAGGGGAATGCTGGGTGGTAGGAAATTTGTGCCTGCGCGGTGATCCAACATCTTACCCACACAGAAATGTGAGGAAAATGTGATTTTGTAAGTAAATTGGAGATTTGCAGGGGATTCTAGGTAAGAAAGCGCTGCGGTATCCATGCAAGCCACACCGCCAGTCAAGAGTCAGTACACGCACACCACCATCCACGCACACCACCATCCACGCACACCGCCAGCCACGCACACCGCCAGCCAAGCGCCGGTCCACGCACACCGCCAGCCAAGCGCCGGTCCACGCACACCGCCAGCCAAGCGCCGGTCCACGCACACCGCCAGCCAAGCGCCGGTCCACGCACACCGCCAGCCAAGCGCCGGTCCACGCACACCGCCAGCCAAGCGCTGCTCCACCCACACCGCCAGCCAAGCGCCGGTCCACCCACACCGCCAGCCAAGCGCCGGTCCACGCACACCGCCAGCCAAGCGCCGGTCCACGCACACCGCCAGCCAAGCGCCGGTCCACGCACACCGCCAGCCAAGCGCCGGTCCACGCACACCGCCAGCCAAGCGCCGGTCCACGCACACCGCCAGCCAAGCGCCGGTCCACGCACACCGCCAGCCAAGCGCCGGTCCACGCACACCGCCAGCCAAGCGCCGGTCCACGCACACCGCCAGCCAAGCGCCGGTCCACGCACACCGCCAGCCAAGCGCCGGTCCACACACACCGCCAGCCAAGCGCGAGTCCACACACACAGTCATCTAGCGCGAGTCCACACACACCATTAGCCAAGTGCAAGCCCACACACACCGCCAGAAAAATGCCAGCCAAAGGTCAGTACACGCAGACTGTCAGCCAAACTCCAGTTCTCACACACACACAAACTCTCCCTGGTTTCTAGTGGTTTTTGGGACCCCGCCTGGGTGTAGATGAGACTAAAAATAATACTGTAACAACCAAAACGTGTGCCTAAAAAAGGGGAGTGACCCGTGCCTATGGGGCTTCTCCCTGACATGCCCAGAAATATATCCCTGGTTCCTAGTGGGCTTTCTGCCCCACCTGGAGGGGCAGATAAGGGGCTATTGCCATGCCCATTTTAGGCAGCCCCCACCCCTACAGGTGTAAAAATAAAATATCCATGGTGCCTAGAGTGCTGTCTTCCCCCCCCTCCCCCCTTTCCCCCCCGGGGGTGGATTTGGGGCTATTTTTTTTTTTGCCGTTCAAGTCAATGAAAATGCGTAGGCAGGGGGGCTTGGCTTGGACGGCAGATCCGATGGCTGCTTGATCCCGTCTCTCTGTCGAGTACGGAGACGTCATGCGTGGATTCCGGAGTTCCCGCGACTGGAAATAAACCAAAATAACAGGCTACGATCTCTGATGGAGCGCTGCCACAATGGTGTTATTGTGGCTTGATGTAAGACGCTGATTAAAGCAGAATCACCGCCGCATTTTTGTCGGACGAAGTAACACGACGACTCAAAATGGCGGATGACGAGAGGCATCAGTAAAACCAGCACAGAAGGTACAGAAAACAACCGGATTGCCCTCCTGAGCGCCCGTTTCGTAAGGATTTTACCTGCCTTATTTTCCGACAGTTCGGGCTGGACTGTTCCCATGAGGCACAGGGTCAAGACTGATTTGCATATGGCCAGGTCTAAACTGGGGTGGCATGGTGAGCAAAAGAATGATGGATTTAACCCAGATCTTTTGACTGGGGGTGAATGTTTTGATTTGTTCTGCATTTCGTCCATCAATTGTGTGTCTTTTGCTTTCTCGCCCTAAGTGCGCCAGGTATGCCCAGACGTGGGTCCTGGGCTCACTGTGCCACTGGAATCAAGCTATCCTGGCTGAAGAGGGTGAAACCCCGAAACCGGTCCTAGGATGCTTGTTTCCGGTCCAGGGAGGACCTGGCTTGGCAGTTCGGGCTGGACTGTTCCCATGAGGCACAGGGTCAAGACTGATTTGCATATGGCCAGGTCTAAACTGGGGTGGCATGGTGAGCAAAAGAATGATGGATTTAACCCAGATCTTTTGACTGGGGGTGAATGTTTTGATTTGTTCTGCATTCCGTCCATCAATTGTGTGTCTTTTGCTTATTTTCCGACAAGGCATAATATCTTTTGTTGCCATGCAGTGTTTTTTAGCCTTGCGGTGATCGTCAACTAAAGCGGCCTGACCCTAAGATGGCGGCTGAAGTGTACGGGAAGCGCTCTACCTTTCCTTGCCGAGCTGCGCTGTAAAGATTAGCAACTCGAACCAATATTATAAATAAGGCTGTGTCCACTTGCTGTAAAGAACGTTTTTGCACAAATCTGATTCCACCAGCACGACTATCTTCCCCAGAGCGGGGCCTGGCCCTAAGATGGCGCCCATGATGTAGCTATCGGCAAATCAATCAGCAATATAGCCGTCTGTGGTTGCTGCGACGTTGAGCTCATTTCAACCCTTCCTTATTGCACCAAGCCGGGGGGGGCAATCTGCCAATACTGTCAGCCGGTTACCAGCTTGTCCCGCAATGTGTTGGTGCCCTTGACAAATTTCATGGAGCCCAGCCTCTACAGTCTCAGTTCCCATCTTCTAGAGGTATTTAGCCAGGCATCTGTCAGTCATTCAAATATCTGTGATTTTATTGTGTGGCATCTGGTCATAAGCAATTCTATATGCTTTGTAGTTGATACGCATACGAATGGTTAAACATCCTGGCTTGTCTGCCCTTACTGCTTTTTCTCTAATGAGAGGCGATTCCTGCAGCTAGCGGGGTTTTGTACATGTGGTGCAATTAGCGCTGGCAATTGGTCAGAGAAGGCTTTGCAAACAACCATATGCCTTGGTTTGTACACGAGTAACGAGACGCAGACTAAAGGGTCGGCAATTCCCTATTACAATTACTCATCACCACTTTGCGAATCGCTTCACTGCGAACAACGGTCTCAGGACGTGAACTGACACTTCCTCTTTCTGGGTCGGACTAAGTGTGCCTGGTTTCATTTACACACTTTGAATAATACCAAATATCAACTTCTAATACTAATATTAGGGCTAGCTCTACCAAGACTGTAAGGATTTCATCCTACCCTAAGAAGACCTTCACTATGACAGAAAAGGAGTCCAAAATTCAATACAAAAGAAATAAAGGGGATCCTTCGCCATCTGACTCTCCTATCAAGGCCAAAGCGGATCTAAGTAGTACAATGGAAATGATACTCAAAAAGCTAGCCGATGTTCACGATCTAACTAAATCTACCAAACAAAATACAGACGCTATGCAGCTATATTTAACAGCCATACGGGCGGACATGAATACGATCAACTCTAAAATAGAAGCTGCTGAACAAAGAATTAGTGATGTTGAGGACACTACTTTTCAAGCCAGCAAGGAGATAAAATCTCTTATGGACATTACTACCAACCTAAAGAAACAAGCAGCCGAACTTGAAGATCGAAACAGGAGAGGCAATATTCGCATCCTTGGTATTCCGGAGGGCTCAGAGGACTCCGGAGTCATGCATAGCATTTCTGGAGAACTGGATCCTTCAGGTCACGGGCATTAAGTTTCCTAATAACCTGGAGCTGGACCGAGCACACAGAATTCCGGCGTTTAACTCTTCTTCAAGGCAAACAACCCGACCTATCATTTGCAAACCGTTGTGATACCAGCATACAGAGGCCATTCTCAACTTTGCCTGTAAAAATTGACAGATTACTTGGAATGGTCAAAAAAATAATTTTCACACAGGACTACTCTAAACCTACAGTGGATACAAGAAAAGGCTTCCTCCTTCTAAGAGACAAACTAAGACTAAAACATTCAATTTTCTTTTGCTGGTCCTGCCAAATTTAGAATCCTAGAAAATGGCAGACATCGCTTCTTTACGGACCCTAAAGTATTGTCAAACTTTTTAGACAGTCCACATATCCAGGACATGGACCTCGCTAACTCCTTTTCCAATAAACGGAGTCATGATATCCTTTCCAGATCTTAATTAGTCCTAATACTCTCACCTCTTTTGTATGTTCATGCAATTTTCATATGTCTTTATTATCTTTTGTTCATGGAGCTTATGTTTCATAGCTGCTTGTTCACAGCTTGTTGAGCCATCTTCTGTCGTATTCGATAGTTATCACTTACATGCCATGTGTGTATCATGTTGCTTACGATGCGGTGGCTATTCTTATACATTTTAAGCATATATAATCTCAAATATATATTAGTAGGGACCAATAAGATCAGTACTTCAAACTCAGATCAGTGTCTCTATCACAAGGGTCACCTTCTGCCAGTATATATCTTTTTCACGCCTTCTGCCTAGCGTGTATGTGTGTTTAGTTACTAAAATGCATAGTTTAGTTTTTCAACATATGGCCTGTTTGCCAACATGTTATACTCTGGAAGGTTACATCTTATTACGATGGGTATTCCTCCGATTGACCGTTTGACGCTCCTGCCGTCGCACCTCCGACATTCAAGGTATGCATGTTTGGGTGGGGTGGGTGGGAGGAGTGGGGAGGGCTTTTGGGGATCCCCGAGTTTTGCTGAGTGAATATGGGGTTTTTCTTTTGGATTGTACCTTGGGTGTTCTCAGTTGTCTATCTCTATTTTTTTCTTTCCTTACATTTTTCTTTCTCCTCTCTACCGCTTCTGCCATGCCTCTCATTGCACTTATTTCTACATATTTTCCAATTTAGACACAAGCCCTCATGAGACCAGATCATTTAATCTTTGCATACATATGCAATGATTCAAACTAAGACTTAAAGCATTACAGATGATCTTAACGTCGTCTCTTTAAATGTGAAAGGGCTTAACCACCCAATTTCACACGGCGGAAAGTTTTTGACTACTTAGCCAAATCCAAAGGGGATATTATATTGCTACAAGAAACAAAACTATCTGGGGAAGATGTGTCGTTTATTAAACATAAATGGATATCACAAGTGTCATGCTCACCAGCGGAACACAAAAAGAAGGGTGTAATCACCCTAATAGCAAGGAAAGCCAACATATCCCTTGAATCACAATCACATGACAACGAAGGAAGACTATTAGTTACACATCTGAAGAGAGGGGACGACTCCATACGTGTTTTTAACATATACGGCCCTAACACGGATGATCCCAACTTTTGGGAAGGTATCTCAAGTACCATTGAAAATCTCCCCCAGGATGATCTCATCATAGTTGGCGGAGATTTCAATATCCCATTAGATCCTATAATTGATCGCCAATCCACCTGTAAATATCATGGTACAAGAACGCATGGAATAGTTCAGAAAATATGCACTAAGTTTAACCTTAAAGATTCTTGGCGTCTTCAACACCCAGACTCTAGGGATTACACTTTCTACTCTGCCCCACACAACTCATACACTAGAATAGATGACATACTTGTATCCGGATCATTCACACACCTCATTGATCAAACTGACATCTCACCCAGGTTAGTGTCCGACCATTCATGTATCAGGGTTAAACTAGCTGGCACCCATAGTGAACCCTCGCACAAAAGATGGCGCTTTAATAACGATGTCTTATTAGATCCTGACGATAAAAAGAAAATTGAAGCAATCAAAGATCATCTTAAATATAATGATCTTCCTGAGACAAACGTAAACACACTCTGGGACGCACTAAAGGCAACCATTAGGGGAGTTATCATCGAAATTAAAACAAAAATAAATAAATAACCTTAATTCTGAGTTGGTTAAGTTAGAACGTGAAATTAAACATCTGGAGACCTCACATGCCAATTCGCTAAATGACAATGTTCCTCTTAACCTCCTAACACAAAAGAAATATGAATATAATAAAATTCTGAGTAAACGTGCAGGAGTATGGATCAACAAATTTAAGGCCCTTAAACTTTGCGAAGCTAATAGAGCGGGTAAAATGTTAGCTTCCTATCTTAAACACAACCAAAATGTCATCGCGTCAATCAAAGATACTAACAACCAAACACATACTAAACAAAAAGATATCTTAAATACCTTTAAAACCTTTTATGAGGACTTATATAAAAACAAGCATTGGCATAGCCAATAGGTCTCGCCTTTGGGACCTTAAGTGTTTAACCATGCAACAGTTAATGTTGTTGCACCAAGGGTATTGTGCTGCATAACTAAATACTTATAAGGTCCCAAAAGCGAGACCTATTGGCAATGCCAATGCTTTTTTTTTTTTTTTTTATAGTGATTGGGGCAGAAGAACTGCAGCAGAGATGTGGTTTGTTTTTGTGCAGATTTATATAGCGCGAATTCGACCCGAAGTTATTGGAGCGCTTTACATGAGCACCAGTTACGTTACACAAGGACACATTCATTATTTGGTAGGCGCTAGGAGATTAAGTAATTTGCCCGGGATCACAGGATGCCGAGGCTCGAACCTGGTTCCCCAGCTCCAAAGTCAGCAGCTCTAGCCCTAAGGCTACATCCTCTCCCTAAGGCTACATCCTCTCCTCTGTTGAACAATGTAGTTTTAGAAACAGTAACATTTACAGTTGCTGAAAAGGAGCTCTGCGCACAAGTGGTGCGTCCTGGAGGCTGGAGCCAGTCCTGCTGGCAAGAATGGCACATGTTGGAGGGTGTAAATGGCCGGACTGCCTATAGTTGGAGCTGGGTGAGGCATTGAAAGCTTGAGCCTGGCCCGAGGGGATGCCTGGCTCCTCATGGACCCTGAGCCAAGACGAGCTGAGCTGTGGCATTTACAGTATCACGCGCCGCGCGGTGGTGCGGCGGAGGAGGGTCTGCACGGCAAAGGAGCACGTTACTCTTGAAAGGCGCGAGTCCACAGTGCTGTGTTCATATTTGTAAGGTGTTCAGACTGCATGGCCGTTGCCAAACTTGTGCCCTGCATCTGCGGAGTGCGGCGCGTGCATACACAATCATCCGGGGACCTAGCACGAGACGATATGAATAGTGCTATACAAATGTGAGTTAAACACTTAGGGACCCCTTATGGTATTAACGAGATAAAATCATTTCTCCTATCGGGTGACTGGTTCGTTCAGGCTTTGTGCATGGTTTCTCAAGGGTTATTAGGATAAAATAGCAACCTTGTCTCCACAATGCTTCCAGTCTGCTGGTCGCATAACACAATTGAACACCGCCGTTGTCATGTGTAATACTCTGACAAATAGAAACAAACTTATTAGTAAAGGTTTTTTCTATCTCGTTGTCGGCTGGGACTATCGTAGCAAATCTAACTATAGAGCACACCTGTTTAGTTCCCTGTGTTATTTCGCAATGGTACCTTCCCCCTCCCTGTACCCACCCGTGTTTCCTCGTACCATGGTACCTTCCATACACGGCGCCGTCAGCGGTCAGACCAGCTGTCTTGGACCTGCACATCTGGCTGGCCTGGGGATGCTGGAACCAATCTAGGTAAAGCTTAATCTTGATTCCTCATTAACAACCACAGCTTTTCACGAGACCTGCAGGTGCGCCAGGCGCTTCGGAGAAGATGACGCTGCTTTATGATGTCAAGTTTTAAGAATGACAGGAATACGTCACTGGGCGTCTCGGCTGCTCTGAACTGCCGAGTTCACTCTCTCGCCATTCTACGGTGCTAATGTTGGACTGCGCTCGGCACGTTTCGTATTCAGTCTGTATGCTTGTAAAACAACTGTGGGGTCTTACTAGGGGTGTCTGAGGCCGGGAGAGACCCTGGAAGTTCCACATGAGGTGTTCAGTTAGTACATAAACAAAGAACACTTGTTACAGAACTGGAAACGCGTACACACGTTACACTGACCGACCTGATGTTATCTGCACGCGAGAAAAGTCATTCCCAACATTTTTTTCGCATCCACGCACCGAGAAGTTTTTTTTACTACAAACTGTCCTGGTGCACAGTGAATGAAGCCAGGGGTTTGTTTACTGACTGCTGGGCTCCGTTTGGGGCCTGGAGTGTTGTTGTACCCATGCAGTGAGGTGGGGTAGCACACGCGCGGCGTCAAAAGTGAAAGCGAGGAATGCAGAAACCAGCCCGGGAGTGGTGTGCGCGCGCTGTAAGGAATGCAGACGCGAAAGTAAAAGCTAATTAGACCTGATCCAGAACAGATGGCACCCTGCGCGCTCCCGAGACCCCTAGGCCATGGGAGTGCAAGTTTTGAGGAGAGGCGGGACATGCACCCGTCTTTGGCCATTTGCGTGCTTTCAATTATTGAAAGCCACACGCAAAGGCCAATGGGATGTGTGGGAGGAGGCACACCCACACGGAGAAGGCTCTTGGAAGTCTGAAGTGATTCCAAGAGCCCTCTCCTAGAGCAGCGCATGCGTGCTGCGCTCTAGGCGAGACCTAATGACCAAGAATTTAAATTGGATGAATGTACCCAATACCTGAACAAACTGAACCTGCCTCAACTGAACGAAACCGATAAATTAGCTCTAGGGAAACCAATCGGCGCACTAGAATTGACAAACTCTATTAAATCCCTGAAAGACAATAAGGCCCTGGGACCTGATGGTTTTATAGCCACTTTCTATAAAACATTTACAGACTTACTGCAACCAACTATGTTAAAAGTATTTGATTATATAGCAAATAAAGGATGTACGACAAAATCCATGACAGAGGCTAACATTATAGATATCCCTAAAGAGGGGAAAGATCCCCTATTACCAAAAAATTATAGACCAATAGCTCTCATCAATGTTGACTGTAAAAATTATGCAAAAATTTTAGCAACTCTTCTCAATGCAGTTCTCCCAC
The DNA here is from genome assembly GCA_963921515.1 of Calotriton arnoldi. Classification (NCBI taxonomy): domain Eukaryota; kingdom Metazoa; phylum Chordata; class Amphibia; order Caudata; family Salamandridae; genus Calotriton; species Calotriton arnoldi. The sequence continues at coordinate 1,288,227 of CAWUFW010004558.1, read as the reverse complement.
ACTTGATAAGCAACTCACAAGTTGGTTTTCTCAAAAACCGTATGTCGAACGATAATACCAGTCTGTTATGTCATGTTCTTGAAAATGCAACGATTAAACTAGATCCTTCAATAGCGATTACCCTGGATGCCGAAAAGGCATTCGACAGGTTCTCATGGTCATTTTTAAAACAATGCATGTACTCATTTAACTTAGGGGAACCCTACTTAAATATGGTCATGGCCCTATACTTGACTCCTACGGCGCGTATTGCAATCAATGGCTCACTATCGGAGTCTCTTACTCTCCAACAAGGTACTAGACAAGGCTGTCCACTTTCACCGTCCCTTTTCCTCCTAGCGCTAGAACCCTTAATACAAGATATCAAATTGACACAGACATAAAAGGAGTAGGGTTTAACAATACTCAAGTTAAATTGGCCGCTTACGCGGATGATATACTGATTGTAACTGAAGACCCGGGTCCTTCGATTGATGCCTTGATGTTAACCATAGGAAACTATTCTATACACTCAGGATATAAACTAAATAGGGACAAATCGGAGGTTAAACCTCTAAATGTTCACTGCACCAGAGAAATTTTAGGCAACTCGGGTCTAGCATGTAAACCGAGATATATAAAATATTTAGGTATAGAATTCGGTAGTAATATAATTGACACATTGCACCATAATGAAAATACAACTTTGGAAAAAATCAAAAAACTTCTAGATACGGGGTTTCCAAAATTTATCACGTGGTGGGGGAGAATTGAAACAATAAAAATGATGGTTACACCCCTAATTAATTATCTAATTAACATGCTCCCACTTATCCTAATGGAAGACTTTCACCGTAAACCTGATATACTATTATCGAAATTTATATGGCAAGGCAAGATATCTAGAATTAGACTTAGAAAACTAAGGTTGGACAAATCCCTAGGAGGAGTCAATTTGACCGATTTAAAAAAAAAAAAAAAAAAAAAAAAAAAATTGATCAAATAGCCTTTCTGGCAAAACAGGGTTCTTATTGGATATCGCCTCCTATCAATTATACTCCTGTATGGTTAGAAATCGAAAAAGATTCTTAAAAATATTAACCCCCTAGCCCTGCTCACCTCTAATCAATCGATCTTAGTTAGATCTAAATCTATTTTCAAAAATACGAAAGCGGCGTTACTAAGAATAGATAAACTCGAATCTAGCATAAAGCGATCCAAGTTGGAATCCATTTGGAACAACCGTCATATTATATAAAGGGAAAACTATACATTACGACACTTGGATTAATAAAGGAATATTCTTCCCCCATCAGCTAGAGAACTCCTCATACCCGATTACATTTAAGGAACTTCAATCTAGATACAACTTAGACAACATCGAATTTTATAACTTTTTAAAAGTCAGAGCGGCGCTATCAAAAGCCAAACTGCACAAGCTCATCCCCATCCCTACCACACTTTGTGACACAGATCAATAAGCTAGGTCATCAAGTATCACATATTTACAAGCTTCTTCGCCCTAAAACTTCGAATCTCAATAAAAAACGTATTGCTTATTGGGAGTTACACTCTTCTAGCCCAGTACCAGAATCTAATTGGCCTCATATATGGAGTTCTACTACTCGTAATAAAATATCTCCGGTTCTGTCAAACGAAACTATGGCTTCTGCATAAAGCCTTTTGGACTCCGACTCGGTTGCACTCACAGCACCTCCGCGATGATCCTATTTGTTGGAACTGTAAGGAAGTTCCAGGCGATTTAGCCCACCTTATATTGCATTGCACAGCTGTATTGATATTTTGGGATAACGTGTTTGATTTCCTTTCAAAACTATTCAATTGTGAGTTAAAAAGAATTTTCTACACTAACCACTGGTTTTCTTGATGTTGATACCTTAAACTCTGCTGATAAAGACCTTTTAGATCTTTTATTCACATCAGCAATACAAATGGTACTAAATAACTGGAAAGATACACATAAGACTTCATATAAAGGGTGGATGAATTGGATTATTCATCTCCGGGGCGCAGATAATATCGCTCTTCAAAACTCTCCCTGGAAATCTCCGACCAGATACATGTGGGATACTCTGGACATATATTTTATCACACATAAACCACAGTGATCATCATATTGATGCTATCTTTAGATGATTCCTCCCGTATACCCTGTCAACCATATAACAATTTTTAATGATGCATGCAACACTGTTTGGATTATTTTTAACACTAACCCTGGGACAATTTGTTTCTGCAGGACTCTTTCTCTCATATATGTGGTTAGGCACAATTCATAACATAAGCAGGAGTAGACCTTTTAACCGTTATGTATTGACTCATTTTCTCTGTCTTTATTTAGTATTAGTTTCTTCTTAGTATTTATTTAGTTTTTCTTTCCTTTCTTTCTTCCCTTTCATTTCGTGGATTATTAATGATTCTCTGTTAGGGCATAATATTCTGTATTAGCTATACTTTGTCCTCACGCTTCTCGTTTATATATTATTTGGGATAATATTTCTTGTGTTACACATTGTCTTTTGCTTCTTCCCAGTTGTGATTTTAAACCAAATGTTATATTTTTGTACACTTCACAAAATGTATCGTTCTTCGGTTTCCTTATGAAAATACCTAATAAAAAATTATTTGAAATGGGAAAATGCGGAGGCAGGATCTCAGTCTTCCAGTAATGATATAGGGGGTAGGGAGGGGCTGGATTGAGGGTACACTGAAGTCAAAAGGATAAGAAGCAGCACTGCTCTAGAGGCAAATTCAGTGGTGCATTTTCTTACTTTTTTCTCCTGTTTCAACACCGCTCCTATTCATTTTTCACTGTTATCTGTAACTAGAATACAAGGAAAAATAGGGTTGAAACTGCTCAACTTTGGATCTTCCTGTAAATGTTCCTTAATCCCATTCAGCTCTGTTTGACAGTCTGCTGTCCTGTGCTTCTTTCTTTAACAATTGACAGATAGCAACTGTTTTAGGAGGAAAATTGGGAATAAGGCAAGAGAAAAATCCAGCCATAACAAAAAATGTTTGTACCGCTTCTTGTTTTAGTAGAACTAGAAACATTTTGGATAGTTTGTACTAAAATTCCAATTTTGGCTTAATACTATCGTGAGTGATTAGATGACCCAAATAGCTTATCTCAGTCTTCACAAATGTACTCTTGCTGGCTTTAAGAATCAAACTACTCTCTCACAGAATTTCTAAAATTACCTTCACACAGTCCAAATGTTGATCCACAGACTCTGACAAAATCAAGATGTTGTCCTGGAAGAACTACACTCCAGTTACATGACCTAAGAGACTGGTCATAACTATGTGAAATGCATATGCAGCTGAACAAAGCCCGAATGGCGGCCAACTAAAACGGAAAATGCCAAATGGTGTGACTAAGGATTTAACCATATTGAAGTCCTCACACTACTTAATCTGATGGTATTCTGAATTTAGGTCGAGAGTGGTACAATATTTTGCCCCAGCAAGAACACTAACCATCTCTGCAATATTTGGCAGAGACTATTTGTCAAGAACCACTCTCTTGTTCAGCTCTCTGAGATCCACACAGTCCTACCTCCCCATTGGCCTTATGTTCCCCCACAACAGGAGCTATCCATCCAGTAGATTCACCTACTTCAATAATCCCCTCAGCAGACAGTTTTTCTATTTCTATCTTGTCTGCCTCTCTAGCAGTAAAGGTAATACTCCTTACCTTACTTGCAGCAGGCACAGCATATCTTTTAGGCACCCAATTTTGCTTGAAAACACTTATGGAAATGACTTTACAGTATTGCTTGCTAAATCACCCACACAGTTGTCTTGTATTTGTAGTTCATGGTTAAGGTTGATGCCAAGAAGTTTTTGATGTGTTCAACCCAAGACCCTATCTCCCACTACATGCACATAAACTTTACCCTGAGTGGTGTTATCCTCAGTTTGCAAAATTTCCTCAATATATCCCCTATGTTCAATGGGCTTGCTACCTACCATAACTGTTGGGTTGAACATCTGAGTGCGTGAGCGTGGTCACACTCTTGATTTTCTCCTCATAAATTCTATCTGAAATCAGTGTAAGCTTGGCCCCCTGAATCTATCATCCTCTCTATGGCTATGCCGTTGATTGTATTTATCCCAAAGAGATTGTTACTATCTCTGCTTTCCAGACAATTAAAATCCACTTTTATTTGCTAAACAACATCTTCCATCTCAATGGTAATTTTTCACTTTGTCTATACTCTGAGTACTTCTGCCGCATTTTGTCAAATTACCTTCTCTCCCACTTTTTTTTTTTTTACAAAAACGTGTTAGCTGGACAATCCTTGTGATAAACCAAACAACCACAAAGGTAGCAAACCTCTTTAAGTTAATGTTTTGCTTATGAAGCATAAGGGATTGATTATGTAGCAGGCTAGCTGAAGATGGCGGACGCGTGAGCCGAGAGCTCCACGCCAGCCAGCCCAATTATCCTGCATTAATCTGAGATGGCCGGGGGCGCCCCGGTGGGGCCCGATACGTCTGGAGCAAGCCGGAGGCTTATTTGCCTGACCTGGAGTCCGGAGGGAGCCGGAGAAGCGAAGGCCAGGAGGCGAGCGCACGATCGGATCGCGCACAAGATGGCGGCCTAGGTCCGGGAGACGAACGCTGAAGGGAGAAGAGCCGGGGCTGTGGAGCGATTGCAGACGCCCTGCGGACGGAGGACCTGTGATCAGGTGAGCGGTGCTGGAAGTGGAGGCTTCCGGCGGTGAGGCGGCGCGTGAGATTAGCGGAAGCTGCGTGGAAGAGCAACTGACGCCGGAGCCTGGAGTGCGTGTGCCCGGCCGGGGGGAGGCGCAAGCGGAGGCCACAGAAGGCGGGGAATATATTGCCTAGACCCGCAGCGGTGTGAAGGAGAGGGCCTAAAAGCGGAGAAGCGGGCTGTGACCAGGGCAGTGAGGTGGGGTCCCTGATTAATAACCCAGGCTTGCACGCTTGGAGATCGGCTGAGAGGCCCGGTGGAGGGGCGGCCTGTAGGCCCAGGAGCAGGCCTGGGTGAAGGATACGATCGGGTGCCAGGTGGAGGCTGAGAAATACCTGCCGAATGGAAACCACCGCCCAAATAGAACGAGGTGGGGGCAGGAGAAGCCCAATTGGTGAGACACGACAAACCAGGCGGACGGTGGGCACGCCCTAACGGGCCCAAGAGGGAAAAGAGCTTACCTGAGGCCCAAAACTGAATGCCCGGAACGGTTCTGAGCTGGGGGCCTTTGAGATTGGAGGTGAGAGACGGGCCAGGGAACTTTTATAACGACAAGGTCTTGGTTCCCCTGAGGAAACGCTTGGGGAGAGCAACACCACAGACCACTGTGAGTGAGACCACAAGAAATATCGTGGTATCAGTATCCCGAAGGGGCCCAGAATCAGACTTTGACAATCCAGAGGGGATACAGGCTAGACTGTCCGGTGGATAACGCCCTCTTCATACAATGGGAAAGCCCAGAGGGAAGCAACCAGGGTCCACCCTGGAGCATGAGGACACCACCCAAGAGTTAATGCAGAAGGAGCCAGGAAGCGTCTCCTCTGACAACCCGGTTCAGCAGCAACTGTCTAAAATACTGGAGGCTATTGCAGATACTAAGGCAACGCTCCACCAGGACATAATCGCAGTGGGCCTGGGCTTGTTGAGAGCAGAGTATGCCAAACTAGCAGACAGTCAAGCTGACCGAAACCTCCCTGGCTGATATGGCACCGGCGCAACAAGCACGGACACTCCAAATGGGAGACCTAAATAGCAGAATCCGCATGCTGGAGAAGAGAGCAGAAGATGCGGAAGGGCAGAATAGAAGCAATAATGTGAGGGTCCTGGGGCTGCCTGAGGGAGTGGAAGGAGACGATATGATTAAATACTTGGAGAGGTGCCTCCGTGCAGTGGTGGCTCCAGAGGGATTGTCGCCCTTCTACACACTGGAGAGGGCGCATCGAGTACCGGCTAGGACGCCGGCCCCGGGGTGACCCCCGCGCCCTGTGGTGGCTCGACGACTCCACTTCAAAGATGGGGATTACCTACTGCAAAAGGCACGTTCTGAGGGGCCATATACGGTCGGAAACAGTAAAGTCTCTCTCTTCCCGGATTATAACCTGGAGGTCCAGAGGAGGCGCACCTCCTTCCTAGAAGTTAAGAGAGCCTTAAGGGAGGAGGGGATTCAGTACTCATTGATGTTCCCGGCCCGGTTGCGAGTTATGTTGGATGGGAAGACGCACTTCTGTGAGGATCCAAAGCACCATGGGACTGGATTGAGGCCTACAGAACGGAAAGCCTACCGGCCGCGCAGAAAGCAGGAACACGGCCCAGGGAACGAGAACCTGGGAAAAGGCTCAGGAGACGACAAGGGCGGGAAACCCCCAAGAAACCTAGCCTCTTGCAGACGGAGAGGGAGAGAGCTGAGGCGTTGAAGGCTGTGACGGACATGATGCAGAGCAGAAGATCATCGTCTGCGAAAGGATCCGGATCCAGGAAGGGGTCTGATGGGTCGTACTCGTCCCGACACAGTAGTGTTAAGCTGCCGGTGGTGACCCCGCATACTGCGGATGAGATTGTCTAAAATGTCAGGCATCTTTCTTCTCCCCTCCCCCCTTTCTTCCTATCTTTTTGTTTATCTTGGCCTCTCTTATGGGCTCGGGGTTCTAGGGGCGGGGGGGGAGGGGCTGGCCCGGCCTCACAAGGCTAATGCGCCACATGTAAATTTCATTATCTTGCATTGGTTGCTTGGGGTAACTGCCACGCTCCCTTTTAGGTCCTTACGTTGGTGGTTTGAGAACTTTACTTGCTGATGCAGTCCTATCTGCTGTTTTTCGGCGGATGGCCGTTGCCAGACCGTTCTGGGGTTGGGGAGTTGTCCTATGGGGATTTTTTGTTATTCTTTTGTGTTTTAAGTGCGGAGGGGGGTGGGTGGGCAAGACTGGGAGAATTAAGGGCTGGGAGTGCAGTAGGGATCGATGCGGGGGATATTTATCCACGATGCGATCCACACATACTGCATTAAAATTCATAAAGTGGAACATCAGAGGGATGGGATCTATGGGTAAAAGACAAAGTGTACGCATATTTAAAGAGGAGGGATGTTCATATTGCCCTCCTACAGGAGACCCACCTGATCAGTAGTGAAGTTGAAAAACTTCGCAGGAGATGGAGGGGTCGGATATATGCTACTACCTTCTCAGCGTATGCCAGAGGGGTGTTGATATGGGTAAGGCCGGGGGACCCCTTCGATCCTACCAGTACCAAGATCGATAGCGAAGGCAGGTACGTCCTGGTGACTGGGAGGCTAGCGGGGAGAGAGGTGATGCTGGGCAGTGTATATGCGCCCAACACTGAGCAGGTGACGTTCCTTGGAGCCCTTTCAGCTCAGATGGCTGTTGGCGCAGGAGGGAGCTTGGTGATCGGGGGGATTTTAACTGTGTTGCGGACATCGCAGCGGATCGCTCGCACCCTCCTCTCCTGGGAGCACAAGCCCACCGCGTGGCAGCTGGGTTCAGGGGCTGGATAGAGCAATGGGGTCTTGATGATACCTGGAGGGTACAGCACGCGACCGATAGAGAATACTCGTATTTCTCCCCTATGCACCAGGTACACACTAGACTGGACACCTTTCTGTGCACACCGGACTTTAGCGCCTCCGTTACGCTCACAGAATACCTGGGTAGGACCCTCTCGGATCATAGTCCTTTATTAATGACATATCAACCCCTAGGGAGACGTCCCCTGATCCCACTGTGGAGGCTAAATCCTTTGATGCTGGAAGATGCGCCCTTTCGAGAGTCTTTGGGGGCCCTTATTGACACTTTTTTCTCGATTAATGCCAACTCAGCGTCCTCTGTGTTGGTGGAGTGGGAGGCGTTTAAGGTGGTGGTGAGGGGGCACTGATTGGGTCAATCGATCGGTGCACAGCGGGAAATTAGGCAGGAACTCTTAGATCTGGAATCCAAGATCGGACAATTAGATAACATACAGGGTCGGGATGATGCCTCAGCGGTGCAACTGCGGGAGGCCCAAGCGAGCTACGACGACACATTGGACAGGCTGAGATGCCACAGTTATAGGGAGTACCTTGACAAGGTGCAGAGGGAGGAAGGGAAAGCTGGTCGTTTGTTGGCATGGTTGATTAGACCAGAGAGTAGCAATCCTTGCACCTGGCGGGACTCCCTGAATCCACCAAGAGCGCCTTTGTAATCCCTCTCCCTAAGACTAGGGAGATTGGAGCTCCAGTCACGGAGTATAGACCTCTATCTATGCTCAACATGGACTTCAAAATTCTTAGCAAAATATTTGCGCTCAGATTGCTTCCCCAATGCACTCCATTATACACACTGACCAAAATGGGTTCATACCCTCCCGTAACACATCTTATAATTTACGTAGACTGTTCTCTGTCCTCCTCCATGAGGAAACGACCTCTATGCCCTCTGCAGCTGTACTTTCGGTCGACCTAGAAGAAGCCTTCGACACAGTCGGCTGGGACTACCTTTTTGAAGTAATGATACGGCTGGGCCTAGGAGAAGGGTGGGTGAAATGGGTACAACTTCTTTATTCATCCCCGACGGCGAGGGTTCGGACGGGGAAGACTGTGTCCTTCCAATACTCTATACTGCGAGGAACCCGGCAAGGGTGCCCCCCTCTCGCCTTTGTTTGCTTTAGCGATTGAACCCCTGGCGGAACTGTTCCGAGAGGGTGGGGAGGAAATGGGACTTGGGCTGGATGGACGGCTGTACACTATCTCCCTATATGCTGACGACCTGCTGGTATATTTGAGGTCAGACGTGACGGGTACTACAACGGCTCTTACGCTCTTGGAGCGTTTTGAAACCTTATCGGGCCTGAGGGTCAATAAGAAGAAAACTTACCTCCTCCCACTGAAGGGACCGACGCCTAGGCCGGAGATGCTCCCAGCAGACATTAACTGGGCCGCACACTCGTTTAAATACTTAGGTATACAAGTCTTTCACACAGTGGAAGACATGAAAGAAGGGAATTTGGGCAAAGCAATGCGGTCGCTCCGAACCGGTCTCTCTTTCTGGTGCACTTTACAGCTGCCCATCCTTGCACGGGTCTCCCGGACTAAAATGGTAATGCTACCTCAGTTATTATATTTTTGGGGGAATTTACCGGTCCTGATGCCCCGTGGATGGTTTGGACCCCTGAACTCCTTAGTGCGAGATTTGATATGGGGAAATGGGAGACGGAGAGTATCTCTGAAGATACTACAGAGGCCCATGACAGAAGGGGGTGGTGGTCCCCATGGTACACCCCTTCGCTGCCATTGATTGGGCTCCCTCATGGGGATCCTGTTACGACATTCACGACTGAGCAAATGATACCATGGTCGGAGGTGGGCCTGGACTCGGTGGGGGATTGCTACCAAGATGGCTCCCTGGTTTTGTTTGCTGACCTGATGCACAGCATCGGTCTGCCTTGGGTCAGTTTCTTCGATGTGAAGCTTTGGTCCGTACCTTTTGATCAGTTGTGGGGCAAGGGAAGGGAGGAGCCGACGACCCACCCGGTGCTGCATGCACTGATTACACTGGGCACCGCGAGGCACCAAGTGAAGTGGCACCATGAGGCTTTGGTCTCCGCGTACCCTACCCCATTGGGGGAGCTTCGTGGGAGATGGGAGAGGGTGGTAGAGCGTTTACAGATGCAGAATGGAGTAAGGTCCTCCGATCCCCCAAGAAGATATCACGGAACACCAGACTCAAATATACACAGTTTAATTATATACACATGGCCTACATGACGCCTCATCGACTTAATGTAATGTATGGCAGAGAAGTGAGGAACTGCCCGAGATGTGCTCATGTGGACGCTGACTTTATCCACATGACTTGGAGTTGTGGTATCATACATACATATTGGGAGGAGATCTTAGCCAAGATCAAAGAAGCACTGGGCAGGGAGCTAGCCCCCACAGTAGAGTCTTGCTTGCTAGGGCTTTTCCCAAGACCAGCTAAGCGAAAGGTGGGGAATATATTGATAGACCTGGCCCAGGTGACGGATAGCGTTGGAATGGAAGTCCTCGTTTGGGCCAAGGGTAGCCAGATGGAACCGGGACGTTATTACTTGGGCTGGAGCAGAGCCCTGAGTTGGGAAGAATCGAAGGGCATAAGGAGAAGGCCCATAGCAGACCTTTGGAAGGAAGCCTTGACAACCTGGGAGAAGCCAGATCTAGAGCGTGAAACGGGAGGAGCGATAGGGAGAGATAGTGGGTAGCTCACACTCTACTACTACAGATGGCCACTCTCTGGCCGGGATGGATGGGTGCAGGTAGACAGCAGGGAACAGAAAATAGACACCCTTTTAAGCGGAGGCAAGGTCATAGGATGCGATAGGACCAGACGTGGAGAGAGGAAAGCCCCCCCTGAGAAGATACGCAGCATTTGGCGTTCAAGGCTTAGTAACTGAGGGCAACAACGCATCCCTAGAGTCTGATACCCTGTGGTCCCCCCCCCCTCTGCACGATGTTGGGTTAATTGTTTAAATTTTAAGTACTGAGTTCGATATGATGAGGACATTATTGAGCCCTGGGCGATGGCTGGAGTCCATGCTGTGGGATGGGACCGAGATGTTGCGATAGGCATTGTCCAGAGAAAAGATGGCTACAGTGAATCATTGACTGATTGACAAGATCTAGGAAGAGTAACGATAGACTCGGGGAAATGAGAAGTGGTTTTAAGATGGGATATCAGACTGAAATGTGTATGGAAATGCCTATATAATAATGATTATGCAATGTAAAGTGGAAAAGTGAGTAATGTGTGTATATAAATGCCTCAAATTACAAATGCCAATAAAAATGTTTTAAAAAAACCAAAAAACTAAAGCATAAGGGATTTTGGTTTAGCTTCAATGGCATGGAGAGACACTGTTTTTCTTAACATAACTCAGCCATACATGCCAAGGCAGGTTCAAATTGATTTTTTACCATTATTACCTCCAATAATGGATTATCCCTCAGCCAAAACGCTTCTGTAAATCGATAACTTCTGCACCACAGTAACGTATTCTCTCATCAGCACTGTCTCTGAAATCGCAAACTGGCATCTACTTGCAAAAAAATTGTATTGTATACTTCCACTATTTCTTTTTCCCGTTGTAAACGTCCGTCTTAGTGATACCTCTCTAGTACAGTGGAAACAATTGGGATATATTTGCCAGGTTTCGTAATACATATTTCAGATTTGTTGAGGTTCCAAAACGCACCCTTGTCTTCCTCATCTGAGCAATCAAGAAGATTTTCAAATACCTCACATCCTAAGCAGTGACTTTGCTGCAATGCTTTTTTTCCCGCATGGAGATTGCTGCCACAAACGTGTAGATATTTTGAAAATATTTTTTCATGACGATCGTTTAAGAACTGGTTCATCAGGAAAGGTCAGGAAAAATGGTGGTAGTGTTATGTTTTGCATAGTTATAGTACAGCCCAAAAGAAATACTCATTTAGATGCTACCTATTTATAACATATAACACCTGCTTCATTTCCCATTCTCATAGCCAAATTGTGGTATATTTGGTGCAAAATATGGCTCCACTCGCTTTAGTAGATTTTCATCCAGTTTAATTCCATGACGAAAAACTCCGTCCATTCCAAAGCACAATCTCCGAGACTGATTCTATTGGACTCAGACAATCTAAAGTAAACATGCAAAAAATTACTGAGACACATTTTAACCCCAGTAAGAGCTGTACCATAGGTTACCACAAATACCTTCCATCTCTTGTGTGCTGGCCCCGTAGATGGCCGGATATCTGCCTTCTGGCAGAAGTGTGCTCAAATCACATTGGACAGATGGTTGTTAGAGTTCAACTATTTTGACATACCTTAAAGTTCCTCCAGCGCCTTTCTTGAAAACCTTAACCCAAGCTCAAACAGAAACCTCTTTTGTTAAAAGTTGAAATCCTGATGATGCTATGGGAGTGAGCTATTGAATCAGTCTCAAAAGAACCTCACAATGTATGCTTTTATTCCAGATTTTTTCTCATTTAAAATCAAGACTGTTGACCCATTCTAGAAACTGTCATACTGCTTGGAAAAGTAGGTTCTGGCATTGTTAGACCTCAAAGATGCACCTCCCCATATAGCTATACACTTAAAACGGCTACATTTCTCTGATTGGTGGCGGCTGTTTGCCAGTATCAGCTCAAAGTGCTCCTTTGTTGGACATTGACAAAATGTATGGTAGCAGTTACAGCTTATTCTCAATAATTGGGTCATTCCTCAACTAGTGGTTAGTCCTAGATTCTTCATATAGTCCACTAGAAACTAAGTCACGGTTTGTACTGTAATGTTAAGCAGTCTATGGCTCGATGCTTAACAATGTAAAATCCCTATAGCACTCACGAGATTCCTTTTTTGGTGTCCCTGATGCAGAGAAAGACCAGGCATACACCTCAAAGAAAATTAAGATGAGTTTCTCCGCATCAGCAAGCCAAATGCAAAAACAATCTCAGGTCAAGGTATGCTTGCTCAAATGACTTCCAGGCATGACGACATCCTGCAGATGTCGAATTTCTAGTTTGCTGGTTAAGAATGTTCCTTATGCAGAAGGACCAGGACAAGCAGTGGGGCCAAATATCAAGCTCTCAACAGGAGTAGTTCTATCATTCTTCGCCCTGAGACAGACTTTTTTTCTATAACTCAAGCTGCCTCCATAAAAAGGATTGGAAGCCCATCTTCAAGGAATGTCAGCTGAAGGATGGTCCTCCGCACAATAAACTGACTTGCACATAAGCGTGCTGGATTTAGAGACATCAAATTTCTACCTCAAATATATAATTTGTTGGTGTTGATTTGAACGGGCAACCAGTGACTCTGTTCTTTATAAACAAACTGGGAGGCTCAATGGCCCAGGTACTCAGTCAGAGGCTCGGAATCTTGGACCTTGGAGTATAAAACATCACATCACCTTGAGCATGGAGTCCCTTCCCGGAGTGGAGGACAGTGAGTTGGGTTATCTCAGCCATGCAACTCAGGAGTGCCCTGACTGGGAACTGAACCGCAATCTCTTAGAGGAAGATTTTAGCGCCTGCAGAAATCAAAGCTTGACCGGTTTGCCACAAACAAGTAAAATAAATGCCAGTGTTATGCAAACATGTCCACGTTTACTTTCATATGTTTAGTGGGTCTTTTGTACTTATAGTAGCGTTTAATGTCGGTGCATTTATTTAGTAAATGAAGGAAATGCATTATGGGATTTGGAGGAGTAATTAGGTTTCACATAACATGTAAGCACCAACCACATTTGGTTACTGGTTTTGTTTAATTAACCCATCAATTGGACACACGTGGGAGATTAGTATTATAAGCATGGTTTTGCGCGGGAGGGAAAAGGGTGAAGAGTTTCTAATTCAGTTTGTGAGGCACGCGGAGGTTGATCATGCCGGTTACGGCTTGTTTGAGGTAAATCAACACACTTTGACTGTTTATGCACGTAACTGGGAGGTGTAGGGGTGTCTTTTTTGATGTATTTTTTTAGTATTTCAGTGAATACTTATGTTTCATGCCCATGGTTATTTTCACATGTTTTATTTTTACATGTTTCATTGTTTCTTTTTGCATTTAGTTGATGCGATTTGGGTTGGGTGTATTTTTCACTGAACGAGAGAAGTTTTTGAATTTCAAGGGGGTGGTTGGGGGAGGGTAAAATTGAGGTTTGCAAGGGTGATAAGTGCTCTTATGTATTTTTTAAGTTTTGGTTCTCAAGTGATCGGTTTCAATTGTTGTTTCTAACTTTTTCAGTGACCCCTGATGAAGAACTTATTTGGTTCGAAATGCATTGGGTTTTACACAAGTGTTTGCTACGTAATATTGGAAGACTGCACGTGCCAATGTACAAGCCTGGATGGGCAACAGAAGGCATATGAAAATGCATGAATAAAAAGATTCTGGTCTAATACTCGCTGTCTCCGGAGTGATTCGATAGACAAAGGAACGCCTACATTTTGAATCATGAATTGGTTTACATCGGATTACATGGTTTACTTTGAAAAAAATGGTTTACTTGGAGCATTTCTTCTCCGTATAGCAGTGCAGCAGCTGGGGGCCTAAATGAGGCACCCTTTGACAGTATCAGTGTTATGCAAACAGGCATCTGCGGGCAGGTTCATGGGGGAATGCTGTTTTGATTCCATGTTTCAGGACTTGCTGTATGTTTCACGCTTCCTGTAGTTTCCAGAGCAACTGTGATGATGAAATGAGGACCATATTGAATGGTCCCTATTTCCCCAAACAGGCAAAGAGAAGACTGGTTCACAGACATACATCTAATTGAACCTCTGGGGTCATTTGATAGGGTCACAGCCAGATCTCCTTTTCAGGTGCCACAGACGATTCCTTTATCACAACCTGGATTCATTGAGTTCATTAGCTAAACTTAGATATTCCAGAAACATCTTGGCTCAAGCCATGGCACTGTGTACAAATACAAACTATGAAGCCGAATGGGAAATGTTCCATGTGGGGTTCATTGAAGGGGTACACAACCTGTCAAGTCAGCCTCATCATGTATTATCTTAATTGTTAGGCTCAATTGTGCCTGAGACATGCTTGGATTAAGATCTATTGTGCTGCTATTTCAAGGTACCTTTGATCTCGGGCCCAGATATCTTTGTGGTCGCAAAAGGTGTTCAAGAGTTCTTGGAAGTTTTCTTTAGAACTTTCTTTCCTTCAAGAAGTCCATCGGCGAAATATGAGATCAGCACAGTGTTATCCCAAATGATTAGTGGCCTATTTGAATTGTCTCAAAGGGAAATCAATTATATCTCATAGAAAACAGCGCTGTTGTCAATTAGAAGTTGGCAAGTTACAGGCTTTTACAGTCAAATAACTTTATGCACAATTCACCAAGGCCAAAAGTACTTTGCACACCATGGATTTAAATTGTAACAAATCTAATGCACTGAAAGATTTTTTTTCAAAACCCTTGATGTACCAAGATACCTCCAGTTCTTCCTCAACAAGATGAAACACTTCAGAAAGTCTGGTCCGTTACTAGTTGCATTCTCCAATCCACATGAAGGTTGCCCATTATTGAAATGGGCATTTCCTGATGAATAGCAATAATCACTGGTCCTATGCGAATGGGGTGACAGCTTACAAGGACTCACGACTCACTCTGCAAAAAGCATGGCAACTTTAGCAGCTCTCTACAGAGAAGTTCCCCTTGTGGCTATCTACCCGACACAGTATGGAATAATAGACACACCTTCAGTCGGCACTACTGCCTGAAGGGAGTAGCAGGCGTAGATACAGTGAAGGGTCAAGCAGTTCTACGCCATCTCTTCAGATAAGATGTGCCTTTCTGTTTTGTCCCACCTTTCGCAGTGTTGATGTGCACGTGTACATTTATGTATCAGAATTGTTCATAAAGCTTGCTGCTCTGTTTCAAGCATGTGAATCTATAAAGATTCAACGTTGAAATGAAAAGCTACTCCTCAGCAACTACATTTCACTAGCATCTGGATCTTTCATAGATTACATGATGTACTTTGTAGTGCTATTGTAAGATTACCATGGGACTCCACCGTGTTGACTGGGAGTGATTCAAGCATGTGAAGAACTGTAGTAGGTAACAGATAATGTTGTTCTTCCTTCCCACCAAGCTTTGTTTTCAAGACTCACTAATTTAAGAGGTGATTTTCTAAACAAAAAAGATCAGTTCGGGGGAAATTGTTCTGTCACTCAAGGAACTTGAAGACCACTGCAGATCTAAGGTTGCCATTACTCCTTGCCTCTGGAAATTCCTTGTTGGTACTGGATTGTATGTCTTACCTTAAGACGTTTCTGCCTTTCATATGAAATCTGCGGCCGAGTTTTCACGTAATCTTTAATTTCTACATACTTAAAATGAGTCTGGTTGTGTATTTTTACTTAAGGAATCGGTTACTGCACCCTTATTCTATTCTCTCCAGTCATAGAACACTGAGCTTCTCGGAAACACTGTTAACCAAGGTCAGTTAATTAATTTGTAAGAGCGGCTGTAGATAAACTCGGTTGTTAATTCATTTAGAGGAGAAAATTCAACCACTTTTGTGCAGTATAATTTCAGAACGGGGGGTTAAAATGTTATTCTCCCATGGATATTTATATTTCACCTCATTGCAGCCTCAAAAGTCCCTGCAACTTACAAATTGCTCGAAGCTGCCGAGAACAAATTAATTTCTTATAGGGATGAACATTTGCTCACTCCACTTTATCCTGTGGAGCAAGACTGCCACCAAGTGGGCATTAATGTAAAATTCGTTGTAATTAACTTTTTTGAAACGCATGTCCTGATGTTATATATGCAGTACTGGAAATCAGGAAAGGCACCTTTTTAGATTTCCCCTGCACAACGTTTGAGAAATCTCTTGTAAATTAAAAAAAAAAAGAAATCATAAAAGGTTTCTACTTACCTGTTATTTACCTTTTCTCAACGTTGTTTGGCTCCCATGTCACACTCATTTCCTTGCTTTCTAGTCCTCTGCGCCTCCTCACCTACGGCTTCCTCCTGGGATTGGAGTCTTCGTCCATGCCATGGAGCTTGGACCAAATACTCCTTCCTGTGGCCAGTGTCCTTTCACTGGCCACTGGCTCCTGTAGGTACTCTTTTGCATTATTTATGTTAACCAGCCACCCCTCGGCTGCCACCGTTGTTTTTAACGAACCCCCCCAACCACACTGCTTTTGAGCCACCTCCTGCGCTCGCCCTCCAGTCCCACACCCTGCTCCCTTTTGTCCGCCAGCCTCATGTCCTTTTTTGTCTCCATTCTGGTCCTTTTATTGGTTTGTTTTGGAGGTTTTATATAGCGTGTATGTTACCCAGTATTGGAGCGCTTTACTTAAAGCATAGTTACATTACACATGGACACTTTCATTTTTCTTTTCTATTACACACTGGGTTAAATGAGTTGCCCAGAATTACAGGATGTTAAGCCGACGCGGAGACTCGAACCCGGGACCCGGTTCCCTGGTTCAAAGGTCAACTTCTCCTGCTCTGTTATACCCACCCCGTACTTAAAAAAACATTGACAAAGCCAATAGATCTTGCATAGGCATTGAGTAACTGTAAAAACTACCCATCACACTGTGGTTCCTAATGCATTGAGAGGGATTGGGTGGGGGTGGGGTGGCGGCGGTGGCGGCGGCTTCCTGAAAATGTTTTACCATTTCTTTAGTACTCTACTTAATACATGTAATGTTGTTGCGCTACAATGACAGTCAATATTGTATTGTAATTGCATTTATATAGCGCTTACTACCCCTGACGAGGCGTCAAAGTGCTTTTTCGGCAAGTAGCACGTTACTCCGGAATCCATAAAGGATTAGTGGTGAATTAGTGAAATATGAAAGTAATTTGAGTGATGGATATGGTAGTCAGTTATTTGGATTGAGAAGGATAGTGGAGGGATAGAAGAGAGAAAAGGGTTTGCATTTATATAGTGCTTGCTACCCCTTATGGGATGTTGAAGCTCTTTTTCGGCGTGTAGCACGCTACTCCGGAACCAATAAAAGATTAGTGGTGAATTAGTATAGTGAAATATGAAAGTAATTTGAATGGTGGCTATGTTAGTGAGCTATTTGGATTCAGGAGGAAGAGGAAAGGGTTTAGGTTCATTAATTATTTTTTTTTTGAGCCGTAGGGTTTGGAGTGAGTAAAGGGGAGGTGGAGGGGAGTTAATATAGGGAAATATGAAATGAATTTGAGTAGTGAACATTTTATTCTGTTTATATTTGGATTAAAAAGGAATAGTGGAGGGATAGAAGAGGAAAGGGGGGAAAGAAGAGTGAAGGGTCTAGAATCCTTTTTTTTTTTTTGTGCAGTTTATAGCAGTAGGAGGGTGTTTGGGATGAGTAAAAGGGAGGTGGAGGTGGAAGAGTCAGGGGTAAGGGTTTAGAAAGGCTCGTTTGGGAGATCTTCATAGTAAAAACTATGAGATGATGCAAGGAGGGGTAGAGGAAGGAAGAGTCTAGAAAGGGCTATTTTGGGGATCATAGTAGTGGTATGGGATGAATGAGAGAGTAAAGGTAGAGGATATATTGATAGAGGTATAGGGTGAGAAATAGGGTAGTGCATTAGGCATGTACCTATGAATTTTTATTATGAATTATTGAAACATGAGGCTGGGGAACCAACTTAAGCTGTCTCCAGGCCACAGGTAAATAAAAATGAAAATCCTAAAAATCACATAATTCAGTTCACTCCCTAGTATCAAAAGTAGACCTACCCAACCTTACAAGGACAAACTATTTGTCCCCAATCAGTGGCTCTCTAGACCTAGGGACACAGCTATTAAGGTAGTATTTCCATAAAGGGCGTTTCACACTTATATTTTTCCAAGTGACCGCTGCCACAGGTTCTGATAAGGTACATGCAAGAGCAGGTTTCTCCATTTGGGTTGCTGAGCTCATGGACCACGTTGTACCTTCAGGTTCTCATTTTGTTGGACTGAGCTTAATTCATACTTATTTTACATCAAGTGTCGCTTCCCTCGGGCTGGGACGATATGAAGTATGGGACAAACTGCTGCTGCACTACAGTGCAGGCACAGTACATAACATTTGCAACTCTTTACAGCACAGAGCTCATGGAATTTGCATAAGCCCGAGGGGAAAAAGCCATTTAAAATGTATTTTAGGTTGGCAAGTACTCAGAGTGGTGTGTTAACTTTTGACGTGGTGTACCTTTTATAGACTATTGTTACTTTTATTTTTTACTTCCCTGAGAGTGTGGACGTGCAAGTTATTTTTCTATATACACACACTTTTAGCCTAACTCTAGCCTTATTGAGGAAGGCACGTCTTGCTGCTCAAGCAAGGAAAATAATGCAGGGATGATAGTGGTCAGCTACTTTAAAATAAAATGCTCCAAAAAACGTTAAAAAAATATATATAATTTAGGAACCACCTTAACATTTTAGGATAAAGTTTCAGTCGAGGCCCTGCAATCCTCAATATGCTAAAGTACTAGTGTTCTATCTTTGAGCATTTTGTTATTTATATTGGCGGGCGATTGGTGAGGAATTCCCACAATCTGCCCACCTCATGGGGAGCAGAATAAATGGGGTAGGGGCTCGCTCGTCCTGGCAGAGGCCGTACTGAGCACCCCTGGTGCTCGTGCAGTTTTTCTGTCCACCAGGATTCGTGTAGGGGTGGGGGAAATGTATTCCCAATCTGCCTACCCACCGAAAATGACCCACCAGACCTCAGGTAAGGGATTTTAAAGAAAGTAGCAGTCTGCATGGCCAGCCTGCCCTAGATTTTTGAAATTTATAGCCCCACAGGATTCCACATTTGTGTGGCTTGCCTTTATAGCACTGGGTCGGCAGGCTGTCGCTGGGGAGTGGGGTGATACCGGTCAGAGCTGGCTGTGTTTGGGCCAGGGCAGTCGAGGGGTGGAGCTGAAAGCGGCCAAGGTTCGGTATGTTCTTGGGGCTGCTCTGGGTGCTGTAGCCTTCTGCTCAGCGTATTTCCCCTGTGAGGGTTGCTGCGGGTCCCGGACTCTGGTTCCTGTCCATCAGGAAGCTGTGTGGGCCGAGGTGCAGGATGGGCTGTACGTTCCAAGATGATCTCCTAGAATCTGTAGGAGAACTGAGAGAAGGCGGCGCGGGAGGTCAAGCTGCTGCAGGGTAAGAGGTCCGGGGTAGAAGGAAACAAGCAGGGGTGCTACTAGGCTTGGGATCGGGGGCTAAACTGTTACTGCGGATGTACAGAGAGGACACCAGACACATGCACTCTGTAAGAGTACATATGGATTTAAAAACACACAAAAAAGAGTACCTGCTGCCAGTGTAAGGACATTGGCAATAGGAAGCAGTACTTGGTCCAAGCTCCATGGAATGGACCAAGACTCTAAAGCCTAGGAGGAAGGCGGAGGGCAGGCGGAGCAGCTGACCAATAGGAAGACAGTAACCGAGAGAGACGTGGGAGCCAGCCAGTGGTAAGTAAAGGTATGTAATGGGCGGGCTGTAATCCCCTTTTAAGATTATTTTTTTCAATACAAGAAATTTTGCAAGCGCTGTGCAGACGAAACCTAAAAAGGCCTGCTGTGCAGGCAAAACCTAAAAAGGGCGCAACACTGGCTGTCTAGTTGTTAAACCACAAAATTCTGTCGTGCTTTTATGTCCCTCATATGGTGGAAAGACACTTGGCAAGGATGAGCAGTTTGTGATGTGTTTTTGCAGCTGCTAATATGATTAAGGAATGTGACCTATACCTCTTGGCGCAACTTAGGAGGTCATAGAGAGATGGGATCTAGACTGAGGGCTGTAGTGGGAAGAAAAGATGTCTTTACTGAAGGGTCCTTCCCCATCAAAATAGCCAAGGGAGGTGATACCTCCATTTTGAAACTTGGTGGGGTAGACTGGTATGTTGAGGAAACGTAACCATTGCAATTAGTCTCTTCCTCTTTGGGCATAAAAGCCAGCCTATATTGAGACTTTCAATCGTGTCTTATTTAACAGTTTGGATCTGGCCTCTATTGACCTAGGCTTTGATTTTGAGGCACCAATAGATTGTTATACAAGACTTTCCATTCAGACCAATGATTCCAAATAGAGCTCAATCATGTTGATGATATTTCCATCATATGGGCATAAGGATGGATCCCGGGCCTCTGTCTTCTCTAAAAGATTACTCTTCATGTCCCTCCTCGTGTCGTCCGCTGTAGATAGTAATAGTACACTCTACGCTACAAACCCTGTAATAGTCTGTCACAAGGATTTCTTTGGTCTCACACTTAAAGAAAGCAAGACACTGTATGGGCAGGTCTTTCTCCAGAAACAGTTTTTATGGAGGCATACCATGTAATAAATGCAAAATAGAGCAAATTATTCTCCTAGAGTGATCTCAAACTTGAGTGATTATCACTCAGTCGCCTGTACCCATCCTGTCTGCTTTATTGACTTAATAAATAACCTATAATGGTTTCACAGATAGAGTAAATGGAAGTCTGCGAATCAACACTTTATTCTATAAGTGCAAATTCTGCAATTTAAAACCTTGCCACCACAACTTCTACTGCGGTATATGGGGCCTCTTCTATCCAGCTTACTCCAACACACTGAGACTATTAAGACCATCTGCTATCAATCAACCAATCAATCATGTCACTTATAAAGCGCACTACATACCCGCGAGGGTCTCAAGGCGCTGGGGGAAGAGGGGGGTGGTGCTGCTACTGATCGAAGAGCCAGGTCTTGAGGAGTCTTCTGAAGGCCAGTAGGTCTTGGGTCTGTCGGAGGTTGGTGGGGAGGGTGTTCCAGGTCTTGGCGGCGAGGTGGGAGAAGGATCTGCCGCCGGCAGTCGCTTTCCGGATGCGGGGGACTGTGGCGAGGGCGAGGCTGGTCGAGCGGAGCTGGCGGGTGGGGGTGTAGAAGCTGAGTCGTCTGTTGTAGGCTGGTCCGGAGTTGTGGAGTGCTTTGTGTGCATGGGTGAGGAGCTTGAAGGTTATCCTCTTGTTTACAGGGAGCCAGTGCAGGTCTCAGGTGGGGTGTGATGTGGCTGCGTCGGGGGATGTCGAGGATAAGACGTGCAGAGGCGTTCTGGATGCGTTGCAGCCGTCTCAGGAGCTTAGCCGTCGTTCCTGCGTAGAGGGCGTTTCCGTAGTCCAGCCTGCTAGTGACGAGGGCTTGGGTGACTGTTTTTCTTGTTTCGGTGGGGATCCACTTGAAGATCCTGCGGAGCATTCGGAGGATGTTGAAGCAGGATGAGGAAACGGCGTTGACCTGCTTAGTCATGGAGAGGGTGGGGTCGAGGATGACCCCTAGGTTGCGTACGTGGTCGGTGGGTGGCGGGGCTGTTCCCAGTGATGTTGGCCACCAGGAGTCGTCCCAGGCTGAAGGGTTGGAACCAAGGATGAGGACCTCCGTCTTGTCCGAGTTCAGCTTCAGGCGGCTGGTCCTCATCCATTCGGCGACGGCCTTCATTCCTTCGTGGAGGTGGGCTTTGGCGGTGTGAGGGTCTTTGGTGAGGGAGAGGATCAGCTGGGTGTCGTCGGCGTAGGAGATGATGTTGAGGTTGTGCTGTCGGGCGACGTGGGCGAGGGGTGCCATGTAGATGTTGAACAGCGTTGGGCTGAGGGAGGAGCCTTGGGGTACGCCGCAGATGATCTTGGTGGCCTTGGATCGGAAGGGGGCGAGGCGGACGCTTTGTGTTCTGCTGGAGAGGAAGGATGTGGTCCAGTCCAGGGCCTTCTCTTGGATCCCGGCGTCGTGAAGGCGTGTTCGTAGTGTGTGGTGGCAGACCGTGTCGAAGGCGGCTGATAGGTCCAGGAGGATGAGGGCTGCTGTTTCTCCGTTGTCTAGCAGGGTCCTGATGTCATCGGTGGCGGCGATGAGGGCGGTTTCGGTGCTGTGGTTGCTGCGGAAGCCGGACTGGGAAGGGTCCAGGATGTTGTTGTCCTCGAGGTAGCGGGTCAGTTGTTTGTTGGCGATTTTCTCGGTGACCTTCGCGGGGAACGGGAGCAGAGAGATGGGTCGGAAGTTCTTGAGGTCCTTGGGGTCTGCCTTGGGGAGCAACAAAGAGGCATTACAAGAGGTTTGTCACTCTTTCAAGCATCTCTTCTCCCAGCCTTCCTGCTCCCAACCCCCGATGAAAAAATTCCCCTACAAATTCCTTTGTTGCTTCTGTACTCAATAATTGCACACATTCATCATCGGCCCAAAGGCCAGATTCGACACATGGACTGTTTAGTTTGTCCAAAATCTGCTTTGACTCTAAGAAGCATGGCACACTCGGGCCTTCTTAATTCTTCCCTGTGACACTCATTGGAACAGTTAACAGACCTCTATAAATGGCATAGAGATATGTCTGAGAAATTGTTAAACTAGTAACAACCAAGTAATAGTAACAAAATCACTCAAGTAAGCTTTTGGCCCCTTGTATAGCCATTTAATGCTTTTATATTGTTGATGACTGCACCTTATTTCACTTGCCATGACCAGCAGAAAAAACAAGATTTACCTTTCTTTAGTATTAAACTTTTAAGACCTCATGCCAAAAATAGAGGGATTGGGAAAAAGGAAACTGTTGCCCACAGTTCAGTTTGAAACGTATGGCAGAGACATACCAATGTGTTCAAACATCCTCCAGGTAGAGACAAAGCAAAAACTGATTTCTTTCAACAATCCACCAGTGCCAGATGGAACCAGTGGCAAGGCAGGATAAGTCAAAGCTACTCAAAGTTAGTCATCCACTCTGCCTCCACAGATTCACATCTGAGTGAGAGGAACACTATCAAATCATCTGATGGAAGAGCAGATTTTAGCAAATGAAAAAAGGGTGGGAAATATTCTACATTAGCATGCTACAAATCTGCCTTATTTGAAGATTGGATGTATAACATATTTTGTAAGCAACATTTCTTATAGCAAGGGTCCTGCATCGCAGGGAGCATATTTACTTAAAGTTGTGCTTTTAACACTACCAGATCAAAGCTGTGTTCTTCAGCCTCCAGTCCATCCCACTGTTATTTTTGTTGTGCATGACAGCTGTGGCTGTCCTCTGACATATATTTAACCTGATGCTTGTTAAATGCTTACTCAACTGAATGTAATGAGAGATTTATAGATACCTTTCTTAGCATGGAGTGATCTGGGTTGCCAGATCAAGTATGAAACAATAACTATTTCAAGCCATCAATGCCTGATGGCAGTTCTTGACACGAAGTTCAAAATCCATCCTTCTTCGGCTGCGAGACTGGTTTCTATATGCCAAATCCTTGATCTGACTGCAAGGCAAATTTCCTCTTTTGAGGACAGCGAGTCTAACTGCTGTACATATTTATTCATTGTTTGGTAGTGCTTTTATAGACGGTCACACCCAATCATATATAATTATCTCAGAATAGTTACATAGCTCTAAATTCTGGTTTGCCCCCCCCAACACTGCTCCATCTAGACCCAAACAAATGAAATCATGACAATGTATTATCTGAACAAACATGGAGGGGAAAGATCTAGGATACCTATGAAGGAGAATAAAAGGTTTTGGTACTGGAGTTGGGCTCTAACTCCAAATAATTGATTCACCTACCATGTTTTAAAATCAACTTGGCATACCAACTACATAGCATGTCTTGTAGGAGCATATGTATGTACTTAACAGTAGTGCTTGATGCCCTCTCTATATGAGTGACACCAGATCTTGGCCTTTTTGCCAATGCGAGTAACTGGAAATGCCAATATGTCAGTTTCTGTTGTATACTTATAATCACAAATGGCAGATTTCTCAGTTTGAAATCTCCCCAAGGTGCCGTGCACGATCTAGAGAATTTTTTAGCAGTGCTCCTTCACCCTTGTAGGTCGCATTGTGTGGTTCTGCGTTTGCTCCACACCTCCTGGAAGTGACATTGTGAACCAGCCCCACCTTTGCGCGCTGACATCAGTTTCGTTCTGCGCCTTATGATGCAGATCCAGAGCTGTGCTCCCAATTTTAAAGGTCTGACGATTATTGCTACATTTTTTTTCAAAGTGTTAGGGAATGGTGTCCTGCCTGAAAATGACAGGCTTCAAGCCATGCCACAACTGCAGGAAGCACAGGAATGTGATGTTGAGCACTAACTCTGACAAGGTGTGCCTTAGCTCAAGGCATGACTAAGTGTGGTATGAGTGTGCCCCAATGCACCCAAAAGAAGTTAGAGAACTGGAAGTGAAGTTCTGTGTTGCAGAACAAAAGAAGTGCACTCTTTGTGCAGATCCTGTTCCAAGATGTGGGTGTTGATCCAGTCACAAGGCCGCCCCCTTAACTGCTTCATCACCCACTGTTTATCCTTTGGTAAGTCCAAGCTCAAGCATAAGAAAGCGAATCAGGTTTCAACCACCTATCATCTTACCCCCCGCCCAATCTCTCCCCCAAATCCCCCACCAGTCCCTTCCCCAATCCTCCTCCCCAATCCCTCCCCTATGACTCCAAAGAGACTGCGCAAGGACGTCAAGATGCAATTCGCACTCCATCAAATTTACCTAACATGTAACAGTTTCTTCAGTAACTCCTGACAGTTTTTAATCTTACAACAGATCGAGACCTTCAAAGAGGCCTTGCAGTGGATTTTCAGTGTACTTTCTAGTGCACATGTGAGCCCAGTGAATTATCAGGGGCCTCCAGTCTGGTTACTGGCCGCAGGTCCCTCCCCAGAACAGTCTGATATTTACCGGGCCTTTACAAACTCTGGTACGTGCTTCGACTCTGGCCCCACAATCCAGTGTGGTTCCCACCACCCAGGCTCTGGTACACTGGCACCAGAGGATGATTGGTAAACACCGGCTGCCTGTGGGGCTGTTGCATACATGCCTGTTTGCACATAGCCAATGAAATCTTGCTAGATCCCTGGGCAGACTTTCGAGCCTCTTTGCCTCAAGACAGTTATTGACATGCAGGACATGGCCAAGTATATTTGAGCAGGTTTGGATACCACAGCCTCCATTGGCAGAGTGCTCTGTACCAACGTTGTCCTGCCTAAATGCGGTCCACTTGTTTTTCTGGCGATGTGCAGGCAATAACGATAGATACGCCCCTTGATGGGTCTTGCCTCCTTGAGGAGAACTGCAAGAGGATTGTCCTTGTTATTGAGTGGTCATAACACAGCTGTACACTTTGTAACTCCCAGTTCTGTTTTCCCCGAAGTAATAATCCAATAAAAACCACGGGAAACCTGATCAGCTGTCCGAGTTATGTAGTCGGGCCTCCCTATAATTAACTTGTGGTTTTCTGAATCTACCATCCATCTGTAGGCGTATTTAAATAGTGTCCTATGTGATAATTATATTCCTTTAAGTGGGCATGGTTCTGAATTTAGCATCCGGAACAATTGGTTAGCCCTAAGACATGCCTTAATGAAGCCAAGCATCCATTTTTGCCATATACATTGCATTTCGCTGCTGTTACTGCAAAAATCTCATCATAAGTAATTTTTACATCATTCTAGTAATTAAAGTTAGCCAGTGGGGATCTTAAAGGCATTCCTCCTGCAAGGAAGTCTGCCCCTTTAGGAGTCAGGTAGTCAAACCCGAGCACATTTTGTATTTCTTTTTAGTCCTATACATGCTCCCCAGTGGCGAGATACATTCCTATTTAAATTTTAAGTGCAGTAAAGTATTACCTTAAAACTAAAACACATAAAACTGACATATGTATTTGTGAATTAGACTACCGGCACAGGTTTAACATTCTGGACAACCATCTTTAGGGAGATGGATCATATCCTGCATTAGTACTGATTAACAGAGCCCTTTTACCCTTTCTCGGAGGCAAAGCAACAGCTGCTGCTCCTATTAGAAATGCCTAATTTTCTAAATATTAGAGCGGATACCTGGAAATCGGTACAAGTTTTAGCAAAGCATGACTTAATTGATTAGGACTCTAGAATAGTCGCCTTTGAGGTTCATGCCTCTTTGGCCAAATTATTTGTTTCCTTTCTGTTCATTACCAAAGGGGATGATGGACGGAGCGTTTGAGCCAATCAAACACTCACCCCCAGTCAACTGATCTGGGTTTAATCCATCATCATTCTTTAGCTCACTCCACCACCCCAGTTCAGACATGGCCATATGCAAATCAGTCTGACCCTGTGCCTCATGGGAACAGTCCAGCCCGAACTGCCAAGCCATGTCTTCCCTGGACCGGAAACAAGCATCCTGGGACCGGTTTCTGGCTGTTCAGCCGTCATCAGCCAGGCTAGCTTGAATCCAGTGGCAAAGTGAGCAAGGGACCCACGTCTGGGCATACCCTGCCAACTTAGGGCGAACAAAGCGATACCAAAGGGGATGATGGACGGAGCGTTTGAGCTAATCAAACACTCACCCCCAGTCAACTGATCTGGGTTTAATCCATCCAGCCCGAACTGCCAAGCCATGTCTTCCCTGGACCGGAAACAAGCATCCTGGGACCGGTTTCTAAGCTGGCAGGGTATGCCCAGACGTGGCTCCCTTGCTCACTTTGCCACTGGATTCAAGATAGCCTGGCTGATGAGGGTTTTAAACCCGAAACTGGTCCCAGGATGCTCGTTTCCGGTCCAGGGAAGACATGGCTTGGCAGTTCTGGCTGGACTGTTCCCATGAGGCACAGGGTCAGACTGATTTGCATATGGCCATGTCTGAACTGGGGTGGTGGAGTGAGCTAAAGAATGATGATGGATTAAACCCAGATCAGTTGACTGGGGGTGAGTGTTTGATTGGCTCAAACGTTCCGTCCATCATCCCATTTGGTATCCTTTCTGTTCATGCCTATTCTCGTGGGTTGTAAATGCAGTCAAATGACGGACATGATATTCTACTTAATTCATGAATGGAAAAAAGTTTGAATGAAGGTGGAGGGCAAGTTTCATGTAATCCTACTTTTCAACCCACACTCTGCCTCGCCGAACTAGAATTGTAGTGAGCAATTTATTGATGGGATCTTTGTACTGACCTGCACATCAGAATGAAATACTTAACTCTGTTGTGCATGATGGGGAAGGGAAAGTTTTGAGTGTTTTAAGAGCAGTATCAACATTCCTAAGTGAAATTATGTCCACATGCATCTTTGCATGTTTTTATGTACATCAAGTAATTAGCAGAATTATCAGTCCAATGTGTTTTTTGTTCAACTGCAATTCCAATAAACATTTCTTTATAATACATTGTTGCTCCTTCTGTGACGTGTTGAGTACATTTTACAAAAATGATAATTAAAACATGTTCCAGGATCCCCCCCATATGCATGGATATTTTGATTGTTTTTAACGACAATAAATGTAAAGTAGGATTATTATTATATAACCTTTCTTTTTCTCTTCTCTCTGCAGACCCCTAGACTCCAATCTCCATGATATGGGTCCTCTCTCCTGCAATGCTGCTCCCAGGTATGATTAGCCCATCGGTAGTCTTCAAATTGTGTCAAGATGCAATTGCCATACAGCCTTTTCTTTCGACAAATATAATTAACCCCTTAACTACGTTTTCCAGCCTCAAAGGTCACAGCCTAAATGTATTTTTACTTCTATTGGACTACCTAAAAATTAGACAAAAATGTTCATGCAAAACCTTGTCTTGTGGTCCTAGGGCAGTAAGTGTTTACAGAGAATGTTTCAGAGTGGGTACTGTTTGGGACAGTGGTAAAACCAAGTGCAAGCTTTCTCTCTCAGGCTAGGCGGCCCAATCAGCCAATTTTTAATTCAAGAGTTTTTTGTTTTCAGAGGAGGTGCCCCGAGGGATTGCTAGTGGGTTATACTTAATGTAAGCATTCCTCCAATCACTGTGATTAATGTTCTGCCCTAAGTTGCAAGGGTATGCAAAGACATGGGTTCCATGCTCACTGTGCGGCTGGAACCAAGCTATACCTGAGTGTCTAGCTCCAATCAGGGTGAAACCGGTCTTGGGTTACTTGGGTTTTGGTTCATGGAGAACCTGGCAGTTTGAACAAGATTGTTCCTATTGGAGTAGGGTCAAGACTGATTTACATAATGTTGAGTCCAGATTGAGCTGGAATGGTGGGCAAAAAAATGGTTGAAATGCTTCCTCAGGCAATTTGCCAATTTGGTTAGACCTAATGCAAGTATTCCCCCTGACGTACTGGCCTAAGTGCCAAGGTTATGTCCAGAACAAGGGTCTCTGGCTCCCTCACCCACTAGAACCAAGTTACACCCTACTGACGAGTCACAATCAAGGCGTGAAACAGGTCTTGGATTGTTTGTGTTCAGGGAGGGGCTGGCTGTTCAGGCTGGACTGTTCCTATTGGAGCAGAGTCATGATTCATTTGAATTTGTCTGGGTCTAAACTGTGGTGGCATGGTAGGCAAAAGAAAAATGGGTTGGAATGCTACCCCAAGCGATTGCTAGTGGTTAGACTTAGTACAAATATTCCTCATACCACTTTTTGGGGTTTGTGGTGCACCCTATGGCAGCTTATCAGAGGCTCAATTTCTTCTTCTTCTTCTGGGAGAATATAACTCTGAATGCCAGTTTTAAGTCTGCATTGCAGCATTTTATGTGCAGAAAGGTGAAAATGCATGCAGAATAGAAAAAAATGCAGCCTGATATGCTTTTCTTTTGAAGAGTGAAAAGAATGCTGTCCCTTTAAGATTCCAGGATACTTTGCCACCCACAGTGCACCCTACTGGCTGTTACCGCCGAGAGCCTCCTCCTTTTTTTTCTGGCTCTTCTGAGCAGCACCTTCAGAGCACATGAGATTTTAAACCTAAGTTTTTCACAAAAAAGAAATTTCTTAGCCTTTAAAGTTTCACTCAGTGTTTTTAACCTTTTCAGTCGAGTAACTTAAAAATGTTCAGATTCCATTAAGATGGGGGGACACAGCCAACCAGATTGAGGCTTACGCCTCCCTCCCACTGGAGGGTGGCATAATAGAGGCTGTACCCACCCCAAGGAAGGGCCCCATTGGTCCCAACCTGTACCTACCTGAAACGCTCCTAAATTTTGTATTTAGGGGCCGCCCTGAACCTTGCCTCCTCAGACAAACAAGAAGAAAAAGATGGACCAAAGAGTCGTGCTGAAGGAAGAAGAGGATACCAAGTGCCTTGGCCCCAGCCCTACCGGCCTGTCCTGACTGCGACCTGCTCCAGCAGAATCCTGGCTTGTCCTGCAGCCAGCAGCCCCCAGAATCCAGAGGACCTGCCCTGTCTTCCCTAAAAAGGCTGTCTCCCGCGAGCCCCGGATTTGCTCACCAACAGACTCTGGCCACATCCGTGAGTCTGCACCACTCTGCACCCGACACCCACGGCCCTCGTTCAAGTGGCCCAACACCACGAGGAGGTCTTTCCGGCGATCCAAACCTGGGATCTCGGGATCCCTGACATACCTCAAGTCTCCTGATGCCTGCAGCCCCTATCTGGAGGATTCCCCCCCCGGCCGCGACCGGAGCCTGTAAGAAAAACCCGACACCAAAAGACACCCCTGCACCCGACGCCCTATGGCCTTGGGTGGCCTAACCAACGGTGTCCTGGCATCTTTCGACAGCCCAACTTACCTCTCTAACTGGTGGTCGCCTTCATAAGATCTTCTTGCCCGAGCCTGCAGTGTTTGTTCTGACCAGTGCTTCCCCATTGAAACCACCAGGGCTCCCAACGTCGATCCTGCACCCGGCCGCCCCTGTGCCACTGTGGGTGCACCTTGTGTGCTATCTTGGATCCCACTTTGTCCTGAGCTCATCTCTAGAAGCTTTTCTCCCTCAACTTTGTGGCCTGCTTGAAAGCAGCCACCAACAGACTGCCCCCCCCCCATAGCCCCATAGGCTAACATTGGCCTCAACTCTCTGCACCTGGCTGCCCTAGTGCCGCTGAGGATGTTTGAGTGCATCCTCCACCCTGGTGGAAGCCTTGTTCTAACCCCAGAAACTCAACCCTCAAGACCGTTTACTTACCTGCAAAACGTTAACCCTATGTTTCCTCATAGGATTGCATTGACTGTTTTCCTCTGACAAACTTCCAGGTGTTGATGATGTTTTGCATTGAAACCTAAGAAACTGTGTTTTGAGAAACTGTTTTACTTGCCTTTTATCCAGGAAATGTCCCAGTGTGATATCTAGGTATATCACACGGAGTAGAAAATGTAATCCTGAAAGTAATCAAAAGGGTAATCAAAAGTAATTACAACTGTATTTGCTCATTTTTACAATCCTGTAAGAAAAGTCATTATGCATCCAGCTTGCTTTTGAACAAACTGTCTTGAAAAGTATAATCATATTTACCTGTACCAAGTCCTGCTTGGTTCTATAAATAAAATACAACAAAAACATTTTTGATACAAACAATTGGTCTGAGTTCACTCTTTGTGTGTGACATCATTTCTTGCCTGAGTGTGTGCAATATATGCTTAACACTAACCTCTGATAAAGCCTTACTGCTCGCCCACACTACCAACAATAGAGAGTAAGGTATTATCTACTTTTACCTCTGTAAGCCTTTGGGGATCCACTGGACTCTGTGCGCACTATACCTTACTTTGGTATAGTATATACAGAGCCAGCTTCCTACAACTACTGCAAGGCGTATCTCTCTCATACAATAACATTGGGTTACAATATTGTATTTAATAAGGGATAGTCTTTAATTGGAAGCAGGTGGTAAAGTCCTGTTTGGTGTCTGAGGAATTGTAATTTACTATCTTTTATAGTAGAGTTGACCTTTAAATCCCAATTCTTAAAAGCCCAATTTTAGAAAGTTGGCCTTTTCTTGTCCTAACCATTTGGTGCGTGCATCCTGTTCCTGTGTCACATGAGTAGGTGTAGTTGGCCCTTATGTATTCCTCCTAGACAGCATCTCAAGACAGGGTCCGGATGTTGACGGGATCAGCCATCCTGGTTCAATTGGGCGGAGCAGAGCGGGCGGAGCTGTCCTTTAACACACTTGCATGCACTTAAAAGGCACTGGCCCAGCTCGCACACAAAGGACTTCACGCTAGCCTTCTGTGCCCCCGGACAGACTGGGAGTAGGTAAGGGAAGTCCAGATCTTCCTTTAAGGGGAAAATCCTAGTAGTTTCTTCCACTACAAAGTGGGCACCTGGTATAGAAAGGGAAGCCTCGGACCCACTCTTCAGTATACTCCTATACCTGTGGATACCACAGAAGGATGCTCTGTGGCTTGAGGCTTGCCTTGCTTGCTGATAATGAAGACTGGAACTGCACCCTTCATCCCAGGCTGAAATGACTCCAAAGGTCAGCTGACTTGACTGTTACGGCTACAAGGACTTAACAAGCTCCAGAGGCCTCCCTGTATCTGTACAACTAATCTGCTGCCTGGACCTGCAACTGGTCCTGCCTGAGCCCTGCTGGCCCCTGCTGGAGTAAGTTCCTCATCCCCCATGAGATGCCCCTCAAGTCCTAATCCCTCGGTGTGACTTCAGTTGAACTAGTCCTTGAACAAAATGAGAAATCCTGAAGTTTTGGACTCTTTGCGACCACGCCTCTTCGTGCCAAGATCTTGCCACCCGTACTGACCACCTACGCAAAGCTCCAGTGAACCCGACTCTTCATGCTACAGGGATAGCTGGCAAATCGAGATCTGCACTTTGCACTGCAACATCGACAGCCCACAGTGACCACCAACGTGAATTGCCAGCAACTGTCTGTGGCGCCCAACTGAATCTTTGTGCTACAGTGATTAAACTGCTGTTTTAATTGCTTGCACCTTTTTTTACAAAGTCACTTTTATCCATTGTACTACGCGGCACACTTACCGCCTGAAAGGGTACCAGGGGGAGCACACTTCCTCCCGGCTGGGCTGGGAAGGGCGGTGACACTTGGGAGGTGCCATCTTGGGGGAGTGCGCGCTCTAGTGGTCCTGCCTTCCCCGCCCCCTTGCACATATTCTAAGGCGCACCAAAGGCAAGCCCGTCTGTGCCCGTCAGCGTCCCGGAAGCGGCCGGCGCCAGCCTCTATGCCGGTATGGTGCCAACGGACTCACATCGTATCCGTTTTGATAGGGATTCCTTACTCACTCTAGCACCCAAAAGGAAATGCCAGACAGCTTGGTTCTCGGACACCCCCTGCAAAGAATTAATCTGCCCCAGCTGCGCTTGGACTCCGGTTATTCCGGCTCCTCACAGGACGTATCACAGCCCCATAGGGGCTGAGACAACTCAGAGACAGTTTAGGGCAGCCGCGCTCAACACAAGATCGCTTCAGAGACACAAAGACCTTATATTTGACTTACTCTGGGATGAGGACCTGGATGTACTCTTCCTTACAGAGACATGGCTGTCGGCCACTGCCAACCCCACACTAGCATCAGCCATCCTGGCAAATTATAGAGTTCTTAGGAAGGACCGCGACTTGGGCAGGGGAGGTGGGACGGCAATCGTATTTAAAAAACACTATGAATGCACACCTTTCGGGCAGACAGGCCTCCTTGAGATCGAAGCTATTGGTTTCTGCCTCTCCCTCTCGCCGAATCAATCGCTGGCAGAGGTCCTGGTGTACCGCCCGCCCGGCCCAGCCAGTAAGTGCCTGCGCTCATTGGAAGGCGCATTGGCGCCATGGGCAATGAGATATGCAAACTTTATGGTACTCGGTGATTTTAATATTCACATAGACAACACTACAGGGCCATAATCCATCGCCCTACTTGAAATTATGACCCCTTTGATGCTTCAACAAGAGATCTTTGGGCCCACCCACCTAGCTGGACATACTCTTTACCAGGTTTTCTCTAACCTGAATCTAGCAACTACACAATCCACTCCTCCTTTGGACAGATCACTATCTCATCTCCTTTGCTTGTTCCCATGCTTGCAGTAAGCTGCCCACGAAAGATGGTGCTTCCTCGGCCATTTGGGCCTATCACAAGTTACAGCCATAGGCCATCAACCAGGCCCTGACCTCCACCGTCCTGACAGGTAATGTAGAATGTGACACCGCCCACCTTGATAGCTTGATTAGCGAGACGGTCAACGCACCTATTAAAAAGATCTCTCAGACAAGATCTAGCCCGACGGCCCCATGGTTTACGGCTGAGCTCAGCTCTTGTAATGGCCAATGCAAGAAGCTTAGGAGAATATGGAGACGGAAGTACCTTACAGGCAACAATAATGCATACAAAGCTGCACTAAAGGTATACCATGGGAAGTTGACCTCGCCAAAAAAAGCTTTTTTGACACTAAAATTATGGAAGAAGACAAAGCAAAGGAAATCTTTTTAAAATTGTGGACTCCTTCCTGCGTCCCGTGGTCGCTTCAAGAGCCTGCCCCCAAGTGCGGAGTGGTGCAAGGAACTCTACCAATTTTTCTATGAAACAATTATGTCCATTCAGAAAAGCTTCCTGAAACCTGCACCCTCTCTAGAGAGTCAAGGGCCGAGGCCAGCTCCTTCCTCTCCCACGTATGCCACTTTAGACATTTTCACTCCCATCCCTCTCGCTCAGCCTCTAGCCGCACTAAAAAGTCTTAAATCCGGTTCCCCCCTCGATCCCTGCCCCACCAAGGTGCTAAATATGTGGCACCGGCGATAAACCCCTCTGTTAACCTTATTTTTAACACGTCACTGGCGACCAGGGAGGTCCCCTCCACATGGAAGAAGGCCAAAGTCCTCCCACTGCTAAAGAAACCTACAGCAGACCCTTAGCAAGCTGTAAACTACAGGCCCATCTCCCTCCTCCCGGCCTTCTCCAAAATTCTGGAGAAAGAAGTTAATCGACAACTTTCCACGTATCTGGAAGCCAATGGTATTCTCCATCCTACGCAATCTGGCTTCCGTCCCCAATTCAGCACAGAGACCGCGCTCCTGGAAGTTACTGAGCACATCCGAAATGTCCTTGATAGGGGAGGCAAAGCAATGCTGATACTGCTCGACCTCACAGCGGCATTTGATACAGTACCCCATCTCAAGCTGCTGGAGCGCCTACACGAGATAGGGATCAGACACCAGGCCTTTAATTGGCAAGCATCATTACTGGACAGTCGGACGCAGGAAGTCTGGCTGCCACTGTACACAGCTCAGGCCAGGCCCCTGTCGGTGGGAGTTCCACAGGGGTTGGCCCTCAGTCCTACGCTGTTCAACATTTATCTGACACCCCTTGCCACGCTCGCAGAATCGTTTGGCGCGAAGGTCATCTCCTATGCAGATGACACGCAGCTGCTGTTTACATGCGAGAAAAACGAGTTGGATGAGAAGGTGATCTCTGGTTGCCTTTCCAAAATCTTTCAATGGATGGTGCTGCATCATCTGAGATGCAACCCGGATAAAACTGAGATAGTGACCTTCAGAGCTGTCCCTCACAATTTTGTGAAAGTGTTGGCCGAATAATCTTCTACACCCGGGCCCCCTGCAAAAGTGTGTCAAGAATCTCGGAATCAAAATTGACAGCGCCCTCTCCTCTCTCCCGCAGATCCAAGCTCTTGCTGGGTCCTGCTTCAGCGTGCTTCGCATGCTGAAAACCTTTCTGCCACTCCTATCTGAGGCTTTGGGTAGAAAGGTAGTACAAGCCCTGATTACATCCAGACTGGATTATGGGAACGCACTGTACCTGGGCCTTCCTGACTACCTCCTTAATGGGTTCCAGGTGGTACAGAATTCTTCAGCAATACTGCTGCTCAGCCTTCCTCCTAGGTCCCACATGACTCCTCACCTGAGAGCCCTCCATTGGCTCCCAATAAAACAGAGGGTTGCATACAAAACTTTGGTTCTCGTGCACAAGTTCTTGAACGGGACAGGGCCATCATATCTCAAAAAGAGAATCGGCTCTTATGCCCCCGCCCGCACCCTCCGCTCTTCCTCGGCACGCATGGCAAAGGTGCCTCGAATCGATCGACTCGGAATGGGTGAGAGATCCTTTTCCTATCTAGTACCCCTCTCATGGAACAGAATCCCACTCAACCTGAGGCGGATAGACAGCCTCGACCTGTTCAAAAAGAAGCTGAAAACCCACCTCTTTAACATCTAGACACCCTCTCACGAATCTCTTCCCCCCCCTCCGCCACCGCTGAGACACTCTTCGGAGTAGCTGCACGCTTTAGAAATGTTTTTAACATACCATAACATATCACACGACCAGATAGCCGCAAGTGACGCTTTGTGCTTTTAGGCGTTCTACTTTACTGAACTTTTCAAAATTGCATATCTCCGGTTCGGATTGGATTTTTGTTGTTTTGGAGGCAAAATTGATTATATTTGACTCTTTTTACTAATTGGTGTGGGGTTTTTCTTATGTGTTCACTCTATTACTGTTTGTGTGTTGCATAAAGACTTTACACATTGCCTCTAAGTTAAGTCTGACTGATTTTGTACAAGCTACCAGATGGTTAAGCATAATTTAATTAATTTAGTGGTTCATTCTGACAGATTGTGACTGTTGCTTGAGAACGGCTCACACCCATCTCAACTAACAATGCAATTTCTCATATCCCTTTAGAGGCAGCGCTACAGACTGTATCAGTAATACTTGAAACCCTGCAAATTAGAGTGGTTCTTAAGCCTCTTTCGCCATTAGTTCCTGCTCCACTGGAGATCGTTGAGAATACATTTTTAACACCCTCAACAGCGAAAGCAGCAACTTCAAGATTGATAAAGACATATAAAGCACCTCAAAATGACCCTGGATTTTTCTGGGTCAAAACCCAGACCGGACAAGTAACCACACAGATGTGGGAGAAAAGTATGATAAACAGTTGTCCCACATCCCAAAAATACAAGTGCTACTGCTCTTCTTAGTCGAGAAATGTGACGGTATGGCACCTTTATTGAGGATTTAACAAAACACTGTCAACAAGACTATGATGAAGATGATCTTCATGGCTTCGTCCAACATCTCTAAATCAAAAGCATAGCTAAAAAGTTATGAACTTGTCACTTTATAGGACATCTATGCTTGGCTAGTACACATAGGCAGAATTGTTAATGAGTAATGAGGTAGAAACACTAAAAGCAGTACAGATCTGGGTTTAAAAAGTCATATTCTATCTGTGCAGGGTTCAACTCTTTCTCTGGTCCTTCAATCCTCATCATTATCAGCAACAACAGTATCCTCCAGGTCAGAAGTACCCATATTAACGCCAGAGAAAACAACCCAAAGAAGTTTCCATCATCTAGTGAAAGACAATCTGGCACAAGAGAATGATAGCCTAATTCTCATCCAGGGGATACTCATCATAGTCATAATCTATGAATAATCCCCGCCCACGTGCGGGATCCCGGAGTATATAGAAATATATATATATATAAATATATATATACACATATGTGAAACATATAAATGCAGCCTAAAAAGTTTCCAACATGGCAGAACTGCCGAAATTACATAGGTTTGCATTGTAAAACAAATACTCTCCTAACCCATAAGGAAAAGAGTACATTCACAGCATAATTGTGATATACCAATGCTTTATTGCCACAAGGAAAAACTTGTAATTGCAGGCATTCGCCTGTAGGCTGCATTGCAGAGTAATAATGAAACAAGACAAAAAGAAAAACTGGCACCTTGCCTTTAAGGCTTCCAAGGGTTAGGGTACCGTGCCTTTAAGGCCTGCCAGAGACCCTCTGCTCCCATCATGCACCACAGGTGACAGTTAGGTCAGTTCTTTTTCCGGCTCCTTCTGTGAGGATCCTGGAGTTTTTGCTCTTCAGTTTTTGACTGAAAGATAATTTTTTGATATTAAACCTTGGAATTTTGACAGTTTCTGATACCTAGAGGTATATTCGGCTGGCTTTTGGCATTTTTTTGTTCCAAAAATCTTTCCAGTCAGAATGCCTGCTTTATTTCGGAAATGTCCTTCCTGTGGCAAGAAGATGGCACTGTCAGATCCACACTCTGTGTGTATTGTGTGCCTTCCATCGTCACACAATCCTGACCAGTGTTATCATTGCCAGAAGTTTTCGAAGAGGACCCAGCGCGACAGAGAACGCATCAAGCTTCATGCCCTACTGGAGAGGGATAGAGATAGAGCTCCTCTTCAAGTAAACACCGAAAACGGCATCGCTCCACCTCTCCTGAGTCCAGGAAGAAGCAGGTGCCTGAATGTTCGCCGTCGACGTCGAGATCGCCGTCGAAGAGGCCGAGACATTCTTCAACGTCAAGGGACAAGCCAAGTAAGTCGGCGCTCAGCACTTCAGGCTCGAAGGCTGTGGGTACTGAGAGACTGTCCAAAACTCCGTCGACGCCGAGGCTTCCGTCGACGCCGAGGCACACTCCGCCAACCTCGAGGGGATCGGCGTTGAGAGACTCGCCGGCGAAGACCATGCCGCGAGGGGACATACCGACGTCGAGGCATTCTCCGCCACCCTCAAGGGGGTCGACGTTGAGAGAGTCACCGTCGAAGGCCATGACGCGAGGGGACGTACCGACGCCGAGAGCATCGTCGAGGTCCCATCATTCGACGTCGAGGAGGTCAATGACATCGAGGAGGTCGACGTTGAGATCCCCCATCGGCGCCGTCAGGCTACATCAGGGCCCCCCATCGACGTGGGCGGTCGACGTCGAGACCTGTTACTGATCATTCGCCGTCGAGGAGATCGGCGGCAGCGCCAAGGGCGACGCCGAAGTCTCCCCGCCGACGCCGACAGTCGACGTCAAAGTCCCCCATCGCCGTGGGCGGTCGACGTCGAGATCAAGATCAGAGCGCAGATCGACGACGAGGGTGACGCAGACCTTGTCGACATCCCGTTCGACGTCAAGGCACTCATCTCCAGGGCTGAATATTGTACAGATTTCACCAGAGAAATCTCCTACAGTTGCTGAAAAGAATCTTTGCGGCCTGTCCCCTCGCTGGCTGCACGGGGTCGGAACAGGTGCCCGCAGAGGTCCGGGCTCGGACGACTACGCAACGAGACTTTCTAAGTCGCCTTCCAGAAGACCAAGGTCGCCTTCTACACGCCGATCTCGGTCAGGAGGTCGTCACAGCTCGCACGATCATCCACATAAGAGGAGGCGCAGAGCATCTTCTACCTGTTCTTCGTCTTCCATTCGGCACTACTCGCCAACTTTCTCATCTACACCACCTTCAAGGGTGTCTCCTATTGATGACATTGGGACTTTCTCTGACGTACTGGGCAGAGGAGCTAATAAACTAAACATCAGTTTATGTACTCCTGTGATCCCTACATCGGTCATTTTCGAGACATTGCACCATCGTACAGCTCCCAGACCGCTGCTACCTCTGGTGCCAGGTTTTTAGAACCAGCCATGACCACGTTCCTTACTCCAGCCACAGTGGGATCAGTTCCGCCGAGGATTGCAAAAAAATACAAAGCTCCAGACCAGGATCCCTTGTTCCTTAGGGTCTGATCCTCCGGCGGATTCAATCATTGTGGCAGCAGCCAGGAAAGCGCACTCCGCAGCCTCATCCGCTTCTGTTCCTCCAGAAAGGACAGTAAACAAATGGACTCTTATGGCAGGAAGATGTGCAATACTTCGGCATCATCGATGAAGATTGCAAGTGCTTCAGCCCTTCTTGGGCGCTATGATAGGTCTCTTTGGGACTCCCTGTCTAGGTTTACCGATAAGCTTCCCAAAGAAGATAGACAAGACTTTCATGAAATCTTGCAAGAGGGCGGCTTAGTAGCCAATCAAATCATCAGCGCGGCGGCTGACGCTCAGATCTCGCCGCACACGGCTACTCACAGGGCATCTGTTCACGGCGCTCAGCGTGGTTGCGCCTCACAGGTCTAAAACCGGACGCCCAGAAGAAGATCCTAAACCTTCCTTTCAACGGCTCCTCCTTATTCGGTTCTCATGCTGATGAGGAGATGACAAAGATGAAGGCCGAGCTAGACACAGTCAAAGCAGTTGGACTGGAGAAGCGGAAGGAGTTTCGAAACGCTTCCGTCAGAACGACAAGCGGCCCTTCCAACAGAGGGTTCAAACCCCTCAATGGTCCTCCCAAAACCAACAAAAGTTCCAATACCAGAACAAGCGTCCTGGCAGGGGCAGAGGGAACAATAAGCAACAGCAGTCCTCCTCCAAGCAGCCTCCTAAACAGTGAGACATTGCTTCCTCCGCACCCGTTTGCCACTCCGGTAGGAGGGAGTATCGTTTTTCACCTGGAAGAGTGGGAAACAATAACAAAAGACAGATGGGTGCTAAATATTGTACAGCATGGCTACTTGCTGAGGTTCAAGACCCCTCCTCCGCAAGTTGCCCCTCATTTGACGTGCCTTCCTCAACACAATGTATTGTTACAGGGCGAAGTGTGTACCCTCCTCTCCAAAAAGGCTATAGAAGAGGTCCCACCTCGCCAGCAAAATCAAGGGGTATACTCACGGTACTTTCTGGTCCTAAAACGAGGAGTAGCCAAAGAGTACAGGCCCATCCTCGACCTGCGCCTGCTGAACAGGTTTATAAGAAAAGAAAGATTTCGGATGCTAGCCCTGCACCAGATTTTCCCACATCTTCATCTGGGAGACTGGATGTGTGCCATCGACCTGCAGGACGCCTACTTTCACATTCCTGTTTCAGTGAAACATCGCAAGTTCCTCAGGTTCCAGGTGTCTCGTCAGCACTATCAGTACCGAGTACTTCCATTCGGTCTCAAATCCGCTCCCGGACGTTCTCCAAGTGCATGGCGGTGGTAGCCGCTTTCCTCCGCAAGAGGAAAATCTTCGTCTACCCCTACCTAGACGACTGGCTCCTGAAGAGTTCAACACCTTCTCTACTCCAGAGCCATCTCACTTACTGTCTCAACCTGCTTCACTCACTGGGGTTGCAAGTCAACTACAAGAAGTCAGTTCTCAACCCCACGCAGAAAATACATTATCTGGGCGCATCCCTAGACACCGCAACGGCAAGCGTGTGTCCTTCGGAGGAGAGGTTGTCCTCAATGTTGATCAAGTGCCGCGCACTTCTCAGCACTATACATCCTACAGCAAGGCAGGTGTCATCACTGCTGGGATCGATGGCCTCATGCATCTTCATTGTGCCAAATGCCAGGCTTTACATGCGGCCTCTACAGCAGTCCCTCGAAGATCAATGGACTCAGCACTCAGGCCGTTGGGAAGATCGTGTCTCTCTTCCTCAGGCGGCCAGGGACTCCATCAAATGGTGGATGAAACGTTCTCACCTTCTGCAAGGGGTCCCCTTTCACCAAGTACCTCCGACACAGACTGTAGTTACAGATGCCTCACTGCAGGGTTGGGGAGCGCACATGGGCCAGCTTCAGGTACAAGGTCTCTGGTCCGAGACAGAGAAAAGTTATCACATCAACTTTTTGGAGCTAAGGGCAGTCCATCTGGCTCTCAAGTCGCTGTACCCGTCCCTACAGTCCAGCTCCATTCAGATTCAGACAGACAACACAACAACAATGTACTATCTGAACAAGCAGGGAGGCACCAGGTCACGGGTCCTGTCTCTGGAGTCACAGACCATATGGAAGTGGCTTCTGGCGAGGAGTCTCACGATCGTAGCCGTTCACCTTCCAGGAACCTTGAACGTGCAGGCAGATGTTCTCAGCAGAGACTTCGTAGAAGCACACGACTGGGTGTTAAACGAAGAAGTCGCTCAGGACATTTTTCGGCAATGGGGAGTGCCAGACATCGACCTGTTCGCAGACGCGGCAAATACAAAATGCCCCGTCTTCGCGTCCAGATTCCCACAACAAGGATCACGGGGGAATGCACTTTTGATAGGATGGTCGCAGACATTGCTGTACGCTTTTCCACCTCTCCCTCTGATCCCTGCGGTCATACAGAAGTTTTACAGGACCAATGCCAGAATGATCCTGATAGCACCAGAGTGGCCGCGCCAGTGGTGGTATCCGGATCTCCTGCAGCTGTCCGAAGTCCCACACCGGAGGCTTCCTGTCAACCGGACCTGTTGACCAAGAACGAGGGGAGAGTATTTTATCCCAACCTCTCGTCTCTGCGTTTGACTGCATGGCTCCTGAAGTCATACAGTATGGACATTTAGACCTTCCTGCTGATTGTATGTCTATTCTCAAGGAAGCAAAGAGACCCTCCACTAGGAAATCTTATGCTTTCAAGTGGAAGAGATTCTACCTGTGGTGCAAGGACAACCAGTTTGATCCGACTAAAGGTCAGGAGCAAGTGATTCTTCCCTACTTGTTATACTTGGCAAAGTCAGGCCTACAATATCCCTCCATCAGGGTTCACCTAGCTGCTATAACAGCTTACAGGAAGTCCCCGACCCAGGGTTCATTCTTTCAGATGCCAGTGGTAAAGGATTTTCTAGAGGGTCTCAGGAAGGTTTACCCCCAGTGAGATCTCCCTCTCCTCCCTGGGAACTTAACATTGTGCTTACGAAACTTATGGGTGCTCCTTTCGAGCCTATTCATAAGGCATCGTTGCAGCATTTGACCTGGAAGGCTGCTTTTTGGTAGCCATCACTTCTGCACGCAGGGTGAGTGAGATTCAGGCCCTGTGCTGTAAGGCACCTTATACTGTTTTTCATGCCAATAGGGTGGTGCTACGTACACATCCGAGCTTCCTCCCGAAGGTGGTCTCGGATTTTCACATCAATCAGGTTATTACGCTGCCCACCTTCTTTCCTAAACCTTCAACTCCCCCGAGAGATCATTACACTCTTTAGATCTCCGGAGAGTGCTGAAGT
Organism: Calotriton arnoldi; assembly: GCA_963921515.1. NCBI lineage: Eukaryota > Metazoa > Chordata > Amphibia > Caudata > Salamandridae > Calotriton > Calotriton arnoldi. The sequence goes on along the minus strand of CAWUFW010004558.1, from coordinate 1,246,259 downwards.
TTTACCTTGATAAAACTCACACACTTAGGAAGTCTGACCGGCTTTTTATTAACTACGGTTCTACTAACACCGGTCTAGCTGCATCTAAAAGATCCATCTCTCGATGGATTGTCTCTTGTATAGCTTTATCCTACCAGTTAGCTAACAAGACCTTACCAGGCAGACCTAAAGCGCACTCTACCAGAGGGAAAGCCTCTACCACAGCTCTCCTTCGCAATGTGCCAATGTCTGAAATCTGTAAGGCAGCCACATGGCGGTCGGTTCATACCTTCACACGTCATTACTGTCTAGATTCTGATGCACAGGCCGATGCCCAGGTGGGGCAGGCCTCTTTGAGGAATTTGTTTGCATGATTGCAATTTGAATGTAATGTTCTGTATACTCCGTTGCTCGTCCGCAAGGTACTGGGTATGGGCTTGCTACTCTATTCATAGATTATGACTATTGATGAGTATCCCCTGGATGAGAAGGATTAGTTACTTACCTGTAATCCTAGTTCTCATCCAGGGGTATACTCATCATAGTCATATGCGACCCTCCCTCCTCCCCGGACGAGCATCACTGGAGTTCTTCTATGTTATTGCATCCTCTACTCAGGTGTCTCTACATTATACACCGTCAAAAGAACTGACCTAACTGTCACCTGTGGTGCATGATGGGAGCAGAGGGTCTCTGGCAGGCCTTAAAGGCACGGTACCCTAACCCTTGGAAGCCTTAAAGGCAAGGTGCCAGTTTTTCTTTTGTCTTGTTTCATTATTACTCTGCAATGCAGCCTACAGGCGAATGCCTGCAATTACAAGTTTTTCCTTGTGGCAATAAAGCATTGGTATATCACAATTATGCTGTGAATGTACTCTTTTCCTTATGGGTTAGGAGAGTATTTGTTTTACAATGCAAACCTATGTAATTTCGGCAGTTCTGCCATGTTGGAAACTTTTAGGCTGCATTTATATGTTTCACATATGTGTATATATATATTTATATATATATATATTTCTATATACTCCGGGATCCCGCACGTGGGCGGGGATTATTCATAGATTATGACTATGATGAGTATACCCCTGGATGAGAACTAGGATTACAGGTAAGTAACTAATCCTTACCTTCCACCCGCACACCACCCCGTTTACCTACTCCAGTGGGGGAGCAATATCCTTGCAGTATGGTAGAGTCTACTTAAATTAAAAGAGACAAATGGGTGCTAATATCGTAGATTGTGGATATTTCCAAGTTTCAAAACAATCATCCTCTGCTACCACCACAACTGACTGCAAACCACCAACTATCTCTATTCAGAAAAGAAACCTCAAACCTTCTAAGAAAAGGGACTATGAAACCAGTTCCATTGGATCGGGAAGGCAACTTAAGTCCAGATATGGTCTAATAATGAAGAAAGGACCCAAAAGACAATTTAGACCCATTCTAGAGATGAGATGCACAAAAACATTTATCAAGAAAGAAAGATATCGTTTTTTTTTTTTAGCCCTTAATCAAATTTACCAACATCTAGGGAGAAAAAGTGGATGTGTGCAATAGACCTATTAGATGCATATTTCCACATTCATTTAGCTCGCCCACAGAACATGTTGTTTTCTAGTAGAAAATAAACATTATCAGTACTTAATAGTGCCTTTCAGGGTAAAATCTGCGGCACACACTTTTGCAAAATGCATGGCTGTAGTATCCGCTCACTTAAGAAGAAAGTAAATATTAATTTGCTCCTTATTAGACTGTCTGCTGAAAGCTGACAGTCAAGAGAAAGGACAAATAGTTAAACTGCTAAACAAATTAGGTCTACAGATTTTTAGGACATCCTAAAGACTAGTGTATCCTTGGAGAAGAGAGTTTAATCTATCTGGGGCAAATGTCACGTCCTCGGGTCAACCCTATGATCAACTGCGAAAAAGATAGCTTCACTACTAAGTTGTATGGCCTCTTAAATCTACATTGCCCTGAATGCAAGGCTGCATATAAGGCCTCTTTAACAATGCTTAGAAGACCAATGGAGTCAAAGAGAAAATTCTGATGATAACAGCAACACAACCACAGAATTCTTTCCAGAAACCTCTTCTTTCTGCAGTATATAACGTAAGCCTCTCTTATGAGTTTAGGAGTTCATCTACAAGACATAACTGTTCAAGGGAAATGGTCAAAAAGTGAAAGATCTTACCTCATAAATTTGCCTCAAGCTCAGAGCTGTATATTCAAGCTGTCAAAGCCATACTCCCATCTCTGAAACTATCTCGCCCATTCAGATAGACAACATCACCACCATGCATTACTTATTCAGACAAAGAGGCCATCAGGTCAAGACCGCTGTCATTAAAATCTTACTCGATCTGAATTAGGCTCTGTTCAGCTGCATAAACTTGATAGTAATACACTTTCCTCATTGCAATAACTTCACTGAGGAGAGTTGGTGAACTCCAGGCATTAACTATACAAGAGCCTTTCAGCTTCATAGAGACAAAGTGGTTCTTCGCACCAATCCTTCATTTCTCCCTAAAGTAGTCTCTGCCTTTCATATCAATCAATCGTTGAGTTACCAGTGTACTTTCCTCAACCTGATTCTGTAGCAGAACGAGCTCTACACACCCTTGATGTTAGAGGAGCTCTACTATATTACATTGAAAGAACAAAAGAATTTCGCAAAACAAAGCAACTTTTTGTTGCTTTTTCTCCACCACACAAAGGCAATCCCATATCTAAATCGGGTATTGCAAGATGGGTCGTAAAATGTATCCAGACATGTTATCAGAAAGCAAAAAGTTATTTGCTAATACCCCCTAGCGCGCATTCCACTCGCAAAATAGGGGCTACTATGGCCGCCTTAGGGAATATTCCCCTAGCTGACATCTGTAAGGCAGCAACATGGTCTACACCGCACACATTCACCAAACACTATTGTGTAGATGTGTTAGTGAGGCAACAAGTTAATGTAGGCCAAGCAGTACTTAAAACACTGTTTCAGACAACTACAACAACTACAGGTTAGCCACCGCTTTGGGAGTATACTGCTGTATAGTCTGTGCAAAGCATGTGACCTACAGCTCACATGCCTCGAACGGATGTTACTTACCCAGTAAGCATCTGTTCTTGGCATGTAGAGCTGTAGATTAACATGCGCCCACCTGCCCCCCGGTCTCCTGTAGTTGTTGCAGTTTATCAGTATACATGCATACGTATGGACATCTCTATTCTACACTTACTAACTCCATTCTCACCCTCTGCGGGAAAACAATCTTAACAATGGAGTCGATGCCCATGCGCACTATCACCGAAAGGAGGAGTCACCTTGCCTCATGACTGGAAAGACGACTTCGAAGAAAAACAACTTGCAAACATCCGGACCCAACACTAGATGGCAGGAGTATGCAAAGCATATTAATCTACAGCTCTACATGCCAAGAACAGATGCTTACTGGGTAAGTAACATTATCCTTTTGAGAGTTCAATGTTGAAGAGCAGCTCTTCAGTCTTTGAAGGAGGCTGGTGTACACGAGGCGGCGAAAGCATTTCTAAGAATTATTGATAACTTGCCCCCTTTCTTATGTGTTCTGTCCAGACTGTGAATGGTGTATTCTGGGGGATGGCAAGTAGAGTCTGCCCATGTTTCAGTGATAAAAGCTATTTCCACATAATGGCTTTCTAAGAATTCTACACATTCGACATTGTGTTTGACCAAAGACCACGCAATAATCAGAGCACAGTGAAGATCCGTTTTCTTCTGCTCTGTACTGGTAGCTTTGCCAGAACATATCTTAGTGTTTAGGCAGCGAAGGTAACACTTTTCACATATGCAATTGTTAGTATCTAGCTCTAAATGCGGCTCATATGTTTACAGTTCATATTTTTACCTTCTCGTATCAGACGGAGCTCTTCACTGGCATAGACTATCCGTTGAGAGGTTTCTGGAGTTGGACCAGGGGGATGGGCCCCGGGCGCTGTCTGGGTGCGGACGGGCACAGACGGGCCTGCCTTTGGTGCACTAGCGGTGCGCCCGATGCATGTGGACCCGCTTTGAGGGCGTTTAAGTAGCCTGTCTTGCCGATGGTGGTGTCCAGGGGGGGCTTGGTCAACTGCAGCGCTTCAGAGCGCAATCGAAAACATGCAGGATAAGTAAAATCTAACTGGTCCAGCAACCCCGACCTGAATCGTAGGCTTCCCTACGATTTAAAACTACTGGTAAACAAAGTATAACGTAAAATAAAAGGAGAAAACTCAAAATGATTAAAACGTGGGACGAGCCCAATTCAATATTGTGGCCTCAAGGAGCCAGGCACAGCTTAAAAACAACACCTGAGTGCTGGTACAAGGAAATTAAATGAGTATGGGCAAACCAACTCACAAGCTGCGCGGACGCGCTTTGAGGGCATTAAAGCAGCCCGTCTTGCTGATAGGCGTATCTGGGGGGCGGGGGGGCGTGGTCAACTGCAGCGCTTCTGAGCGCAATTTAAACAGGCGGGATAAATAAAATCTAACTGGGGTCCAGCAACCCCCAACCCGAATCACAGGCTTCTATACGATTCAAGACCACTGGTAAGGTACAGGAGAAGGTTTTAGACAGCACTCATCCTTGAGTCATGTATTTCGTCCTCTTATATGTGATAAGGAAAAGTGAAATAAATCAATTGCCTAGAATCACACAATTTGTTTAAGTGAGGAAGCTGGGATGAATTCCAGATTTTCTGGTTTCACATTGTTCAGATATATATATATATATATATATATATATATATATATATATATATATATATATATATATAGCATCAACACAGCCCTCGGTCACATCACAGACCAAACTTTGTGGCTCTTGGGGAAATGTTTGCGAGTACCAATGGTCTAAGGAGTCCACAGAGAGGCCGGTATCAGTCCTGTAGTACTACTAGTATATCTGTGATAGTTGAATATGGCACTGCTTTGCAGGTAACATGGGGACTGCACAACTTGCAATACTAGTCCTCTGCAAACCTTGAAAGGTGTTGCTACCTTGGAAAACATCAGAGAAAGCACAATCGTGGACCTTTGTGGGGCACTGAGGAATAAATGAGATGCCACTCAAGTAAAAAAGCCACTTAACCCACAGTGGTAACTCAGTTGGAGAAAACAGTAGATGTTGCTAGCCTAAACACGGACTACAGAACCGCAGTAGTTGGTCAGTTGAGTCCACCAGAAGCTGAGATCTCATTAACTTAGTAAAATGCCACAGTAGCCACACTAAAGTGTCTTGGGGGGTGATATGGAAACGCAGCTGTGACTACCTCAGTAAAAGTCCTGAAAATGGTGTGAAAGCACATCTGAAAATGTCACTAATCAATCATGGTGGATTGTCATATAAACAGCACTTATGACTTGTACTACTGTCTCCCAAATGATACAAGTACTAGGGTAAGTTCTTAATACCTGGCCCAAATTTGCATGATTTTATATCCTACTAAAATGCACTCACCGTAAAACAATGAAAGCAGTTATTTTGGCAAGAGAAACTAGTTTAAACATTGATTTGCAATTACGTTCACAATTCTCAAAGTATGAAAAATAAAATATGTACATGTAATATGAAAATGTATGACTAAAACAAATTGGCTAAAGTATACAAGAAAGTGATGGGTGGAACCCTTGAATAAAGCTCAGCCACTGGTAATTACTCGCGCCACATCCAAGTCCATTTTTATTTTGCTCAACATTCTATCTCATTTTGGACCCAGCCACATGCAAATCAGTCTTGTCCCTGTTTCAGTGGGAACAGTGGAGCCCGAACTAACTGCCAGGCCTTCTCTGAAGCGGAAGTAACCCTCACTAAAATTAATAGCTGACAGATTTTCCTTAATTAGGATGTTTGAAATTTGCCAAGGAGCCAAAAATGTCCCCCACACACAAATCCAGAGAGCATCATTTTAACATGAAAAGTGAGCATTTAGATCTATCCTTCAGGAAATAGATCAATTCCCAGTAATATTTACATAGGCATATTGATATGGATGTTGTAAAACAAAGTACAATTTAAGTATAACCGACAGTTGTTTTTGAAGGTTAACAAACTTTTATCTTTTATAGGGAGACTGAAACACACTTTTCTTCTGATACGGATTTTGATGATATTGATGGAAAGAACCTAAAACAAGGCAAAGGAAAAGTATGTACTCTACTTAGTTGATTTTATTCTCCTTTTACTCTCATTTTTGCAGGATAGAAGTTTAAATGCAAATGTTTTACTGTGGCATAAAACCCCATTTTGCTGTAAAATCCAGGCAGTTCTTAGATTGTCTAATTCTGCCTTTTATCAAATGCAGTATATATGTACATACATGTGTGTGCACACAGCAGTGATTGGAATAATTAAAAAGTTTGAAATGATCATTTGTACTGGTGTGTTAGTAGAAAAAAACATATTCTCGCAAGTTTGAAGGCTCAGGTTTTCAGATGAGGATATGGGTTGGATAAACTCAAGGAAGTCTTTCATAATTGCAGTAAATGGTTTAATTTGCTTGATTTGGAACTGAAGCAAACTGTATAGGCAAGCAATGTCTGGTTGCAGCTGTAGTACTAAACAGTCAGTAGACTGCCATGGTCAGATTGTGTCCTTAACAGAAATCCTGTGACCAGACACTGAGATCAAGGCAGCAGCACCCAGAGACATTTTGCTAGGGATTCTAGTTGTTCAGGCATTGAGTTTTAGGGCTTTGTTTTTGTGCAGTAATTTTTTTCTTCCCTCAACCTGTGGGTCTGTGTGACTAGAAAGCCAGTGCCTAGCGCTAGGTAACAATGACTTATTTTGAATTGTATCTTTTCTCCAGAAGCTGCCAGTATCTTTTGTGGGCTTTATTTGCATCATAGCTTTAACTTAACCAATATTGGATCTTTCATTGATTCACCTTCTTGAATCATTCCTTGTCAAGCTGAAAGTCTCTGTGCCCTTCAAAATGCAGCGTCTCCTAATGAAGGCCTATAAGGCCAGCAAACATTCACTTTAGTAGCCTAACACCCTCAAAGTGAAAGACCTGTGCTTGAGCCTTTCAACTGCCAGCACTCCCCCACCCCGCCTCGACCCCATTTATAGGTCACTATAACTCAGATTTTCTACAGCATGTTGTGTGAAACAGAGTCCTGTGAACTCTGCTCTACCTTCTTCAAAGTAAATTTTGGATTCCCATCACTGTTTTTCATCTTTACTGGCACTTTTCTCCTTTTGGAACTGTTGACTTTAGACTAATCCAAAGAAGGCGTTCTTAAGGACATGAATTTCTTCTTGTGAAAAGAGGGTGTATGTTGAAGGTTCATGCAGGTTCTCCTTCAGGGGATCGCTGTTAATAATCCTAAACACTGACTGGTCCGCCCACGTTATGGATCCGAAGCACATTTTTCAAAGTAGCATTTTGTGTAGTATCTTTACCTAACTTTCTATCATTCCTGAGTTTTAGGATGATTTTAAAGTAAGGAGTGCCTTTAGATACACAGTGTTGACTAAATTATCAGGACCCAGCTGATGATGATGATGATGATGATATAAGTTAATCAAGGAGTTAAGGAGGAAGATAACACACGTCACCTATATGTGGAGGGTGAAGCTATCCACTCTCTATGTACAGCTATCCCAATCATAATACTATGTGGAACCTTCATATCGGGGTACTTCAGTGTTGGAGGTACCATTAGTCCTAATCTGTGATCTGCAGCGCATGATGAAATATTGCGCCTAGTTTCCTCAAAACCAGCCGCACCAACCTCCTCAACCACCACCTGACCTGCAAAACATTTGAAAAACCACAAAGACCTCTCCACCTCACTCCCGTACCACCTGTTTGTGGCCCGCCATTATGATCTGGATACTTCTGAAGAAGAATGAGAAGATGTAGATGGCTGCTCTTTACATGAGTGGGACAACTACATAGTCCCAATAATGGGAGATCCCTCTCTGCCTCATCCACACACTTCAATAATTGCTGGGTTTCACTTGTTAGTGAAACGAGCTTGCAAACGCGTTGAACTAATTATTGCAGTCTTTAAAACATGGTTTCTATATGATTTCAAAGAACCTGCAAAGAAGACAACTATCCCAATTATTTAACACATTTGGCTGGTAGGTTTCAAAATCCTCTCAGATCCAACTTCTGTCCCTGCCACGGTGCACTCCCGAAAAAAAATATCATGCTGCTGAGAACCTCAGCATACATTATAAGACATCCTTTTGTGATTCAAGCTGCACACATTTAGTCCTACAATAGGACATCATCCTGTATCGATCATCCTGATTGTGATGGTGGGAAAACAGATCATAAGATTATTTTACAGTAAAAGGGTTTTTACCCTGCCTGCAACATTATAATGGCTGTGGACCAGTGTTCTCCAACCTTTTCTTTGAAAGATATTTATGTTCACTGAAAATCATTCAGAGCTACTAATATTATCAGTGCTGTTGTGACCACATCAAACAGGATTACGTTAGTGGCCACCCCATAGAGAATTACCTCCAGCACTCACATCAGGCTGGCTTGGTAGCAGTAATGTAAAAAAGGCTATATCCGTGTTCAATGCCTCTAAATTGGTACTACACAGCAGCCATAGCTGCAATGATATAGGCACCAAGGTATAATATGAGTAATAAGTCTTCCCAACACAGCATGGTTTATCACTCAAATATAAGCTTTAAATGCATTTTGGAAATGTAACCTTTTTTTCTTCAAACATCAGTTTGAGTTCTGAAAATACACACATTTTCATCTCGAATACACTCTTCAATTTAGTTATACATATATTCAACCAAATGCAAGCTTCTAATTCAGTAGACTGGGCTTCACACAGGAGAGCTACTTTCAATTAGCTGGGGAGCTACCAGGATTAGAAGCTTGTTGTGGACACATTGGCTATCATTGGCTGTGATAACAGACCAATGTGGTCTGATATTACCTCTTTTTTTTATAGTGGAATCCAGATCATGAGGAAGAGACTAGAGTTGTTCTAGGACATGAGCTAGAGCATCAGCAGCAATTATTGATGCATCAGTGGAGGCAGCCATGACTGGATTTTGGCAAATGGCACTAGCCATAGTACTAATGTGCCCGGGCTGGTTAAGATGCACTTCCTTTGGGCCCCAAGTTTAAAAACCGTTCATTAGAAATGCTTTTCAATTGAGAAACCATATTTGAACAACACATGAATGAGGCCTTAAAGATGAAGGCAGACACTGAGACAGCACTCAGTGTGAATGTCTTGCATTTCTGTTGATCAAATGCCTTTTCATGAAGCCAGAGGCAGGGAGCTCTTGTTCAATTGAAGAGGTTGCTATCCTTAAAGATATCAAAGTCCACGGCAGCAACAGCAGACCTTTTTGAACAGGTCTCAATATTCTGCTTTGGCCAGACTAACTTCAGCTTCCTCAGTTCAAATGACAAGAGAAAAAAGGTAATTTGCCCCTTTGTAGACTTCACACTGGCATAGATGAGCAAGAACCGCAATACTATTACATGCTCCTTTTTGCGAAGTGTTTTGCACTGCTTGCCTCGTCAACAGCATCCATGGGGACTCCACCAGACAAAGAACAAGAGATTTGAAGTAGTGGACAGGATAGGAAGATGAAGAAAGTGGATGCCACCCAATAGCAGCTCCAATGCTCTGTTTAATAGTCATGCATGCCTACAATGGAAGGAGATACGGTTGTAATGGGTACCATTTTGTAACTCCAGAAAAAGCTAAATGTTGGTGTTTAGCATCCAAACACAACCACCTTGAGTCTCTGGGGAATGATTTTTAAACTGGTGCGGGATATTTGCATACGCTTTTCTCCTGGTACCATTGATTCCAACAGTTTTGGAGAAATTCAGAGCATTCAATGTACCCTTGATCGTGATAGTTCCAAAGCGTCCTCACGAACCCTGGTTCTCTTATCTAGTACAGCAGTCAAGACAAACGTATGCCATAATTCCTTTAACGAAGTAGCAGAAGTAATTCACCCAAACCTTGGGAAACTCCAGAGGTGGTGAAGTTTCAGCATTTAGTCTTACTTAAAACACTATCATCAAAGAAACATGTAGGCCTTCCTATAGAAAGTACAACACTCTCGTATGCAAAAGTTATCTAGCATGGTGTCAAACTGCCAGCTTCCAGTACAACTTTCATCAGGCCATGGTTATAGTTATGCCTCATTTAAGAGTAGACTCATCAGTTATTGTGTCTTATTTGAGAGGACAGCCTGATGAGCATGCATTCTCTATACCACTAATCAAAAGGTTCATGGCAGGAACAAAAAGACCTGCCTACCTACTTGGGCAGTACCTCACTCATAGTGGAATCTAACCTCTATTTTGTGCTTGCTCGTCCAATTACACCATTTAAGGCCATGCGCAAAGCCACACTTAAGCACTTTACATTAAAGACCTTGTTCTTAGTGGCCATTTCATTAAGAACGGTAAATGAAATACAGGCACTCACGGTGCAGGAACCTTACATAAGAATAAAGTGGTCATGACAACACCCATAATTCTTACTAAAGGTGATATCACCTTTCTCATCAATCGGAGCATTATCTTAACATCTTTTTCCCCAAAGGCCGTCTAATGCAGCAGAAAGCCTTACGCACACATAAGATGTCATAAGAGTGATTATGTACTACAGGTTACTCATGAACTTAGGAATGCCAATTAATTCTACATGGGACATTCAACACAGGCCTTGGGTATAGCTGTAACAAAACAAATATTAGTGCTCAATGGATTGTACAAAACGTTTAGTTTTTCACGGCCCATCAAAACTGGACAAAAAGACTTTAGACAAAGTATTCCACCAGGAAAAAAGGAGCTACAGTAGCTTTTATGGCAGACGTTTCTTAACAAGAAATCTGCAGGGCAGCCACATGGTCCTCAGTACATACTGCCACAAAACTTTACTTTGGTTATTTAGTCACAAAAGGAGAATACAGTGGGTCAAGCAGCTAAGAATTCTTTTTGCATCCACTCCCTCTTCTAACCCACCTCTCCAAGGGAGGTAATACCGCTTCATAGTTTATACAAAGTATGTGAATGTAGAAAAGATTTCATGCTAAAAAAAGAAACTAGTTGATTACCTGAAATTATGGTTATGAAGCTTGACGCTCTTAGAGATTCACAAGCGTCCCTCCCACCTCTCCAGTGGAGGTTGTTTGTGGAAGGGAATAGGAAGATAAAATATTAGATGGTGGCCCTGCACTGGGGCAATGTGGACTTGCGGTTGGAGTTGTTTGGCTAAAAAAAAAAAAAAAAAACGTTTTTTGATGGCTCAGCCTATGACAGCATCCATTCTCAATCTAGAATGTTTCACGAGTGTGGACCCAAGCATTCAAAATTGTACAAAGCATGTGAATCTAGAAGAACTTCAAGCTCCGAAACCATAGTTACAGGTAACTAGTTTCATCCTGCACAAGTTTTATGCAATGGCATGTTTTTTTAAATGGCCTGTTTGTTTCACTTCTACTCCAACAAACATGAGTAATCTGCTGAAGGAACTGACTCCGTTCCAATTCTGCCCTCTGTACCGGTTCAAATATCCGCGCACTGACCTCCGCAGCACACGGAAGAAGACTGCGACGCCTGTCGCTCATTTCGCTCGAAAAAAACCTTCGAGACCACCGGGCTTCGCTGAAAGAAATGCAATGACAAAGCATCGAAGACTCCCCCAATATCTTCATAGAAGATATCGAATAGGAAGAAATGGAAGTGTACGCAGTGGAAGAAGAGGCCTTTTCCGTCCAAGATTCCAACTCCAAGCTGGAGATAGAGCTGGAGTCCCATGATGTTCCAGCCGGTCCAGGTCCTATGAGTACCAAAGCACCTTTACCCACAAAACCCGCTTCCACTAAAAATGAGGCTTCTGGGTCACCACTGCCATTTGACCATGGTAGGCACTGAGACTCCTGCTTCGAACGCTCCACCCTCTGACTCTGCACCAAAAACGCTCGTCAAGCCTTCCGGGTCGGGCTCGAGTCGAGATACCACAACTTGTGGCACCAAAAACTTCGGTTCCGATAGACCAATCCAGCTCGGCACCAAAATTTCTTGGCCAAAACAGAAAGATCTCAACAGCCTCCAGAGCCAGTTCTGGAAACCATGCAAGAAAATCTAGATCCAAAAGAAAATTCATATAAATCCAGACACTGGACATATTACACGAAAGCCAGTGATGAAATGAAATGAAAAAAATGTATAAAGCGCTACACAGACCCAAGGGTATCTAGGCGCTGGATAGACACGCAGGCAGTGAGGTCGATTAGTAAAGTAAGTTAGTAAAGCCAGGTCTTTAAACGCTTCCTGAACTGTAGCAGGTTAGGTTCATTTTTAAGAGAGGTAGGCAGGGAGTTCCAGAGTTTGGTGGTATATGCAAAGCTTTTGCCTCCCCACCTTACTTTACACATCTTGGGGACAATTAGGTTGCCACTGCCTGAGGATCTCCGTGATCTGGCCGGGATGTAGGGCTTGAAGAGTTGCGATAATTGCCCGGGGCCTTTGCTGTGTATAGCCTTGAACGCAATACATAGAGCTTTGAACTGAATCTCGGCAAGAGCTTTAGAGGCCAAGTCTCAAAGCGGGTAAGCCCAAGCAAGACTCTGGCAGCGGCATTCTGCGTCACCTGAAGGTTATGTATACTGCGCTTGCTCGCGCTAGTAAGAAGGGCGTTGCAGTAGTCCAGCCTAGAGCCAACTAAGGCCATGACCACTGTTTTCCTTAGTTAAAATGGGATGAACGGGAGTACCTTTTTTAGGATTTTAAGAATAAAAAAAACAAGCAGCTGTAGTCTGATTAATCTGGGATTCAAAGGAGAGCTTGGAGTCGAAGAGAACACCAAGGTTTTTTTACCTTGCTGGCTGGTATAGGCGGAGAACCCATGTCACTTGGCCACCAGCTGTCTGACCAGATACTTGGTGTGATGCCGAACAGCATGACTTCTGTTTTTGATGTATTTAGTTTCAGACAGTTAGCCTGCATCCAGTTCCCTATATGACCCATGCAGTCTTGAAACCGGGAAGCCGTATCCGGGCTGTTGATAGACACAATAATCTGTGTGTCGTCAGCGTAGGACACCAGCGAGAAACCGAAGCTTCTTATCAGTTTGGCCAAGGGGGCGACGTACAGGTTAAAAAGAGTGGGGCTCAGTGACGAGCCCTGAGGGACTCCACAAGGAAGTAAAAAATCCGGGGAGATGAATACATCATGAGCCACTGATTGCGTCCTGTTGGACAGGAAAGATCTGAGTAGGAGGAGTGCTTGATCTCTGATCCTTAGCGAGGCAAGGCGTTCAACCAACACGTCATGATTGACTGTGTCGAATGCTGCCGAGAGATCTAAGAGGATAAGGGCAGCACTACCTCCTCTGTCAAGGGTTTGCCGGAGTTCCTCCGTGGCCGTAATGAGTGCCATTTCGGTACTATAGTGGGCCTGAAAGCCATACTGCGAGTGGTCCAGAGTGTCTCCTTCCGTAAGAAAGGAGGACAATTGCTCATTTAGGAATTTTTCGATGACCTTAGCAGGGAATGGTAGCCTAGAGATGGGTCTATAATTGGCAGTTTCCTCTGGATCAAAATTGGATTTCTTCAAGAGAGGCAAGATGGAAGCTTTTTTCCAATCGGTGGGAAAGTACCCTGGGGGTAATAATATGGTTAAAAATAGGCCAGAGGACGGATGCAATGGTTTCAGGGACCAAATGCAGCATTTTGGGTGGGCAACGGTCAAGGGGGGATCCGGACTTGATTAAGGAGACTAATTTGATGGTCCGATCGAGCGAGATTGACGGAAAGATAGGAAGTGTGGAGTCGAGCAGCCGTTTGCTTTGGTGTGATGAGTGTGGCTGGCACTTGGATTGTTTTAGGGCACAAAAGCATTGAAGACTTGTTTAACTTTTAGTTTAAAGGCATCAGCTAACTTATTACAGAACTGCTGGCTACTTTCTTGGGCTTGAGTTTCCAGAAGCCTAGAGAATTTTTTTAACCATGGTAAAAAACCTTTTAGCGCAGCCGTTAGCGGTTTCTATTTTTTCTTTAATGAAGTCTGATTTGGCCTTCAGAATGAGCTTTTTATAGGTTTGAATGGCCTCTCTGTAATTTGATTTAGTTTGGACATCCTGAGCTAGCCTCCATTTTCTTTCAAATCTACTACAGCTTAGTTTTTGTGCCTTCAAAGACTCATTGAACCATGGTTCAGAGGGAGATTGCTTGACTGAGTGCTGCAAAGTCAAGGGGGCCAACTGCTGTCCGGCGAGGTCGATCCAGGAATGATAGCTCCTCACTGCCTCATCCAAGTCCGTAGGGATGGGCGGACTAGAATGTTTAAGTATCTTACTTAGTTCTTCTCCCTCAACCTTGTGCCATGGACGAAAGCTAAGTGTTTTTTTTTTATACCTTAGTAGACCTTTTAGATGGCAGAGTGATCTCAAACATTATTGCCTTATGGTCCGACCAAATGAGTGGCAGAACTCTGTTAAATGACAGATTGGGGTGATCAGAGAAGACCCCGTCAAGGCAATGCCCAGCTAAGTGTGTAGGCTCATTGACCTGCTGAGTGAGTCCTGTACTGGCCCTGTGGTCTAAAAGGGCTACAGTGTCGGTATCAGCGATATTCTCAAGGTGAAAGTTGAAGTCACCTAGAATTGTGAAGTTAGATTGTTTTGCCTTAAGCTCCAGGAGTTGACCTATAGAGTTTAAAAAGCTGGCCTTCGCTATTGGTGGGCGGTAAATAAGTATTCCGTTGTAGGTATTCTGGCTGTCGAGTTTGATTTTGAAAGTCGCTGCTTCGCTCTCTGTGATATCTGGAATTGGTCTAAACTGTATATTAAAGTCCTTTCTGGCTATGAGCGCAATTCCACCTCCCCTTTTCCCGACTCGGTCTATCCTGTACATTAGGAAACCATCAGGGAGAGCCCCTAGATACCATCCTCCAAGAGAAAAGCAGACCCTGTATATAAAATTCCTCTTAAAAAGGAGGACATGGCTACTAGCCCTCTTCACCCCATTCCTCATACCCCTCCACCATCTTCACCAGTACCTATTAAACCACCTTCAGATCCTTTAGACAACACACCATAGAGCTCTCCGGGTACAGATCCTGATGCAGGGGATGACACTTGTGGACAACCCCCACCAGATCCATGGGATGATTATATCGGTCCTCCTACAGACACAGATCCAGATCTATGCCCTGCTAAACCTTCCCCTCCTGATGACAACACCTCCTATCAGGACAGCCACATACCATGGAGTTACTTTACACAAGGAATCTTTCGAAGATTTCTGATTTGAAACATTAGGGACAACAGTCATTACCTATGTTAGAGGGTATGATGAGGCATGCTGAAGACCTTTTTAAAGATCAAATGAGGTCACGTATTATAACACCCAGGGTGGATAAAAAAAATATAAACCCCCACCATCTGACTCAATTTTTACTAAGGGTCAGCTTCCTTCAGATTCTTTAGTTTTGTGCAATGCTTTTAAAAGAGAAAATTCACAAAAAGGAGTCCAAGTTAATAGATACCTCAGGCAAGAGTGGCTGCACAATCGGCCAACCATTGGCATATAGCCAATACGCAAGGTCTTTTGGCTAGGGACGATAGGGCCTGTAGTGTAGTTCCTATAGTACCCCTGCAGGACCTGCGCTTTTGAAGAACATACACTATGGGCCTGTTGGTAGACTGATTCTGAGCACCCCCACCGCGTATGTTAGCCTGTTTGCATTAGCTAGCTCACAGTGCCACTAGAATCTTCTTTTTATCAGAGAGATTAGTTTTTGGCAACCTCAGAACACGACAACCCTGATTCCTCAGACTCTTGGAAACAATGTACTACTTTTCGCTCAGTCACTCATGCTTGCTCATTTGGTCTCAGAGAGTTACACAGAAGAAACAGTCGAGCGTGTTTACAATAAGAATTTATTGCACAGTTGTTCTTCTAGTATAAAATATATGTGCTGCGACAACTGTTAAACAGTAGCAGAGATATATGATCAGCAGAACAGTGAATAAAAAAGGATAGTACAGTTCTACCATTTTGCAATAGTCATGAACATATACATGGATATAAAATGCATTTATAAAATAAAGTGCATACTCCTACAATGCCTGTCTAGATGTACCAAAGTGTACCTAGCATGTGAGTAGGTGCGACAGAAAGCCAAGAATCCCGCTAGGATTTAGTCAAACCCCATTACCTGAATAATGTGTGGGACCTCGTCCTGGTCTCGAGTTGGACACCCCGCAAGGGATGATTAGACCACTGTCAGCTGGAGCGACTGCATGCAGGAGACTCCGCGTCTTTGGTCGGTGTGTCGGCCTGGAAGTCTCGGTTCCCTCTAACTACTGATGGCAAGAGGTGCTGTATTTATACAGAAAAGTATAGAGTCCCTTTGTCCCTTGTGTCTTGTGTTAGCCATTGTTGGGTATGAAGATGATGTATGGGATGAACCGGTTACGTAGATGTTTATGCAGGTGGATCCTAGCCCCTGCCTGGTTTCCTAGAACTCTTATGAATATTTATTCTTACTGGATGAGCACATCGAAGATGGTATAGGAGGCCATTGTTCAGGAAAAACCCTCCTTCTGTACCCAAACCACAGTCTAGATAACGTTCAGCCCTCAGCGCCAGTTATTGTGGAGAATAGGGAACTAATGTAGGTGAAAGATTATGCCTATATTAGGGCATCTCAAACCATGCCTATATTAGGGCATCTATATGAAACATAACACCCACTCCTCTTAATACTCAACAATAATAAACAATGATAGCAAACTACTAAGTCATACTAGGTGGTAGCGCATATAATTGTCAGTGAGCCACATAAAAACATTTTTAAAATTTTTAAAAGCATATTAAAAACATTTCTAAGAGGGGAAAAATGTGTAGAGTCAGTTTTTGAAGTTGTACTCAAGCTAAAGGTCTAGCTGAGTTCATTTATAGAATTTAAAACTTTTACAAGCGTTTTAGAAGGCCATGCTTCCTCTAGCGATAGTGTCAATTTAGTAGGAAATGTTCCAAATTTAATCAGAGTTGAAATGAAAAAGGAAAGTCTGAATTCTTTCCCAGTACATGATGAGCCAATTGAAGATTGTGTCCTGGCTGGGAGACGCAACATCAGTCACTTGCTGTAGGGGACGGGAATTGTAATATTTCACACACTACGTCAATGGAGCACAGATGAAATTTAGTACTGCCCATATTTGGCATATCGGCAGCCGGTGCTGTAGTCAATACCTCAGTGCCCGTAGTGCTAGTTGTAGCGCTTGTGCTGGTGTCAGCGCTAGTGGTGGCTGAGCTGATGCTCACCCCAGTTGTTAAAGGCACCTGCGGGTTTTCAAGGAATGCAGTCATCAGGATAGGAATACGCTGGGGACACAGCCGAGCGTGGGACCTCAGCGGTTCCAGCCTCGTGTTCAAGTCCGCAGGCGTCTCTGACTCGAGTGTCAGACAAATGTCCAACACGCATTCTTCACCGCAAAACAGGCATCGAAGAACAGGTAAGATGCAGTCCATCCAGACTGGTCTAAACGATGAGAACCAAGAAGCACTCAGTTCTCGTAGGCGAGGCGCACCCAGACGTTGTACCATGCGCTCACGGTATCTACGTTCCAGAAGAGCTTTCGCCATTTCGTTCGTGATTGGGCCGTCCATTGCGTATCAGGAAAATGACCATCAGGATTCCAGCTATTAAAAGCCGTATCAGAGGTAAACCTCCAAAGATGCTTCCAAATACGGAGTGTATAAAACTTGGGATAACTCCGAGGACTGTTTGGAAGGTGCTTAGAAAACCTGACCCTATGGTCTTAAATAAGTGTACAATACCGCTCGTATCAGACATGTTAAAGATACGACCCACCATTTCTACGAAATGAAAGGGGCAGTTTGTACGAATAAGTGCCTCTATCTCAGTCGAGGTCCTTGCCACTTGAAGATCAAAGGTCTCTCGAGCGGAGGTTAAGGGTACAGTTTGCTGTAAAAGCATGGCTTTCTTTCTGCTCAAAGTGTCAAATTTTATAAAAGATATCTCTAACGAAGGCCACAAAGACGCCTCCCTGACTGTACTTGTTGGGGGAAACAATACTTGCATACAGCAAGTAACCCTGGCGTTCACGGTGACCAGATAGGCGATGCCCGGAAGCATGCCACAGCAACCTTGATCATTCAGCATCAAGTAACTCCCATTTGAGAGTAACTCGAACACTGGTGTGATCACGGCAGCTGGAGTTCCTTTCATGTGGCAAGACAGATTCGCCACCGAACCATTACAAGCTCTGTGTAAAATAATGTCTTGACACATGAAAGAGCCGCTTAAAGCGTTCTTGCAGTTTGTACCACTCAAACACTTCACGATCCCCCACTCCGGCATCGAAATCTATATGGTAATTCCCAGGATTCCTTAATGTATTCTTTACCCAATATTTCATATCTGCCTGCCTTTGCTCAAGGCAATACTGAAACTGAAAGGTCGTGACCGGGAGAGTGATATGGCCGTGGATTAGCCATTCTGTTGATGGTGATTCCGCTACTGTGAATGGTAGCCTGTCCAGTTTTTCAATACGCAGCATTGTATATTTAGCTCCCCTTTGTGCCATTTCTATCTGTGTATCCGTTAGATTGTATTCAGAAAACAGAGACGTACTGTTTATAAAACGCCAAGGCACAAAGCCTGCACGCAAAGATTGCAGCGTCCAGCTTAATAACATAATAGAACGTAACTGAGATTTGCCGTGTTGTAATATGGCTAAATCCTGTTCCAGTATGTCGATAGCAGAAGATACAATGTTGCCCAATGAATATATCCTGGAGGTCAAAGTTGTTAACCCGTTATCTACCACAGCTAATGCTTTTTCTAAGTTTATACGGTCTATTTCCCGTATTCTCTCTGCGACCTCTTGTTGGGAAATCTTCCAGTTTTCATTATAGGCAGCATAAATGCCTGCATATATGAAACGTTTTTGACGTGTTTTCCTGGGTCCTAGTAAAAAGTCCCTAAGATCCATGTCAAGTGAGAGTAAAGATAAGTGTTGTTTCACTTCTGCAATTGTTGAGGTTTCTAACCAACCGAGGCACAACTTCCCAACACTATAGGATGTCACTACCCCTGGTTGTTCTCTCTGTACATAATGTGGGTCTGGCCTGTGGATACTGAGTCCCTCGGTGATGTTCAGAAATCGCTTATGACAGCTATTCGTGTCTAAGGGCCAAACCACCCACGGTTTCTAATTTGGGTCTGTTCTATTGTACTTTAAGATGTCATCCACTGTTGCCCCTTCTTTTGTAGTTGAATTCTGCCACCCCCCATATGTCGGTGTTGGAAACCTAGGGGTGTTCAGGTCCTTGCTCTTGGCTAGTCCAAGACAGGATGTCTGTTGGACAGTATCATTTAAAAAGATCTGCTGTGGAATGAGGCATGCTCTAAATAGTGCCTCTGTACCCTGGACTTGCCAGTCCCTTGAACCCCAAACTGATTTTAAGTCAATTTCGTCTTCCCATAGGTCGAAACCCTGTTCAGACAATTGGGCCAAAAAGGAAGCAGAGTAAATCTGTTCAGTGTTAGTCAACATAATTTTCAGTGCTGATGTTGGTGCAACCTTGTAGTAATATGCGGCTGGATCTGTGGTGTTAAACCCTGAAAAGTATGAAAAGTTCTGTGCAAACGTTTGTGAACTACTTTTTGGTGGTGTCGGGCAATGTTCCCACTGATGGTACTCAAACATTCCTAGGTGAAATGGATTTGTGCAGGAAATGATGACCATAATGTTGGTAACAGTACAATGTCATAATTTGAAGAACACTCTAACATTTCATTATTAGAAAATGCAGCAGTTTTCTCTAAATCAGACAACATGTTATTTACTTTCTCAGAGTCCCAATCATCAGAAAATGTACTTGAGGTAATGATATCACTTAATGAAATTTTAAATACATGATTAATTTTTAAAAGCTCGGTCGGACCGAATGTTAAAATCAACCTTGTCCCATACTATACCATCCGGTATAGGAACTGCTGTAATGTTCACTGATGACAAGTCTCTTTGCTCACGATGTGATGATGGATGTGGCTTCAGTAGTATGTTGACCTTTTGGGCTATGGAACTTTGTTGAAGATAGTTGTCCATTAATAAGCATACTAAAAGTTAGTACTAGGCCAAGCCAGAAAAGAAAAAACAATATCCCAGAAATTACCCAGAGTTCAATCCAAGGCGATACCAGGTATGTCTTTTTTAGAAAGTGAAGAAAGTTCTTTATTCGTTGCTTGAATGGTGTTTTGGCTGGCGTGGTTTCCGGCTCGCTTGGATCCAGAGAAAACGTATCAAAGTTCATGAAATAGCCAGAAGCAGTACGATGAATTGTAGGAATTACATCTGGATTAGTTGAAATGTTATTTTGCTCTTGACTAGGCATGTTGACGTAGACTTCTGTATTAGGTCTAATTGCAACTTGTGAATTAGTCTGATGTTCATTTTGAATTTGAATGTTTGGTTCAAGTGGAACAAGTTCCATAGCATTGTTGCTTAGTCCTTCATTCCTTACAGGTGGCTCTTCAAACGTGATGAGTCTTTCTGTTTGAACTTCTTGGATTGTAGCGGGAGGAGGGCGTCTGCTACCGTGGAGACCACGAGGCCTACTGCTTATTATCGGCCACATAGTGTGGTTTGATTAAGTCGATTGAGACAAATCTTTTCTCCTTTTTTCCGGCAAGAGGCGGCAAAAGTACAGTTCTTGTTCCTTATACTGCAAGGACTGGTACAGGTGTTCTGTATGAAGGTCCAAATTCCTTTTTGTCTGCAATTTTCTCTCTGACCAGATCCCCGACTTTTGGGATCCAGACAGGTCATGCCGTGTCTGCCTTGACTTCCCCAGTGGCGGTCTGCTTTAGTCGGACATTGCTTTGTTTTGCCCTGGATTAATTTAGTTCCTGTAAAACAGCCAAACGATCATGGATATCAAATGGTTTTTCATCCGCCACTGCGCCTTCACAATCAAGATTAGGTACCCACATTCGTGTCCCAAAGAGGACTTCATATGGAGTGACACCCCTAGAGAGTTTCTTGGCTGGTTGTTTAACACCCGCTGTACCCCATAAAGGTGTTTGACCCAACTACCGCCCTTGCCTAATACCCTAGCTGTTAAAGATTGCTTTAAGTCCCGGTTTTCCTCTCCACAACCGAATTTCCTCGGGATGGTACGGAGAGGAGTACCGAAATGCTACGCCCATTTCTTCCATGGCCTCTTTGTAAGCCCGAGAGCTAATCACATGGCCGCGGTCAGAATGTAACGTGCTAACTGCGTATGTGCCGATAAAGACTCGCAAATCTTTTATAACAGTTCGAGCGTCAGCCGAGCGCTGAGGCCAGACCGTAAGGAAACTTGAGCTGGACGCGCACGAACGGACAACCTGATGCTGTCTAATAATGGTATCTGTACTGGACGTGTTGTGGTGGACCCTTGCATGTGCTTGCAGATGTCGCAGTTCCAGACATAGTCTCTAATCTGCCTTCTTATCGCAGGCCACCAGTAGCGTTGTTTCAACAAAGAAACAGTCTCCCTAAGTCCCGTATGTACAGAACCTATCCCTTCGTGTGCTGCCACAATTAAACCTAACCTACGATCCATATTTGGTATTACCCTATCCCCCACTCCAGGAATCTGAGCATATGGAATGTTACTTGCATCTAACTTGTAGGAGTATTTGAGTGGAAATTTTTTAGGTACTGCTGTGCTGCTTTTGCGTGCAGCAATGACAGCTACCATAATCTCACTGTCTATTCCCGTTTTGGAACGAGTGAGTGCAGCTACGGAAGCCGTGCGAACAGCCCCCTTTGCGGCTTCATCAGCGAAAGAATTCCCCTCAACGTGAACGCCATCACGTTGATGACAGTGTATGGATCACGTGAGTCCTTGGTAGCTCGTTTTTCAACTCTGCTACCTGTTCCCATAGCATTTTATGCTTAATTGTGCCACCTTTCGCATCTTTAAACCCGTTTTGCTCCCAATGGTCTAGGTATTCATTATATGACTGAACACAGTAAAACGAATCACACACGATTAGTGTGGGGAATTCATGATCCGTATTTACCAGTGCCAGTATCAGTGCTTTTAACTCTGCCAACTGTGCCGTGCAGTCTCCTAGCGATTGTGTTTTTGTGCAACTCGGATAGAACTTTCCATCCTGCATGTGACCTTTAACGATAGCACACGCTGCGCTGTATTACTGCTTACTTCCTATGGCCGGTTGCGCAGATCCGTCAGTATAAATAATATATTCATACTGATCGAGAGGCAAGATTTCATTTGGTATAGGATATTCGTGTTCATATTGCAGGAATGCCTGTGTTTTTAAACTTGGATCAAATCTGTATTCAACGTCCGTTGCATTAAGAGAATTAGCCCATTCTATCCATCTTGGATGTAAGGCTTTCGCATTTGGAATGCTGGCTTTTGTAACAGCTTCTAAAGCCGGTCCTGGGGTTACGACTGTAATGCGTTTCCCCCTGTGCCAGTGCTCTTTCTCTTGCTACAGCGGTCTGAACAGCTGTCAGGATTTTCTCTGTTGAAGTGAAACGCATTTCTGCATTTGTGTACAGGTGTGATTTGTATGCGATTGGTACTGTTTCTCTTTCATTGAAGGTTAAGTAAGTGTACCCGCATTGACCCGCAATTATACGGATCACCAAGTGGCGTACGTTTACGCGTGTTTGCAAGTGTTTGGAAGCTATCGTGTCTTCCTGGAGTGAACGAAGAATATTAGTATGTTCTTGTGTCCAATTTCTGGCTGAAAAGTCAGGTTTTATTAGGTCGTAGAAAGGTTTTACCCTTTGTGCGTAATCTAAAATGTATGTTCTGCCGGAATTTAGGAATCCCAGTATTGATTGTAATTTTTTTTATGATTTTGGAGGTTGGAGCAGCGCACATTTTTCTAAAAAGTTTGCTGCTAGACTTTTCCCTTCACTTGACAGCTCATATCACAAAAATAGGACATTGAGGTGGGCTATTTTTGATTTTTTTAAAGTTAAATTTGTAGCCCTCAGTGGCAAATCCCATAATAATGGTGCTTACCCTGGTCAAGTGCCTCTCTAAGTCATCGTCCATTAAATAAATATCATCAACATAGGACAATGCTGTAGTGTAGCTCCTATTTCCCTAATAGGCTCTGTGCATTGGAATAATATATCCTATAGGTTTGACATAGGACTAAGGTCAGTATGTCCCTATCGAGTATATTAAACTTAATTACTTGTGCCAGCTAGCTCAGAGGCCACTAGAAACTCCTTGACAACAAGAAGGGAGTAGTTTCTGGCAGCCGCAAAACATGACCACTATGTTTCCCTTTAGAATCAGAACGTGTCCCAGAGTCGTGGAAACAATAGATAACTATTTCACTCCGCTCAGTCGTGCATGCTTAGTTTTCTCCAAGTTACACAGAAAGAACAGACGGGTGTTTTCAATAAAGGATTTATTGAACAGTCTTGTTTCTGATGTAAGTAAAATGGCTGTTACGATCACAAGACAGTATGCGAGATAAATAATGTACAGTGTGAGCAGTAGAAATAAATAATACTGCGAGAGCATTATCTTTTAGTACATAAATAACAGACTAAAAATGCGAGTACTCATACGATGCGTTGCTAAGCTAGTTCTACCCCAATGTGCCTAACCTAACTTAGGTATAGGGAGAGGTATGAAGTAGGTGAAGTATTCCTTACTATGGTATACTTAGAGTATATCTGAAAGAGACACGTTAGTGACAGATTCCTTACCTTAGAATATCCCCAGGCGTCAGGCTGGATCCGGAAAGTTTTTGCGTAGCAGTACCCTTGCGCGTCGGTAGGCGTCGTCGTGCGGCTCCGCGTCCGGCGTCGTGATTGCCGGGATGACGTTGCGGGCAGTACTTAGACGCCGCCCCTGCGCGCTGACGTCAGTTCTTCTTTTTCCGCGCCAGTAAGCGCAGATCCGGGAAGAGCAGTGCCCTAGTCAATTTTTGACTAAATTTTGGGTGATTTTTTCACTGTTTCTTTTCGAGTCTTCTCGACTCCTAGGTGTCGGTAGGGATGCCCGGCTTCAAGCCATGCGACGTCTGTGGTCGAATGATGTCGATCACAGACCCGCACTTAGAGTGTCTCTACTGTCTCGGCCGAGACCACGACACGAAGTCGTGCCCTGACTGCCGGGCCTTACACCCGAAGGCTTTGCGAGAGCGGTCTCGAAAGCTCCTCGAGGTCCGGCAGTCGGCTCCGCGCCGCACCAAGCCCCGGTCCCGTGAGAGGTCGAGGGGCCGGTCGCAGAGCCCCCGCCGGTCGTCGGAGTCCAAGTCTTCGCACTCGGGTAAGTCGAAGCACAAGAAGTCTAAGAAGCACCATCGCTCTAAGACTTCGCCTCGCCGGTCTCGCGACTCGGCTGAGGCCCCTGTCGGCACCGTCCCCGCGGCTCTGGATGTGCCTGTGGCGCTGCCCCCGCGTTACCCGTCCTTCCCGGGTTCGGGGGCGACTCCGGCCGAAATACAGGAATTCCTGTCGGCCATGGCCCGCCTCTTCGGGCCTCAAGGTCCCTCCGGTGCGCCTTTGGGCCCCGCGGGCCCTGATGGGGTAGCTCCGGCGTCGCCGACGACTCCGGTCCCGGCGTCGCCTGTCCCGCCAGCCTTAATCCCAGCCTCGGCTCCGGCCCCGATCCCGGCTCCGGTGGTACCGCAACCCCGATCGACGCCGGTTGACCTAACCACGCCTCCGCCCGGCGCCGATGTCCCCGGTGCCGTTCCTGACGTTGCCCGGGGCTCCGGGCGGCGTCGTTCCCCGGTTCTCTCCGGTTCCGGACATGGAGCCGGACCGACGTCGCTCGACGCCGGTGCCGATGAGACCTTGGGTCCCAGATGTCCCTCCTCCTCCATATTTTGAACCAGAGGAGGACCAGGAGAGCTGGGAGGGGTCGGAAGACCCTCTCATACAGCAGTGTATGATCAGGACTGGGCAGAGGAACTTGGGGATGCCAGTGGTCTAGACACTTCCCCTGACACTGGCATGCTGTCTCCTCCCGTGGCTACGGAGGAGGGAGCAAATTTTGCAACTGTGTTGCGTAGAGCAGCTGGAGCCTTGCACCTCCAATTGCCTACTGTGGCTGTCAGGACTAATCTCCTGACGGAAGTGCTTCAGCCGGCAGCTTCCTCCTCGGAGACTGTGCTGCTGTTTAATGATGCACTGTCTGACGTTCTTTTGGGCACCTGGTCCAAGCCCACCACAGGGGCTCCTGTGGATAGGAACGTGGCCCGACGCCATCGCCCTGCTCCGGGCGACCCCTTGTTTCTCTCTCAACATCCCACCCCCGAGAGCTTGGTTGTCCAAGCCTCTGCCTCCCAAACCGCCTTCCCTACCGCCCCTCCGGATAGGGAATCCAAACGCCTGGACCAGTTTGGGAAGAAGGCTTTTTCTTCCTCCAGTGCTGGCTTGCGGTCCGTCAACACCGCTTGCCTTTTGGGCCGATATACCCACTCCCTGTGGGATTCGGTGGCGGCTGTTTTGCCCCAGTGTTCTGAGGAGGTCCAGACACTGCTTACCCGCACCATTGCGGAAGGTAGGGATGCGGCAAAGTTCACCATACGTTGTGGCCTTGATAACGCCGACTTGCTGGGCAGATCGCTTGCAACGACGGTGGCGCTGCGTCGCCACGCCTGGCTGAGAACAACTGGTTTCTCGGGTGATGTCCAGAATACACTCATGGACATGCCCTTTGATGGAGTCGGTCTTTTTGGTTCCAAAGCAGACCATGCGCTGGAGCGTTTTAAGGACTCACGGGCTACTGCCAAGTCCCTGGGCCTTTCTGTTGTGCGCCCTCCGCTAACCTCTGCTTTTCGCCCCTTTCGTGGCCACGGAAGGGGCGCCCAGTCACTTCCGCTGCCCAGCCACTGGCCCGCGCAGCAAGCGTCTTCGCGTGGCCGAGGACGTGGCTACCGCCGTGGCGGTTCGGGCAACCAGCGTGCGGGTCAGGCCACCAACTCCGCCCCGTCTGCGGCCTCCAAGCCCTCCTAGTCCTTCCTTTCAGGTGCACAGCACGCCAGTAGGGGGCAGGGTCCGCCATCACCTTCACCACTGGCGTGCCATCACCTCGGACAGGTGGATCTTGGACATTGTCCGAAGGGGCTACTCCCTCCCCTTCGAGACCACCCCCCCAGCCATGCCACCTCAATTCCACCGCATGTCAGGGGATCACTTGGTGCTTCTGCAGAAGGAAGTCACGGCCCTCTTGGCCAAGAGGGCCATCGAGCATGTTCCGACCCCAGAAGTAGGACGTGGTTGCTACTCCCACTACTTTCTGGTGCCCAAAAAGGACAAGGAGGACATGTGTCCTATCTTGGACCTCTGGAACGTCAATCGCTTCCTCCGGAAGGAGAAGTTCAAGATGCTCACCCTAGCTCAGGTCTTGACTGCCCTCGACCCTGGTTGGTAGCGTTGGACTTGCAGGACGCTTATTTTCACATCCCCGTCCTGCCTGCCCACCGGCGTTACCTGCGGTTCACGGTAGGCCTCGAGCATTTTCAGTTCACCGTGCTCCTCTTTGGCCTTACAAGTGCCCCTTGGGTGTTCACGAAAGTGATGGCGGTGGTCGCAGCTCATCTGCGCCGGGCAGGGGTTCCAGTCTTCCCCTACCTCGACGACTGGCTGCTGAAGTCGGGCTCGTCCCAGGCAGTCGTCTCCCACCTCCAGACTACGGCCGAACTCCTGCACTCGCTGGGGTTCTCCATCAATGTGCCGAAGTCGCTTCTGATTCCTTCTCCACAGCTCCTTTTCATCGGAGCAGTTCTGGACACGACGCAGTTTCGGGCCTATCCTCCCGAACGGCGAGTCCGGGATATTCAGGCTATGATTCCGATCTTTCAGCCTTTATCCTGGTTTTCGGTACGGATGACCCTGAGGCTGCTGGGCCTCATGGCCTCCTGCATCCTGCTGGTCAATCATTCCAGATGGCATATGCGGGCTCTGCAGTGGGACCTGAAGTTCCAGTGGGCGCAGCACCAGGGCAACCTGTCCGATCACGTCCAGATCTCGGAGGGGACTGCAAAACAGTTGCAGTGGTGGCTCTCGAACCGGCAATGGGTCATGGGCAGATCCCTCTCCCTTCCCCAGCCAGAGCACACAGTTGTGACTGACGCGTCCCTTCTGGGATGGGGCGGTCACATGGGAGAGGCGGAGATCAGAGGCCTCTGGTCTCCGGCGGAGTCCCGGCTCCATATCAACCTTCTGGAGCTCCGGGCGATCCGACTTGCACTCAAGGCATTCCTTCCCTCTGTCAAAGGGATGGTAGTGCAGGTGTTCAGACAACACCACCGCCATGTGGTATTGCAACAAACAGGGCGGGGTGTGGTCGTGGACCCTATGTCAGGAGGCTCTGCGCCTTTGGACATGGCTGGAACATCAGGGCATATTCCTGATGGTTCAACACCTGGCAGGTTCCCTGAACGCCAGGGCGGACGAACTCAGCCGCAGGTGCATGATGGATCACGAATGGCGTCTTCACTCGGAGGTGGCGCAAGGTCTCTTTCAGCAGTGGGGAGAGCCTTGGTTAGATCTGTTCGCCACCGAAGAGAACGCGCAATGTCAGCAGTTCTGCGCGTTGGAATTTCCAAGGCGGCACTCGCTCGGTGACGCTTTTCGTCGCGAGTGGAGTTGCGGTCTGTTGTACGCCTTTCCGCCTATACCACTTCTACCCAGAGTGTTGAAGAAGATTCGGCGCGACCGGGCCCAAGTCATCCTTGTGGCTCCGGACTGGGCTCGAAGAGTTTGGTATCCCGAGCTACTCGGTATGAGCGTCGATCCCCCGATCCGTCTGCCTCTTCGGGAGGATCTTCTGTCGCAGCAGCAGGGGACGGTCCTCCACCCGAACCCGTTCAGTCTCCACCTGCTTGCGTGGAGATTGAGCGGCGGCAGTTGATTCCTTTCGACTTGCCTCCCGAAGTTTGTGATGTGATTCTGGCAGCCAGGCGTCCCTCCACTAAGGTGGTATACGCCTGCAGGTGGAACAAGTTTGTGGCATGGTGCACAGCAAAGGCTGTGAATCCCCTCTCTGCCCCTCTTTCTGAGGTTCTTCTGTTCCTTCTTTCTCTGGCCCAACAGGGTTCTGCCCTGGGTACCATCAAGGGCTATCTTTGTGCTATCTCAGCCTTCCTCAGGCTTCCTGATCAGCCCTCCCTTTTCAAGTCCCCTGTTGTTAACAGGTTCCTAAAAGGCATGACACACCTCTTCCCTCCTGTTCCGTTTGTAATGCCTCAGTGGGACTTGAACTTGGTTCTTACTTTTTTCATGTGCGCTCCCTTTGAGCCTCTACATAACTGTCCTCTTCGTCTTCTAACTCTGAAGACAGCCTTTCTGGTGGCCATCACCTCCGCTCGGCGGGTGAGTGAGCTCCAGGCTCTATCATGCAAACCTCCCTTTCTGTCTGTCCATCCAGACAAGGTTGTTCTTCGGACGCGTCCGTCCTTCTTGCCAAAGTTGGTTACTGCCTTCCACATTGGGCAGACCATCACTTTGCCCACCTTCTTTCCGCCTCCGCATCCTTCCAGAGGAAGAGAGGCTCCACCGTCTGGACCCAAAACGTGTGCTTTCCTTCTATATTAACCGCACACAACACTTCCGGGTGGATGACCAGCTCTTTGTTGGCTACGTGGGCGCCAAAAAAGGTCGGGCGGTGCACAAGAGAACCATTTCCCGCAGGGTAACCTTGTGTATCAAAGCCTGCTATTCTTTGGCTAAGAAGGAGCCTCCTGTTGGGCTGCGTGCCCATTCCACCAGGGCAACGGCTGCTACCACGGCCTTAGGCCGCGGTGTTCCGCTGCAGGATATCTGTCAGGCAGCTACGTGGGCCTCGCTGCACACGTTTACCAAGCATTACTGCCTTGACAGTCAGGTCCGGAGGGACGGCTTCTTTGGCCGTTCTGTCCTCCGGGACTTCCTTGTCTGATCTTTGTTCGCAGACCCACCACCGGGGTTGGTATTGCTGGGGTATCTATTCTAAGGTAAGGAATCTGTCACGAACGTGTCTCTTTCAGATGCACAAGTTACTAACTTGTGTAACGATATATCTGTAAGAGACAGTAGTTAGTGACAGATTCCTACCGCCCCACCCATCCTCCCGTTCTGCAAACTGATTTCTAGGGTTAAGAACATCCCTTTCAGGGCCCTAGTATTTTTCAGACACCTATGTCAGCTTCTTGCATGGCTCTGCGTTCCTGGCGCGGAAAGTCGTGTACAGAACTGACGTCAGTGCGCAGGGGCGGCGTCTAAGTACTGCCCGCGATGTCATCCCGGCGACCACGACGCCGACGACGGACGCGGAGCCGCACGACGCCGCCTACCGACGCGCAAGGGTACTGCTACGCAAAAACTTTCCGGATCCAGCCTGACGCCTGGGTATATTCTAAGGTAAGGAATCTGTCACTAACTACTGTCTCTTACAGATATATCGTTACACAAGTTAGTAACTTGTGCGTTAAGCCTAGTATGCCTAGTATGCCAAGAGTCCCTCTAGGTTCTTATCAGCTCCATACCTGAAGAATGAGAGAGGTTGGAATCTCTTTGCCAGACTCGAACTCCAACACCCCGCAAGGGAAGTCGGATCACTGGAAGCTAGATTCTCTGCGTGCAGGGATGACAGCGTCTTCTCAGTGCGTCAGGCCGGGAAACGGGCTCCTCTGAAGTAGAGGTCTCCTCTACTTTACAAGGGCTAGGGAAGGTATATTTATGACTGAGAGTACCTAGGAATGTTTAGTATTGACGTGAGTCGGACAGCGAAAGACGTCATGAATGAACCCCTAAGGAATAACGGTTCATGCATAATATGAGTCCTTGAAGAAATCAATAGTCCTGGGCTAGGGAAACTCCCGCAGCCTAAGGGTCTGTTCTTCATGTACTCGTTGTGACGTTAGGGTGGACGGATGTCAGAGACCATGCCTGTATTTGGAGTGCACGGTTTAATGCCTAAATAAGGGCTGGAATTTTATGCCTATATAAGGGCAGGGCGAATTGTGCCTATATAAGGACATGATACTGGAAAGCCCGTTTATGGACACCCTAAGAGGAATACAACAATGCTTCTTAGTCAAATTTTTGAAGTAACTCTGTTACCCTTCCTGAAAATAATTCGGGGCTATTCTTATACCCTTGGGGGAGTCGTCAAAATTGTCGCTGGGACCCCAACGCTGAGAATGCGGTCAGATACCTGCTCTCGGGCGCTATATTTTGGCAGAAAAATCCATTTGAGATATCAAGTGTTTAGTATTTTTTCCTCACAATGTTATTCATTAATGCGGCACTATGTGCATTTTGGAAAGCAAATGTCTTTGTGCATGAGTTTAAATGTCTGTAATCTAAAACTAGACAATATGTATTGTCGGGTTTAGAGACGGGAAACAAAGGATTGTTCATTGGAGAGGTACATTTTTCAATGACCCCCTGATATTCAAGTTGATCTAAGATCTCCCTGACCTGTTTTTTAGCTTCTTGCTTTATTGGGTATTGCCTCTGAGCATTAGGTGAAACTTTTAATGGGATCACGTGGCAGGTTGAATCCTCATCCCACCCAGCGTGATTTTTGTACAGTGCTGGAGCTTGGGCCACTGCCCACTCTCATGCATATGTATGTTTAATGTGAACGGGAACATGGTCGGAAAATGCAGGAAAAATTATACTTTCTCCCCTGGGGCACTCCATTACGAATGCTGGCGGCCAATCTTGTTCGGCTGACAGGATGTCATATCCAGATGATAAGTTCTTCCAAAGAGACCTTTTACTTTCCTGGGCTTGTCCCCTCCATCCGGAGTGTTATTTCATGTAACTTATGTGGGATGCTCACCCTTTTGTCTGGTGTTTCCACCGTGATGTAATCATTCAAGTCCGCTGTCACCAGAAATTCCTTCAGGTTCTGGCGAGCTATTGTTACTTCTGCCGCACTGTCTAGCATCGTCAGAGCCCATTCCCCGTTCAGAAGTTGTCCTCAGAATTCTGGGCATGTCTGATTTTCAGACCAACTTTCTTTTACAGCTTCTCCTCCCCCCCCCCCCTCTCTTCCCCCAACTATGCCTGCCTAACTCTGCATACGCAGTTTCAATTATTTTGGGTAGTTCATTCTCCTGTTCTAATGTAGAGAACTCCCGTAGGCGTTGGCGGATTGCCACTGATGCTGCTTCCCCTTTAATGTTAGCCAGTATTATAGCTGATACCTGGTCGTAGTCATTTAATAACTTCATCCCTAAGTTCAGAGCAGGCTCTGCTCCGTACTCATTTTGTATTTGTTTTAATACATCTGGTATCACTGCTAATAAAGGAATACCATGAGTTCTGCTATATATGGCAGCAAAGACTGTACCCCAAGTGGTACAATCCTCTAACTGTGGTGTAATCCCCATGGGCAAGCAGATTGTTAACATTCTGTGTTTTTCAAATGGTGTGGTATTTGGGAATACTGCTTCTAACTGGGTTATTTTCTAAGCTACCCAGAAAGGAATTTGTACACGTTTCGTGGGCAATTTACCCATTACTGCGTGTAATGTTTGTGGAGTAATGTTAGTAGCTGTGCTCTGTGTAGGAGCTGTATTTGGTGTAATTACTGTTGGTTGGACCGCAAGTGTCCTCATGACGAATTGTCATGTTTCTGTAAAGTTTTATCAACTCTTTGTGTTGAAAAAGCAATTCATCATCTGGCATTGTGTCAATGTCAGGATGTGGTGCATAGGTCGCTAATATCGGCCATGTTGCTCCTGGTCTTCCTAATGGACCAAGTCTTGCTCTTCTTCTTGAGTGGGGTAGGGTGCCATTAAACCAGAAATTATGTTCCTGGTAGGTAAGCGGAATCTCAATCTCCTCAAACGGAGTGTAGACCACTGGGACTTCTTCATGTGTATAATAATGAAAAGTTCTTGTTATAGCATTTGCTGCTGGGAATGTAACCCATGAATAGAACACCTCAGTTTGGAAATCTTTGTGTGCCTCTATCACGAATATTACTACACCTCCTCTGGCTGGTACACCATTTTTGAGGAGTTTAACTGTGAGTGTGTTACTTACATTGGGTGCAATTTGTATTGCATTGGCATATCTGATAGAGACTCTTAGCCGCAGATTCCTTAACGTAGAATCACCCCCAGGCGTGAGACTGGACCCGGAAAACTTTCTTTGCCCCAGCATCTCTGCGCGCCGGGGGGGGGGGCGGTACCACGCGACTCCGCCCGACGACATCCGCGGGCGTGACGTCAGCGAGGTCACATAAGCCCCGCCCCGGCGCGCTGACATCAGTTTCCTTCTTTTCCGCGTGCCACGCGGATCCGGATCGTGTCCCTGGCCTGTTTCAGGCCTCCTTCTCTTCAACGCTTTGCGTTCCCTTGAGAACAGTGTGCGAATGCCTTCGGGCTTCAAGACGTGCTCGTCTTGCGCGCGACAGATGTCGGCGACGGACCCCCACCCTATTTGTATGTGGTGTTTTGGGGGAGCACCATGACTCCACGGACTGCGAGGCTTGTCAGCAGATGGAACCGAAGTCCCGGCGGGAGCGCCGGATGAAACTCCTTTCGGCCCGCATGTCCAGGTCAGCGTCATCATCGCGTCCGTCCCCCGCGGAAGGGGCCAAGAACCGCCGCTTCCGCCTTCGACATAGTCGTCCCCGAGGCCGCAGATGCCCGGTCCCCGCCCTGTGGGGGGCGAGGGTTCTCCAAGGGTCGTGCGGCGTCGCACGTTGCCGCCTTACCCGCCGTTTCCCAGCGCGGGGGCGTCCAGAGTCCAAATGGAGGCCTATGCTGCGGCCCTGCAGGCCTCCTTGGCTCCTCCTCCTCTTCCTGGGACGTCCGCTGATCCCCTGCCATGTGCGGGGCCTCCTGCGGAGTCGCCGGTGGCTCCGGCGCCGACCGGTTCGGCTTCAGGTCTTGGAGGTGTGGCGTCGTCTGGGTGCGGCCCTACGGGGTTCCCTCCTTTGGCCCACGGCGCCTCTGCCTCGCCGCAAACACCCGTGGGGGTCCCTGTGGTGTCGCGGGAGGTTGCCGGGACTCGTGGCTTGTCCCAGAGTCCTACTCGGTCCTCTGGGCAGGCGGCGGCCTTGTCTGAGGCCGAGCTTCAGGCGCCGGCGGCTGTCGGCCCTAGCGGCCCCGCAGGGGCTGGCTAAGGGCCGGGGCGCGTCCCCGGGCCCTCCTCGTCTCTCCACGCAGGCGGCTGCCTCGTCTGAGGTAGAGTCGGCGCCTTTTCGGCGCCGTTCTTTGGCCGCCCCGGCTCCGTCCCTGCCCCGTTCTCCCGCGGCGCAGGTGGTGGTGGAGGTTGTCAGCGCGTCCCCTTCGGCGCCGGTCGGACTCCACAGTGTCGACTCCTCTTCGGAGGCCCCCTCTTCTCCAGAGGTCAGGCAACTGTTTGTCTCTTCTTCCCCGGAGACGGGGCGCCGCGAAGTGGCTTTCTCCCCGGCGTCTTCCAAGGAGGGCTCTTCGCCATCCCCGCGCCCACAGTCTTCCCCTGAGGCGCCTCCGGTTCCCCACTCCTCTGTCAACCTTCCACCTTTCCGGGCTTGGCCGTTTCTTCCTCCGGTTGGGCTGGGGGACGGCCGGCTTAGTGTGCAGCCGTCACCCACGGAGGAGTTGCTCTCCCCACCGCGTTGCCCTATGGAGGCGAGTGTTGCTTTCGCACGGGCTGTTTCCACGGCCGCTAAGATTTTGCGCATGGGCGACCCAGCTGCACATTTCCCCGCGGACCACTTGCTTGAGGTTCTCCACCAGGGCTCTGGTGGACGGGAGCTGCTTCTTCCCTTTGAAGCTATGCTCCACAATTCTCTCTTGGGGGCCTGGGGGCATCCTGCCACGGGGGACCCGGTGCCCCAGTCACTCCTGCACCGCCACCGTCCTGCTCCGCATGATCCGGTCTGTCTTTCCTTCCATCCTTCTACTCGGGGCCCTCTTCTGCAGACGGCCTTTCCTTCCTTGCCTTCCATTTTGTCTCCTCCCTCACGGGAGGCCCGGTGGTTAGATTCCTGGGGGCGTAACATCTTCGCTTCCTCCAGTGCTGCCTTGCGGGCGCTCAACACGCTTTGTGTGTTAGCCAGAGCCACTTCCAGTTTGTGGGATTCCGCCGAGTCCCTTCTGTCTTGTGCCTCTCAGGAGGGTGCCTGCGTTGATCTGCGGCACCATGTGTTGGATGGCCGGGAGCTGGCCGCGTTTATTCTTCGCTCAGCTCTTGATGTCGCTGAGGCTCTTGGTCGCTCTATGGCTAGTTCGGTGGCCCTCCGTCGCCATGCATGGTTAAGGGATAGTGTTTTCCATGAGAATGTTAGGGAGCGTCTGGTTGACCTCCCTTTTGATGGCACTCTTTTGTTTCACGCCCCTGCGGATTCTGCCATTTGGCTGTTCCTTGCGGGGCTTTGTCCTCCTCCCCCTCAGTGAACCTGGATGTTGGTCCTCTGGTGTGTTCTGGGAGGTGTTCTCCCGTAGTTTTTCTGGAGCTTAGTGCTCGGTAACCCGGTTGTGTGTTCTGTATGGTTGGTGCCCCGTCAGGGTCCTTTGCCTGGCCCTTCGGTGCTGTTGGCTGCTGGTACAGCCCCCTTTTGGCTTCTGTGTCTTTTTTTTTTGGGCTGATTGGCAAGCCGTCTGTGGTTTTACCCGCAGGTCCTTTATGTTCTTGTCCTCTGCGGCGGCATTTTTTCCTTAGAGGTGTTCCCATGTTTTCCTTGGGACGTATCATGCCCTAAGTGGGGTACTTGGAGCTATTACATAGCTCTGTCCTACGCTGGGGAGGTGTGGCTGCCCTTTTTCGGGTTCCTTGCCTTTCCTGGCATCACTGTATACCGCTGGTGCGGTCTCTTTTGCCTTTGTCTTGGTGCGGCTTACGCTGCTCCAACGTCAGTCATTCTCAGTGTTCGCTACATCGCTAGGCCGGCCTGGCATGCGGTCTACGGCATCGTGTTGTGGCGTTTCCGCCTTCCTGTCCGGCGTTTCGGCCTGGTCCTCTGTCTGGTGTTCCAGGGGGGGCTACGATTCTTCTGGCTTTCCTGTGCTCTGGTTGCCGGCTGGTCCGTCCTCCGTGTCTCTCCTCTTTCTCTTCTGCCTGGTCCCACTTCTTTTGTGGGCCGGTGTGTGTCTCTGGCACGGCCCCCCTTTGGGGATTGTTCTGGATTTCCCTGGCCGCTGTCCTCGGCTTGCGCCTGGCTTGTTCTGGGTGCACTGCTCCAGGGTGTTGCCGGCTGCGCGTGCCTGCTCGTTATGGTCCACCGCCGTGGCCCTTGATGTGTTCCCTTGCCTCTTGTTCTGCTGGGGCTTTGCGCACCTGTGCCTTTCTTCTTCGCCTACGCCTTTTGGCTGTGGAGCCGCTCCTGCCTTGTCCGCTGCCTGGAGCTGATGCCTGTTCAGCTGCCCCCTATCGCTGTGTGTGTGTTTTCCTACGGCAGGCTCTGCCTCCGGTTCTACCTCTTCTCCCTGGAGTTTGGGGTGGTTCTTTTCTTCCTTGGTGCTCCTCTGGCGCTGTCTGCCCCTACGGGGTTTTCTGGCGGTTGTACCTTGGATGGGCTTGGGTTTCCTGGCCTTCCCTTCGCCTCGTTATTGCTTACTTCTGCTTGGTGGGGGCTGGGCCGTCCTTCCTGTCCCCATGCCACATCCCCTGTTGGGGCCCTGTGTTCTTCCAAGCTGGTGAGATTCTCTCGCAGACCCTCCTCCCCTCTGGGTATGGCTAGGGTATCTATTCTACGTTAAGGAATCTGCGGCTAGTAGTCTCTATCAGATGTACAAGTTACTTACCTTCGGTAACGATGTATCTGGTAGAGACGATTCTAGCCGCAGATTCCTTCACGACCCGCCCTTCCTCCCCGTTCTGCGAGGACCTTCTGTTTGGTCTTCTGCACTCGCCTCCCTCCGGGTGGCTTGTCTTCTGTGGGGGTGTGCTTCGCCTCCTCCCGGACAGGATGCTTCGTTCTGCTTGATTGTCCCACCCCTTCCTTTCTGATCTGAGGTCGGTTGGTTCATGTGTGCTTCTGCCTCCCTCCACTTTGGTTTTTTCCCCAAGTGTAGGGGCCTCCTTGACTCTTCTCTTTTTCTTGGCTAGGGGTTTCTGATTCCTTTGCAGTTCTCTGCGTTGGGTTTTTTTTTTGCTTGTACCTCGGCCCTTTCGCTCCTTTCCGGGGATACGGCCCTCCTTGATGGTGTCGTCTGGGGGTGAATTGCTGTTACTCCTCTGTTTCGGGCTTGTTGCCCCTTCACTGTTGTGGATTGTGATTGCAGATTCTCTCTCTCTCTCTCTCTCTCTTCTGCTATAGCGTTTTTCACACGGGTTCTGCCTCCAGGGGGGTTGTCGCCTTCGCTTGCAAGGTTGCTCTTCGGGGCGGTGCTCTGCTCTTTCCCTGCTATGGCTTTCACTGCTATTCTTTTTGGTACCTTAGTGCTTGGCACTTTTCCAATTGGTGCTGTTCCTCACCTTTCTTTTCTTTCTTTTTTCACTGATTTTTCGCACACTGTTCCCATACTCTCCACAGTTTTGTTTGTGATGGCTCCGCGTTGTGGCGCTGAAAAGTTATCCGAAGAAAACTGATGTCAGCGCGCCGGGGCGGGGCTTATGTGACCTCGCTGACGTCACGCCAGCGGACGTCGTCGGGGCGGAGTCGCGTGGTACCGCCCCCCCGGCGCGCAGAGATGCTGGGGCAAAGAAAGTTTTCCGGGTCCAGTCTCACGCCTGGGGGTGATTCTACGTTAAGGAATCTGCGGCTAGAATCGTCTCTACCAGATACATCGTTACCGAAGGTAAGTAACTTGTACTTTCCTCCTCATCTGACTGACCTATTTGTGCCAGCGGGTCAAATTCTCCATTTTCGGTAGTCATTGTGTTAAGAACACGGAATAACTGTCCAAGGAAATTAAGATAAGGTGTTTTGCACAATTTTGGGAACTAAATGTCCCTCAAGCTTGATTAACCAACAGCCAATAAATAGGGTATCTCGCCTACTCAGCTGTGGCGGAGTTTGTGCCAACCCACTCCAGACGTGTCTGGTTTTTGTGAGTAGGGGTCTCTGAGAATAAGCACGACTGAACTACTCAGATTCTACTGTTAAATAAGTACCAAACCAACGTTGGTGGTGCCATGTAGTGTAGTTCCTATAGTACCCCTGCAGGACCTGCGCTTTTGGATAACATACACTGTGGGCCTGGTGGTACACTGATTCTGAGCAACCCCACCGCGTATGTTAGCCTGTTTGCATTAGCTAGCTCAGTGTCACTAGAATCTCCTTTTTATCAGATTCGTTTTTGGCAACCACAGAACACGACAACCCTGATTCCTCAGACTCGTGGAAACAATGTACTACTTTTCCCTCAGTCACTCGTGCTTGCTCATTTGGTCTCAGAGAGTTACACACAAGAAACAGTCGAGCGTGTTTACAATAAGAATTTATTGCACAGTTGTTCTTCTAGTATAAAATATATGTGCTGCGACAACTGTTAAACAGTAGCAGAGATATATGATCAGCAGTACAGTGAATAAAAAGGATAGTACAGTTCTACCATTTTGCAATAGTCATGAACATATACATGGATATAAAATGCATTTATAAAATAAAGCGCATACTCCTACGATGCCTGTCTAGATGTACCTAAGTGTACCTAGCATGTGAGTCGGTGCGACAAAGCCAAGAATCCCGCTAGGATTTAGTCAAACCCCATTACCTGAATAATGAGAGTGTGGGACCTCATCCTGGTCTCGAGTTGGACACCCCGCAAGGGATGATTAGACCACTGTCAGCTGGAGCGACTGCATGCAGGAGCCTTGGCGTCTCTGGTCAGTGTGTCGGCCTGGAAGTCTCGGTTCCCTCTAACTACTGATAGCAAGAGGTGCTGTATTTATACAGAAAAGTATAGAGTCCCTTTGTCCCTTGTGTCTTGTATTAGCCATTGTTGGGTATGAAGATTACGTATGGGATGAACCGGTTACGTAGATGTTTATGCAGGTGGAACCTAGCCCCTGCCTGGTTTCCTAGAACTCTTATGAATATTTAATCATACTGGATGAGCACATCGAAGATGGTATAGGAGGCCATTGTTCGGGAAAAACCCTCCTCCTGTACCCAAACCACAGTCTAGATGAGGTTCAGCCCTCAGCGCTCGTTATTGTGGAGAATAGGGAACTAATGTAGGTGAAAGATTATGCCTATATTAGGGCATCTCAAACCATGCCTATATTAGGGCATCTATATGAAACATAACAAGCCCACTGGGACGAAATGGAAGACTTAATCCAATATCTCCCAGAGTAGCACAGGAAAGGAAGGCAGGAACTAGTGCAGGAGGGAAAACTAATTTCCAGTTCCTCTATTCGGTGGGCGTTGGATGCTGCTAATACTGCGGCCAGAGGAATCAACACTAGTATTCTTCTCGAAAGACCCACATGGTTACAAATCTCTTGGTTTAAACCAGAGGTATTCAACAATACTTAATGCCTTGTTGGACAAGGAACATCTTTTTGGTCCTCAAGTGGATGAATCACTTGAAAAAATGAAAGACACAGAAGTGACAAAATCTATGGGAGCACTGCAGTGACCCTCTAATAGAGGCTCCTTTTGCCGCTCATTTATTAAGGGAGGCTCAAAAAGTACCTCCACAGATGCCAACACATCTTCCTATAAACCACAAAATCAATCCTCGCCCCTCTAGAGGATTTTACAAAGGTGGTTACATAGGGAACACTTTTAAAGGCAGAGGTAGAGGTACGCCAACACGTACATATCCATCTCCCAACAAACACTGACTTGATAACAATTCCCCCTGACCATCCTACACCTGTTGAGGAAAGACTCCATCAATTTCGTTTGGCAGTCAGTAACATCAGACAAATGGGTGTTGGAAATTATCTCGCATGGTTATTGCCTGGTGCTCACCAGCAATCCTCCCAATATTCCACCTCTTTTTCACAAACTCTCTCAAGAGCACCAACAACTGCTCAAACAAGAAGTACAAGCTCTTCTAACAAAAGGAGCTATAGAACCAGTTCTAATACTGGGGTTTATTCTATTTATTTTCAAATCCCAAAAAGGACGGTTCTCTATGACCAATATTAGATCTCGGGCCTCTAAACTTATACATACTGTCAGAACACTTTCAAATGGTCACACTTCAACAGGTACTTCCCCTCTTACAGCAAAGTGACTATGTCAACACTAGATTTGCAAGACGTGTACAACACCAAGAGCTTCTCAAACAAGAAGTACAAGGTCCTCTAACAAAAGGAGCTATAGAACCAGTTCCATGAAAACATCATGGGTCAGGAGTTTACTCACTTTACTTCCTAATCCCCAAAAAGGATGGGTCCCTACGACCAATCTTAGCTCTCAAACCGTTAAACCTATACATACTGTCTGAACACTTCCATATGGTTACCCTTCAGCAAGTGCCTCCACTTCTACAATAAGATGACATTATGTGCACACTAGACTTAAAGGATGCATATTTCCATATTCGTATTCACCCAGCACATCGCAAATACCTCAGATTTGTGGTAGCAGGAAAACACTATCAATTCAGTATACTCATTTGGAGTAACTACTGCACCCAGAGTATTCACAAAATGTCTTGCGGTAGTAGCAGCTCATCTAAAAAGTCATGTCTTCCCATATCGGGACGATTGGCTCATCAAAGCCAACACAGTGTTTACAACACATTCAGATTACAATAAATCTTCGTCATCAGTTGGGATTCACAACCAAAGAGCAAATATCCCTTCTTCAGCCTGCTCAGCTGCAACCCTATCTAGGAGCTATGCTAAACACTCAAAAAGGTTTAGCCTATCCCAATGCAGCCAGAATTCACAATTTTCAAACACATCCTTTTTTTTTGCAATTGTAGTAGCAACGAGTGAGAATTTTCATGCAACTGTTATGATGGCATCTTGCATTGCCATAGAACCGTATGCAAGATTAAATATGCGTCATCTACAGGAATGCTTAGCACTTCAATGGAATCAATCACAGGGTCAACTAAAAGATCTAGTGTTGGTAGACTGCCACACCCATCGCTCTCTGCAGTGGTGGAACACACAAAACTTATCAAAAGGGTGGGCCTTTATCAACCCTGTTCCACAGATCGTGCTCACAGCGGACACATCCCTTACAAGGTGGAGTGCCCATCTACAACATCTAACAGTTCAGGGTCTCTGGGACACCAAACACAAGCGTCTCCACATCAACTACCTAGAGCTTCTAGCTATTCACCTGGCGCTAAAAGCATTTTTACCTCACCTGATAGGGAAAGTTATCCTAATCCGCACTGACAATATGACGGCTATGAACAAAAACGGGGGGGACACACACTCTACAGTTGTCGCGCCTCTCTGACCATTGGCTTTGGGCAGTACATCACAAATTCCCTAGCTAGCAGAACACCTTCCAGGGACGACAACGAATTTGTTGACCTCATCGGGATGCAGCAACAAGTCCACGAGTGGGAACTCCACCACCACATCCTCCTCTCATACTTCCAAAAATTGGAGTTTCCACAAATAGAGCTCTCTGCAACAGCAGAGAACTCAAAATGCCGAAACTTCAACCTCAGGGTTCCCACACCCTCTATCCAAAGGCAATTCCCTATGGATGAATTGGTCAGGGATATTTGCTTACGCTTTTCTGCCTCTCCCTCTTCATCCGTTTCTGATTCGGAAGCTCGGGCAAACATCCCTCACCCTTATTCGAATTGCTCCCACATGGGCTTTTCAACCATGGTCACTACACTACTAGAACTCTCAATCGTTTCACACCAGAAGCTTCACCTCACCTCAAACCTTCTCACTTAGAACCATGTTGAAATCAGATATCCAAACCCCAGGGAGCTCAACCTAGCGATTTGGCTCGGATACCAAAATCTACCTCCAGATTGCATAACAATTCTTAAAGAAGCAAGGAAATCTACCTCTAGAGCATGCTATGCAGCAAAGTGGAAAAGGTTTGTTATATATTGTAATAACCAGACATTTGACCCATTAGATGCTTCTATACAACAAATCATTTATCTATTGCATCTACAACGTGCAGGCCTTGCCTACACATCTATACGCCTATACCTATTCAGAGTACCAGTAATTAAAGCCTTTATGAAAGGCCTTAAGAGTGATACCACCAGAAGTTGCACCTGCATGGAACCTTAATATTGTTCTAACAAGACTTATGGGTCCACCTTTTGAACCATTGCACAATTGCCCACTGCAATTCCTTTCTTGGAAGGTTGCTTTCTTGATTTCTATCACTTCACTAAGACTTGTAAGTGAGCTTTAGGCACTAACCTTGGACGAACCATTCTTCCAACTCCATAAAGAGAGAGTGGTTCTTCGCCCTAATCCAAAGTTCCTTCCAAAAGTAGTCTCTGCTTTTCATATTAACCAATCGGTTGAGTTAGCGTTTTTTATCCCCCTCAACCTGATTCTGTAGCAGAAAGAGCTCTACATACATTAGATATCTAAAGAGCATTATTGTATTATATTGTTAGAAAAAAAGATTTTCACTAAACAACTTTTTCTTGCCTTTGCTCCCACTCTGAAAGGGAAATTATCTCTAAATCTGGTATTTTTAGATGGATCGGTAAATGTATCCAAACATGCTATATTAAAGCCAAAAGAACTTTGTCTATAACTCTTAGGGCACATTCTACTCGTGAAATGGGAGCATCCTTGGCCTTTTTGGTAACATTCCTATAGCTGATGTTTGTAAAGCAGCTACATGGTCTACGCCACACACATTTACCAAACACTATTGTGTGGATTTATTAGCATGTCAACAAGCTAATGTAGGACAAGCAGTGCTAAGAACACTTTTCAGACCACTGCAACGGTCACTGGTTAGTCACCGCTTTGGGAGACTACTGCTATACAGTCTATGAAAAGCATGTGTATCTATAGCACACATGCCTCGAACTGATTGTTACTTGCCCTGTAAGCATCTTGGCATGTAGAGCTGTAAATTCACGTGTCCTCCCTGTACACCTATGGTTGTTGCAGTTATTTACATTGTACAAGCATGTACACCTCTGTACTACACTTACTTACTCGATTCTCACCCTCTTGCGGTAAAACAATCTAACAATGGAGTCAATGCCCATGGGCACTCTCACGAAAGGAGGAGTCGCCTTACCTCGTGACTAGAAAAGACTACTTCAAAGAAAAACCACTTGTAAACATCCGGACCCAACAGTAGATGGCAGGAGTAGGCAAATCATGTGAATCTACAGCTCTACATGCCAAGAACAGATGCTTACAGGGTAAGTAATATAATCCCTATCTCTTCTTATTTTAGGTCCCATATGGTGTTTTGCTGAAAGATGGAGCAAAAACCACTGAACTGATTTGCACCACACTTGACATGAATATAAAGCTGTACTCTGAAAGCTTGCTTTGTTTGATTTGGTGTAAATCCATTGTAATGTCCGAGATATTTGCATTGAAAAATAGTGTCAACTGAATTTAAATGGTTAACACTGTTGTATATCACTGCTGTTTAAACCTGTGAATTAATCCGGTCAACAAATTTTTAATTTTTTGCACAATGTGGCTGGCTGGATTAGGATTGAAAAAATGTTTTTTCTGGCCATCTCGAAACTCACAAGTTGGAGCCGACTCAAGAGTTTTATGCTGTTGAAAAAATATTTCCGCAGCCATGGTGTGCCATTCCCAAAAGTGACCTATCCCAGGGAAGTGGTTAGTTACCTAGAAATCTGGAAAATGTAAGGCACCCCTGAGAAAAAAGTTCTATTTTTGGCACTTGACTTGCACATCTGATCCTATTCGCGAGCTCGATATTGAAGCAATATGGAAACCATTTTGCCATGACTCTGACGTAGGAGCAGAGTCACAAGTTTGATGTAGAGTAAAAAAAAGAACAATCAAGCCAAACACTGCAGTGAGTTTCTGGCTGTGCTAGAAAGGTAGGATGGAAGACCTCACACTAGGTCCTGTGCTCAAGCTCTACTATGCAGGGCCCCTCTGAGGCCATGCTTTGCAGCGGTTTGATGCATGGCGTGGCAAAAGGACAGTCACTCGCCCAACCCTTGGAGCTATCAGCCTGCACGTAGCGAGGGGATGGTCAACACACTGACCGAATCCAGACCAACCACGCTGCATTTGGCCAAAGGGTGTTCCCAGTGGGGTTGAGCCTTAAATACATCATAAAACCTATGAAACTCACTGAAAACCCCTCACATTTAAAAACTGAATTATGGTTCTAGCTCAAATGCGTAATCCACTGATTAACTAGTTATGGTTTAGGAACGCATACAACATAACAATTCATGGCATCTGCCGTGCAGCAAACCACCATTTGCCAATGGCACAGATAAACAAAACGGTTATCAGGAGAATACCATGGTGAACACTGAGTTATGTGACTGATGCAACTTGTTTGATGTTGAATGCATTCAAAAGTGTTTGTCCATTTTAAATGGTTTCATAAATTTGAGCCAGAATCATAACTTGGTTTTAAATTGGTTTTTCTTCTTCTTTCATTCAATATTTATATTGATATCAAGCAAGTTAGCTCATGTTTTGTAGCGTGAATTTTTTCTGGATTCACATTATTCCGCTCTTAAGTGATAGGGTCCGGAATTGTCTTTCTCTTTTTTTTTTTTTTTTTTGTCGCTGTGTGCGCAGTCTACCACGATTTAGTGGTGTGCTCATCCCCCTGCAATGTCAGTCAGATGTGTGCCCTGAAAGTTCCTGTTCATAATCTCCATATTCAGATTATTTTTTTGTGCCATTGGGTCTGGAAGCAGAATGGAGGAGCCTCAACTATCAGACAATTGCATCAACAGTTCGTTGAGGACCGTTTTTATCTAGGAACCAGCTAACGCTCAACCATTTGGTCAGAGAATGTTCATTCCGGTACCTGGGATCTTTGGGGTACATGGTGAACATGCCTTTTAGTTTTTCTCCCCGGTGTCGCCACAAATTTACGCAGGACAGTCACGAAGTGTGTAACTTTCGCCTTCCTAAAGACCATAGCGCCAAGCACAGCAAGGCCTGTGATGAATTTCAGCCAAAAACATTGAAGGCTAGACAAAAATAATGGTAGGCACACTATAAGACAGTATAGTCGCAGCAAAAACTCATCATGCTCAGACACTTTGGGCCATCCAGCAAGGAATAAGACGAAAACCCAGAGCAGACAGAGCTTGCACAGGGAGGAGGCTGTAACAATGACGAAGGGGCAATCATTCTTGATCGCTCTTCTCTTCTGGTCTCTCTCTCTCTTGTGCCTCTGTCTATCTCGCCTCTCTGTCTGTCTCGCCTCTCTGTCTGTCTCGCCTCTCTGTCTGTCTCGCCTCTCTGTCTGTCTCGCCTCTCTGTCTGTCTCGCCTCTCTGTCTGTCTCGCC
The DNA here is from genome assembly GCA_963921515.1 of Calotriton arnoldi. Classification (NCBI taxonomy): domain Eukaryota; kingdom Metazoa; phylum Chordata; class Amphibia; order Caudata; family Salamandridae; genus Calotriton; species Calotriton arnoldi. The sequence continues at coordinate 1,201,952 of CAWUFW010004558.1, read as the reverse complement.
TCTCTGTCTGTCTCGCCTCTCTGTCTGTCTCGCCTCTCTGTCTGTCTTGCCTCTCTGTCTGTCTCGCCTCTCTGGTCTGTCGAGTGGTCTGTCTCGAGCCACTCTGGTCTGTCGAGTGGTCTGTCTCGAGCCACTCTGGTCTGTCTCGAGCCACTCTGGTCTGTCTCGAGCCACTCTGGTCTGTCTCGAGCCACTCTGGTCTGTCTCGAGCCACTCTGGTCTGTCTCGAGCCACTCTGGTCTGTCTCGAGCCACTCTGGTCTGTCGCTCGCCACTCTGGTCTGTCGCTCGCCACTCTGGTCTGTCGCTCGCCACTCTGGTCTGTCGCTCGCTGGCCACTCTGGTCTGTCGCTCGCTGGCCACTCTGGTCTGTCGCTCGCTGGCCACTCTGGTCTGTCGCTCGCTGGCCACTCTGGTCTGTCGCTCGCTGGCCACTCTGGTCTGTCGCTCGCTGGCCACCCTGGTCTGTCGCTCGCTGGCCACTCTGGTCTGTCGCTCGCTGGCCACTCTGGTCTGTCGCTCGCTGGCCACTCTGGTCTGTCGCTCGCTGGCCACCCTGGTCTGTCGCTCGCTGGCCACTCTGGTCTGTCGCTCGCTGGCCACTCTGGTCTGTCTGTCGCTGGCCACTCTGGTCTGTCTGTCGCTGGCCACTCTGGTCTGTCTGTCGCTGGCCACTCTGGTCTGTCTGTCGCTGGCCACTCTGGTCTGTCTGTCGCTGGCCACTCTGGTCTGTCTGTCGCTGGCCACTCTGGTCTGTCTGTCGCTGGCCACTCTGGTCTGTCTGTCGCTGACTGAGTCGTCAAAGATGGACTACAAATCCCCGAAAAAGCCCTGATGGCAAAGCATTCAACAATCGAAGGATGGCAAAAACAAAGATAGCCTCATGGGTCCAAGACTAAGGCAGGGGCGACTCCTCTGCTATGGCAGATAGCGTCGCCCTACTGCTTTATGGTTCAAATCGTTCAAGGCATATGAGCTGTAGATCATATACTTGTGAATAGATCACCATCTGGTGTTGGGCTCGGATGTTTGCACTTTTTTGTCTTTGAAGAAGTCTTTGTAGTCACGAGGTAAGTGACTCCTCCTTAGGGTGATAGTGCGCATGGGCATCGACTCCATCTCCAGATTGTTTTTTTCCGCCATCGGGTTCGGATGTGATTTGCTGCGCTCTGGGTCGGTGTCGTTCTCGAACCCCCTTCGACGCGCAATCCCTCACCACTTGACGGTATTGTCTCGATCGCTTTTCCCTTTCGCGCATCTTCATAAAATATAAAATCGACCTAGATCTTCGAGGTGGGCCGTTGGGCCTATCCGCGCCTATCACACCAGCAATCAATGGAAAGAACTCCTTTTAAAAAATACCCCGGGTGTGGTGCTAAGTTCCCACACACGAACTTACACCAGGTTTGTAATCTCTGCCTCTCCCCGGAGCACGAGGACAAGAACTGCGAGGCCTGTGCATCTTTCAGGTCGAAGAAAACCATCCGTGACCGTCGGGCTCGACGTCACGAAATGTCCCGCGGAAGCAGCTCGATTCCGGACATCTTCGGAGTAGATCCCAATGTCCAGCCAGAACAAAAACCTGATGAAGGAGAGATCTCCATCTCCGAAGCCGACGACTCCGACATCGAAGACGAGGCAGTCACACCAGCTCAGCGGTCCGTGAGTACTAAGACCCCTCTCCTAACCAACCCCAAACAAAAGGCTCCGGTAACACCTTCGCCCTCGGGCTCTAGTCGACACCGGCAACACATTTCAGACGCCCCGCCCTCTGGCCTGGCTATGAAACCGAAAGAAAAGCCTTCCGGCTCGGGCCAACCCCGTTCCGGTGCCGACAAATCACCTTCGGCACCGAAGCCCAAAACTAAAGATGAGCCACACCCTTCTTCGTCGGCACCGAAAACCGCCTCGACGCCGAAGCCCTCGGCATCGAAACAAAGGACAAGCATTCGG